>OU015491.1:140237466-140837466 GCA_907164885.2 Dolomedes plantarius | reverse complement strand
GTTATCTTTCCATGACGCATTTGACAGTTCACAACCATCATATATAGCCACAAATTCAGTGATGTATCCACGAATCTATAGTTTCAGTTCCTTATCAGTTGGAAGTTTGTAGTCTGGAATTCTATTTCTTCTAATAGTTCCAAGAGATAAAATTCCTTTTTTCTTCAAACGATTTCTGACGTTGATCAATCTAAGGTCTCAGTTTGTAAAATTTATCATGGCCTCTTTGCAAATCAGTTGAAAATGCATTATTGTCATTGAAATGAAGATATCTTCTAATTTTTTCAACTTCGTTAACTCGCATAGAATTTTGAGTGAGAGATATTCCAACTACACTATATAGAATAGTTTGTTCGGTAATGAAAGTTATAGGTTCAGGTGGAAAAAAAATATGAAAGAAAGTAATAAGGTGTTTCTAAATTCAAAATATTTTGAGGTAGCTGTCTATCTCCACTGAAAGTTATGGACGCAGGATTTATTTGACTTTTTCTTCCATATAAGTTTACATTTTTCTTTTCAACTTTGTTACTTTTTTTCTCTAACGTCTTGTTACTTGAAGTTGAACTTTCATATCGAATATTCACTTCATTCTAAGATGATTCTGAATCATTTTCACTGTCAGAACTATCCTCTTTATTTCTATTAAAGAGAACATTAGGATTAACTGTAGAATCTTCATCACTATTATCCAAATTTTCATCACTTCCACTTGAAAGAGAATTCCATATTTCATCTCTCAATAATTTCATTTTACCATCTGTATCAATGAAGTAAACAGACCTATCTGCTTCCATTATTCTAGCTTATAGAGTTTTAAAAAAGAAGTAAATTGCTTCTAATTATATGGCAATAACTCACAATTCAATCTGCACCGTCAAAAAAAAAAAAAAAAAAAAAAGAGAGAGCAAGAAATAAAAACGAAGCACATGCTTTATGAACTACAGTGTTGAATTGGTTAGTTCACTCCATCACTTGTTCATAGCACCCTTACTGCATGATGTTGCCAAATGGCAACAGATATATATTATGGCCTAAATTATTTTTAAATGTTTGCTTTAACATAAAAAGTCTGTTAAATGAAAGATAAATGTTAATTTTATACATACGATTTTTTTAATGGACATTAAAAAACATTTAGTTGTAAATAATAACTTCGAAATTTGGTCATTCAAGTGATTTCAAAAGTCCTTCCCTATGGTTTCATTTACTGCTATGTTACAGGCCACTATTGCCATCTGGTGAGAATAAATGGGAAAATTGCATTAAATATGTCCAATACTTGCTTTTGGTGCTTAGGGTTGCCATATGGCTACATTTTACTGGCCAGTGGCGTGCCGGCCAGTTAGTGTAGCCAATTGGCAACATCATGCAGTGTAGGGTTAGGATGAGTGAACTTTTTGTATTTCTGTCTTTCCATTTGTGTTCTTTTTAGGATTGTATATTTTCTTGTTACTGCTCCATAATCTTGCATTTATGGTGCGTTTAGCTCTAAGGGCATGATTTCTTCTTATTTTCTATTGATTTAAATATCTCTTTCCATGGAGATCTCGTGGCCTTGGGATGTCTTTTGGTTAGACCTGCATCCCATTCAGAAAGTTCCCCCTTGAGGTAATTGATTCGGTTAGGCCTCCTGGTAAAGAGACCGGTCAGTTGTCTCGTTTTATGGTTTAGTTCTTATACTGTTACAGAATCTTGCATTTATGGTGCTTTTAGCTCTAAGGGCAGGATTTCTTCTTATTTTCTATTGATATGATTATTATCTCTTTCCATGGAGATCTCGTGGCCTTGGGATGTCTTTTAGTTAGACCTACATCCCATTCAGAAAGTTCCCCCTTGAGGAAACTGATTTGGTTATGCCTCCTGATAAAGAGACCAGTCGGTTGTCTCGTTTTATGGTTTAGTTCTTATACAGTTACATAATCTTTCGTTTATGGTGCGTTTAGCTCTAAGGGCAGGATTTCTGCTTATTTTCTAATGATTTGACTATCTGTTTCCATGGAGATCTCGTGGCTTTGGGATGTCTTTTGGTTAGACCTGCATCCCATTCAGAAAGTTTCTCCTTGAGGTAACTGATTCGGTTAGGCCTCCTGGTAAAGAGACCGGTCGGTTGTCTCGTTATATGGTTTAGTTCTTATACTGTTACAAAATCTTGCATGTATGGTGCGTTTAGCTCTAAGGGCAGGATTTCTGTTTATTTCGTTTCACTGTCATTGCATTCTTCCTGTTATTTAATATGTTTCTCTATTGAATTATTTCCCTTTAACTAGTTATAATTATTTCAGTTATTTAATAATTTATACATCAGTAAAGAAATATGAACGAAGCACAATATTTCTTTGAATTGGGACAGAAAAATCGATACACTGATGTTGTTCCAAACGGAATCAAAACTTTTCAGCTATAAAATTTCATGAAGAAATATAAATAACCGGAAAATACATAATAGATATGTAAATACGAAACAATATATTGTACTCCAATTGTGCTAGTGTTAGTAGTAATGTTAGACTGACATTAGCACTAATGTACCGGTGTCAGTCGATATTTTATGTTCGATGGCAGAGGTTTGTACTTTTATTTGTAATATGCCGTAAATATTTTTCAGCGCTGTGTGACTTGTTTTATTTGACTGTACGTTGACTTAAGTTTTTGAGTAAAATCTTAGAAATATTCATTATTTTAGGATCACTGTTTACATTATATGTAACTTTAAAGAGAAGTTATTATATCGCAAAGATTAAAATAATTGTACCTCTGTATGTAAAGGACAATTTTTGTTAAAACACTTGATCCAGGGAATTTGTGATCAATGAAAAGTTCAAATTAATTATTACTATGCAAATCTAGAGGAAGCGAAAAATACAATATATTTCAGTGATTCAAGAATCTTTTCATAACAACTTCAATAATTATTTCAGTCCCTCTGGAATTTTTCTGCCAGACTCATTCATTTAAACTAAACAAGAAAATGTTAAGTAAAGCAGTTGAACAACAGAATATCAAATGTATATTTTATTTTATATTTGAATTATTATTGCCACCGTATTTTATGTTAATTTTTTCCTAATCACTGTTTAATTCATTCCTATAAAAACGGATGTCACTCTCAGATGTGTAAAATATCGTGGTGGATATATAGCTATACAGATGCAGTGTAGAGCTTTGAAGCTAGTGATTATTTTACAGCGTACACAGGAGAGCTAAGAATTTGCCCTTGTTACGAGCTCTCCAGAATATTATAGCTCAAAATTGATCTGAAAAGAAAAGAATTCCAAATTTACATGCTAAATTTTCCATAGTCTGTGAAGCACGTTAGTTGTTATTTTCTGGTTCAGAGTGCAGCTTATGAGACCCCAGTAATTCCACATTTACAATTGCTTTTCCTCCAACACACTTTTCTTATTGGGAAGTGAGTCCATTTGGGAAGTCTTGCACAGCTAAGGTGCAACAAAATTTTAAATCATGTCTTGGCATGTTTTGAGATTTCTAAGAATGTAGCTAAATCTCAACAACACTGAAATAGTTAATATTCAAATAGACACTTCGTAAATCTATTTAAATATTGCTTTTATGCTATTCAAAGTTTGTTTTCAGAATATGTTATTCTTTAATTTGGGTAAAGTATCAACTCGACATGTATCTTTTTTTGCAATAGGCACTATATTTGCAGTTGAATAATTAGAGGTGCTTTCCAATCATCCATCTTATGTGCAAGAGGTTAGATAAGTATCAACTTCAAAATATAAAGTTTCTCGAGAAACAGGAACCAACAAACGTCACAAAATATTTTATGATAGAAACTGATTACATTTTATGTCTTTTTATTTGATATTTTTTATCTGAATAAAAGATCTAAACATCTTCGCTATTGTTTCTGAATTTAAAGTATCTATTTAACACAGAATAGAAACAATAATCTAAATATGCTCATTTATTGTAAATTAACATTTGTACAGAAATCACTTCACGTCTTAAATTTTATCAGTTCATTTTTTCATGACAGTTTCAAGTTCATTATAAAGTTTTGAATTATATTTCTTATTTTACAATAGTTGTTCCTATCTATACACATAGAAATCCAAACTTAAATACAATGCGACTCCTTGAATTAATGCATATAAGAGAACAAAAATAAAAGACACCTAAAGAAAATTGGAAAATACTACAACTGTTTGCCAGACACATAAATCAAATAAATACGAAGACAAATAAAGTACACATATCATTATATCGACGTTACAACTCGAAAAAAGATGATAATGGAATAGAATCAAATTACAAATACAGACGAAATTTATTTGCCCTTTATTTGAGATGTCTCCGCTCAAGGCACAGACAGTTCTTGCATAGCCAGCATGATCTTTAGAAGACATGTTAGCGTTTGTGAATAATGGTTATTAACTTAACTCTTTCTTCAGCAAACTGCGTTTCGAAAGAAAAATAATACATATTAGCATGGAACAAATGCAAATAATATGTGATGTACAACCATAGGAGCTAATTTTAGCTAAAGATAACTTCAAATGTATTTAATAATAAGATTAAATAGTTTTAGTTTATTTCATAAAAAAGGATAAAGACCTACAAAGAGCAAACAAACTGGAAAAGTTTGTACTAGCAATGAACATCCTTTTCTTTTGTTAGCTAAAGAATTTGAATTTGATTAATTAGCCTGTAATTAACATTTAATGACGTTTTAATATGTTCTGTTTATGTTGGATAATATATTATTTAACGTTTATTTCACACTTTTACCTCCTTATTATGACAGCTCTAATGAATTGAAAATATCGTTACATGCTCTACAACCAGAGAAATTATAAATTTTCACATGAGTTTATCACAGTGAATTTCCAAATGATTTATTTCTTTATAATTCAGAGTAAGAGTGAAATTCTTCTAAGAAGGCTTACATTCAAATTAAACAATACAACTAGCAATTTAGTTCTTGATGTGTGGCCATTAACCCTACGGCGGGCGCGCCCGTATATAGAGTGCAACATTTTCGTAATTTTGTATGGTTTCTTTTACATGTAAGTGCGGAATGTTCTAAGCAGTTTCTATTTATAGCTACACCCTTTCTAATGCAGGTCTCATTTTCTGACCCTTGTATTCCTTTCCATTCATTGGTAGTCGGGATTTAACCGTAGTAAACCAACGATTATACTGGATTACAAAACGACAAAAGCAGCAGTTGATGTACTAGATCAAATGTGCAGCTATTGCGTGGTATAACGCATATCACGAAGATGGACAATCATTAATTTTTAGGTTTTTGGACAGAATAGAAATCCATTCGCAAGTTGTCCATAGATCTAAAAAATCGGACAGTTTTGAAATAAGGTGATTGTATCTGTATTCTTTGGTCTTTAATTATAGATATATCTCAATATTATAAACATTTTATATCTTGTCATAAAACGCAGAATTATTATTTTCAATTTGAAAAAAAAAAGTTCATTACAAAAGGAATAATCAAGGTTGAAAGGGACGTTGCACTTTGTGCCCCGCGCGCCTGCTGGTGTTTCAAAAATTGGAGCACCCGCTGAGTGGATAAATACAACTTTCTTATCTGCATCTGGATTACGCCCGATCAGTGCCGCAACTCATAAATCAGGAGGATTCTGAATAATATTACAGCTGTATCACAGCTTACGCTCCGTGGACTGCTATGCTTAGAAAAATTTTAACACAGAGAAAAATGTGGAGCCGAATTTTGGATTGGATAATTTTATATCTCAGAAGACATTTACCTTAAGTTTTAATTTGCCAAGTGGGTGAAAAAAACAAACACTTTATCTGTACCTCAATACTTAATTTTGATAAACAGCAATATATTTCTAACTTGTATCTGAAAAGACATTTTCTTTAAGTTTTATTTTGCCGAGTGAGTAAAAAAAAACACTTTATCTGTACCTTAATTTTAGCAAACAACAATATAATTCTAACTCGTTTCGGAAAATTTTGTATCGGAAAAAATATATTCTATAAGTTTTACTTTACCGAGTGGGTAAAAAAAAATTAGCTGTACCAAAATACTTAATTTAAACAAAAAACATTTCAGTTCTAATTTTGTATCGGGAAAGTCATTTTCCTTAAGTTTTACTTTGCCGAGTGGATGAAAGAAAATCGAAAACTTTATCTGTACCTTAATACATTATTTTTACATACAACAAAACAGCTCTAAATGGCATTAAATAATATATACCTGACAAAATATATTATTCAAACTGTAAATCAGAAAGATTTACAGTTTGAATAATATATTTTCAAATTAATTTTTATTTGTTTAAAATTTTAAATTAAAAAAAATAAATAAATAAATGTTAATTAAAAAGTTGTTTAATTTAAAAAATTTAAAAAATTATTTTTAAAACATTTTTAAACTAAAACATTAAAAAAATTTTTTTATTTCACTTAAAACTTTTTTAAAATCGTTGTTAATTTTTCCGTAAATCAGAAATATTTGCAGTAGCAGTCTAGTACTGTATTTATCTTTTCGATACTTTCCCATTATACTGGCCCATCTCCAAACTCTTGGCGCGGAAAAGCCGGTTGATTTCCCATTCCACTTCACCTGTCGCCAACGCAGACGACTCTTTGCGCGAACAGGGATTAATTTCTGGAACATCTACTTTTTAAAATGGAGCTGTCTAAAGTGAGTACGTTATAGTAAAAATGAATAAATCGAAAGTGAATTCGTTGTTATATGTAAATAACTTTATTTGCATTTTTACATTTAATCCTGGTACTTTTATCTACACAGACTGCTGAAGAGGATACAGAAAAAAAATCTTGATAACCCGGGGTACATACATTTGACTGTTAATCGTAAATACAAATTTGTAGATCTCCAAACTAACATCCATGCCCAAAACATCGAAATGCTGTGGGGTTCATGTAGTGGAAAAACAAACAACAACGGGGAACGAACATATCACGTTTAGATTCATACCTCGCAGACTGAATGTAGAGGCACACTTTGAATGAAGACCCTTTCGAAGCAATGTTGAAAGGAATTTTGAAATTTATGCCACCGGAAATAGAAATGTAGTTATTGATATTTATAAATTGGTTTAATAAAATCTGATGTGAAAAAAAAGTGTGTATTATCATGTATTCATTTGATATCATTAATTTTCTACTTTGTTGTACAGTCGAACCCCGTTGTAACGAACTTCAAGGGACCAAAGGTTTTGTTCGCTTTATCCGGTGGTTCCCTATATCCGAACCGTTAAAAAAAATTGAAGAGTTCAAAAAATGTATAACTCATTAGTTGTGATGTGTATTCAATAATGATGTATTACAAAAATGATAATATCTATTAAAAATGATCATTAATGAATTAAATCTACTAAAATCGATTGCATTAAACTGACACAATACATTAGTATTGTGTCAGTTTACAATATTTTAAAAATACAATATTTTACAACATTTTCTAAATTACGTACAATAGGAAAAAGGCGGGACCAAAATTTTCGTTCATTATATCCGTGAGTTCGTTATATACCGAGTTCGCTCTAATGGGGTTCGACTGTATTATAATTGGTGACCGCTCGCGTGACGTGGGCGGTAGGTCTATTTAATGGGAAAGTACCAACTTTTCTTTCACCATTTCTCAAAATGTGTTTTCACAGTTGCGTAAACAGACCAAGTAAAACTGTTATATTTTAAATGAACGTCATGCGAAATATTTTGTAATGTAAGTAACAATGCATACCTCATCACTGAGGAGAAAAAGTATACATAACAATAACTAATGAGCAAAATTGCTCTGAACATGAAACACTGATTTTAGAATTCCCTTAAATTTGGAACACTCATTTTAAAACACTAAATATCAACGAGAACGAATATTTAACTAACAAGAAAAAAGGAACAAATGGATCTAATATCGTTATTTGTTTTCTTGAATTAAATCATCGTCAATAAAATGTTTACTTTAAATGACGTTCGATTTAAAGTCGTAACAACATGTCATATGCAAAACATTCCTGGAAGCCTTTAATAGCTTACCATAAGAATATTATTTCCCAATAAATTATGAAAGTGCACATACAAAAATGCTTGTTTAAAGCCCAAGAAGCAATCTTTTCGAATGATTGCAAAATTTCTATATCAAATGAATTGAATACACAGTTCAAAGTTACTCCACTACCAATTGCAGGGTAGAGACAGATAACCGAAATAATGAGCCGTCAACTTACTTGTCTGACTCTCACAATACTGAAAAGCTATTATTCCAAGACAACAACGGACATTTAAATGCAATAATATTGAGATAAATAATGAATCTTTGTTTTACATTACTGCTGATTTAAAGTCATATTAAAATGCCACGGGATAAAACTGGAGATATGACATCCACAAACTTTCTTTGAAAATTTACTACGGACAAATGCGCAATGAAATTAAACTCTGAAAAAATAAAATAAATTGAAACTCCTCTACGGTGACTGGTTATGTTTCCGAGAAGAAGTGTCCGTTTTGCGGGGTAGCCGTCCAAAATAGGTTTATTCTACACCATTGTCTCTATGCAGTCTTGAATCGGGCCTGAACAAAATATGGCCGTTTAGAAGAGTGGCCGTCATATAGGGGTGTCCGGGTAGAGAAATTTCACTGTATTTACAAAAACAGAAAAAAATGCTTTATTATATGTACTCGAACTTTTTAATATAAAAAAATAATTGTTCAGTATTTCGGCATGTTTTCTGGACATTCGCCTAAAAACACATTGCGATATTTGTCCGCTACTTTGATCCACATTCGTATAACTGATGGAACAAGTTCTTTGTGTTTTCATGAATATATACGTACAGGTCTCCAATAAATGTAGAGTAACTGTCCTATCTCGAGAAACAAGATATTTCCTGAGGGTTAAGCCTTGATGATCGCATGGATAGTTTCTTATCTCCCCTTTGTAGATCGTATTACCCTAGTATATATCCCTGTCACCTCATTATGTAAGTGGGAGAGCTAAGTCGTGGATTTAAGTAAATGGTGGATTTTATCCAATATTTGGGGTAATGTGTGTAAATATCCAGTGATAAAACGAGGAGGATATTCATTGGTGATATGCAATGATCTTGATATCTGTAGCCCTATACCAGAGAAGATTCATGATGTTCAATCAAACTCAGCAGCGAGCAGCTGGTATTGGAAACAGAAGTCGATTGCTGGAATTTTCTTTTTATTTGGGTGCTAACGATATATTTATGCCACGTTCTTTAATAAACAAAGGAAACTATTTTAATTATCATAGCAACAATTTTGTAAATGATTATATAATGAGGATTCAATAGTAAATCTGAAAATATTTGTTTCCCCTTTATTCAAATGCTATAACTAGGATATTAAAAATTTAGTAGGACTGATACTAAATTAAATTTTCATATTTAAAGACAATTAAAATACCTTCTAAAATGTTTTTACTCTTGCACGTAGGTAAAAAAATTATCTATAGGTATTTCTAAGACTTTTTTTTAAGCGGAGGCACTAGTCGTCAAACATTCGCCTAAATTACGCCGCAGTTTACTGTCCATTTTATTATGGTGGCACCATATAGGTGGACAGCATTACCCCCTATGAAGGGAAGCCTCAAATGGAAGCATTTTTCGTGGCGCGACGCCGGGGATTTGAATCGAGCACCCTGAACCCTCAAAACCAGAGCGCTGTACCACAGGGCCGCCACAAACCCACTAAGCAATTTCATAGTATATATTTTACAGTTTAATTTAAAATACTGTGTCTACATTCATTTCCAATAAACTGCATCTTATTCATACTATGCTGAATGAAGTTATGTACACACACTCAGTCAATGCATATGAGCGAGTTTTGTTGTTTGAAAATCTATTCGTTGCACTTTTACATGAACCCAAGTTTGCACAATTCCAAATATTGCTTTTCCCACTCGATGTTCAATTTCAAGCATTCGGAAGTAAATCTTGTGAAACTGAAAGATATCTCAGAATTGGAGGCAAAAAAAAAAAAGAAATGTATTAGTCTTTAGTAGCAAGTCTGTAAAAACAAGTGTTATATCAACAAGAGAAGAAAGTTCTAAACATTATTTAAATGTGCACCAAAGAAAATATTTATCTTAAAACTGTCTAAAAAATTATAGTCTAGAGTCTAGACAAAAGATGGGTAAATTAACTTGCAGTTCGAAATTTTTCAACACTTTGTACAGAAGAATTCACTTAGACATTTTGTTCCGAGCTTCGTTTAGAGATTCTGTTATGTAGTATTTCTAGAACTGTTTAAATCAGGTTTTCAAAATTTTTTATTTCGTTTATTTATATACAGAGAATGGTATAGTACATATAAGCCCTTGAGAACTTTAGGGTGGTTATGTCATAGAATATGGTTGAACTCTCCTCTGGTCCTTAAGTAATCCCCCACCTTTTTTAGATGGGAGATACACATTTATTATAAAGATGTTCATGTGGCCTTACTTCCTCTACAATGATTTTTCACTTTTAAATGATAATATAGCTAGACATAGAATCTAGACTGAAATATCCTGACCTTTTGACTAGTGTGTTTTTCTAGAACACCACAAATACGCCATGCTAAGAAACCTCGCATTCTGTGTTGTCTGGAAAAGACCTCAGCTTCTTATCCCCTATTTATTTTACATTATTTCTGGAACGTTGCATCGTAATGCTTTTCAATCTGCTTAGACCTTTCTTACGTATTAATCTTACTCTTGAGTAACAAATTTGCCGCCGGGGATATTGAATTCAAGATCTCCTCTTCTTTTGAGCAGGTGTACTTCAGTATTACACTATATGGATATGCGCATAAAGTAATAATTTGCTAAACATTTTACCTAGTGTGATGTTTGCTAACAAATCTTAGAACATACACATGCATCAAATATTTCTTATTGCACAGAAAGTACATAAGAAGTAAATATATAAAAAATATTCTGCTAAAGAAATGAATTATTTCCTTTAGGTCTATTTCAGCAGTATTTATTCACCAAAAGAGATATTGGTATAACTTTGAGAATTCAGTTTCATCATCCTTTCTGAAAAAAGTATTATCTCTTTAGTCTTGAAAAACAAATGGTCTTGTGTTTAAATGTCTGATAAAGTTCTTTCGCATTTTCCATAAGTGATGTGTGTATTTCTAGAATCCGGCAATCAAACATTTTTGCTATCTAGTCTAGACAACATTTTGACTTCCTGAAGTATGAACTTTAACAAAAGTAATCCCTAAGGCTTCTGGGACATACCGAAATCATTATAATAGCGATATCAATTGTCTTATTTTTGGTCTTGACATCAGCTGTTAAATTATTGGATCTTGAAAATATTATATTACTTGCTAGACGCCCGATGGCGTAATGGTTAAAAGCATCAAGCTGCTATCCTCCAGGTCCAGGGTTCGACCTTGTGACTGGGAAGATCGACTCAGCCTTTCATCCCTTGAGTTGAGCGATAAAATTAGGACCAAGCATGCTTGGGAACTAAACTCTGGGGGCCCCTCGTCAGGTTAACCACCTGACTGAGACATATTCTGTATGGCACGTCAAGAAAGCGGAGATGTGTGCCACCGGCCTTGATCCACAGTCGACTGTTGCGCCAAGAGTTTAGTTTTAGTTAAGTTTTATATTACGCGCTATATGAATCTTAGTAAATTTGTATTCTGTGAATTGTTTCTGGAATGATATCGAAATATATATCCGAATATTTTAAAAGCTTTACGGAACAACTAATTTTCAAAAACTTACTACTGAAAATCCTCGGAAATATTGTATTTATGATATTAAATGCAATATAAAGTTTTGTTAATATATATTTTGGGTGTAATTTCCTGGATTATATCAAAATATATATCCTGATAATCGAACAAGGCTAAAAACATTCCTTATATATTTGAAATATGTATCTATGGAACAAAAAAATCTACTAATGTAATCTCTTTAGCGATCTCTGTCTAATCTCTTTATGAATATATAAAATAAAATAAAATAAAAAAACGCAAAATCCATGAAGACCGATCGATCCATATTTTTTCCTTTCCTCCACCTTCCACTATTTCATGTGCCAGCCTCCTCGCGACTCCACGTCCTCCCCCCCCCCCCCCCCCCATCCGCTTCCTGACTTATCCCTTTTCTGTCGCTGTCTAAGATTGGTCACAATTTGATTTATAGCAGCAGATTTCATCCCAGACTCAGACGACTTCGTGAGTATGTGCGAGATGGCCCCGCTGCGTCTCCCCTGTCTGTATAAAGCGGTCTTTTCCCTCTCTTGACTTTTTCCTTCTTGCCCCTGCAAACTTAGCGCTCTTCCCCCGGATAATAAGGGGAACTTACTACCCGGGTGTATAACAGTAGAACGTAATTGAATTCCTTCCTACTCCGTTTGGATAAAATGTTTAAAATGAATACACTAAATATGAACAGAAACGTAAAATATATTTTTCCCTAAGTGGAAATAAATAAAAATTAAGCGGGTTACAAAACTGCGAGAAGGGATACACTTAACGGGAGTTTTTATCCTTTTTACTACATTAAAGCCGACAAAAGGTCAGCGCCTTTTATACCAGTGAACAGCTATTCGGTGGAAATAATAACGACACATTTGTGAGATCTTATGTAAATTACCTATTCGTCCACAACAGTGATAAAAGCCTGATTTACAAATAACGTTCCGGGTATGTTTTTTGCAAAAAATAAATAAAGAAATAAAGCTTGTCAGTAAGTAAATTCCCCATTTCCTAAATTCGTCATATACTTAAAAGTGGTCTTATTGTTACATACAGTTGATACAAAATTCCATAAGGGGAAATATACAATTATCTAGATAACCTTAAACCATCGCTTTTTCATCAGTGAGAAATCAATAAAAATTATGCTGATTGCGAAAGCAAAAGCACGTGGTATATTAAACACAAGCTTCTCCTGTTACACTACTGAACCTGTTATACTACTGAACAGCTATTTGAACAGTTATAATGCATGTGCGATATCTTATGTAAACTACGCATTAACCGTCTCAACAATGATGAAACCCTGTTTTAGATTTCAAGAAGCAGGGTGCTTTCTTTATTGGATCAAATATTCAGGTTGTCCATGCGCAAAATTCATAGTTCCAAAATTGCTAAAATATCTGGTAGTTGTCTATAAACTATATAAATTTGAAAGTGTCAAAAAGTGAAATAACTGAATTTCCTACTAAAAATAATTAAACATTTTAAAGCTTAGTAGAGATCCACGACATACCAAGGCATCTTTCTCCTTCCATAAATTATGCAAGTTTGAGTGTTCTTAATAGATGGCCTATGCACACATTTCTACAGATTGTCGTGAGTGGAGGAGTGGGGGTGGTCTGGTAATTTCTTCTAAAACATCATCTAGAGCAGAGAAATATAAAATATTATGCAATTATCTTCGCTTCTGTTTCATTTACGTTCTGCCATCCAAAACCACATCGATGTGCTGAAATTCAAACACATCTGATATATTTCTTAATAACCTTTAATTAACACATGTATATATTTATATATAATATTTATTTGGGAATATAAATACAGTCGAACCCAAGGTTATAACGAACTTCAAGGGACCAAAGGTTTTGTTCGCTTTATACGGTGGCTCGCTATATCCTAACCGTTAAAAAAAATGCTAGATTTCACAAAATGTTTAACTCATTAGTTGCAATGTGTATTCAATAACGATGTATTAAAAAATGGTAAAATCTGTTTAAAATAATCATTAATGGATTAAATTGACTAAAATCCGTTACATTAAACTGAAACAATAATATTTAAATTATGTACAATAGGAAAATAGAGGAACCAAAAATTCCGTTTGTTATATCAGTGAGTTCGTTATAACGGTTCGCTAAAACGGGGTTCGACTGTAACCCTAATTTTCTACTATATTTATACTCATCCTTCACAAATTCTGTACAGTATCATCTAGAGAACATAAATATAACCATATACATTACTTTTCCATTTGATCCGCGTTGCGTTAATGCTAAAACATAATGAATATTGAAATTTTTAACCTACTTAAATCATAAATGTGTTGGTATGATGTCATATTTATATATGTTTCGCATGTTTACTGTCCATATATATTGCATCTATAGTATTTATCTATATACGATCATTAGGGATACGTAATTTTGAATTTACGAAATAGAT
Organism: Dolomedes plantarius; assembly: GCA_907164885.2. Lineage (NCBI taxonomy): Eukaryota > Metazoa > Arthropoda > Arachnida > Araneae > Dolomedidae > Dolomedes > Dolomedes plantarius. The sequence goes on along the minus strand of OU015491.1, from coordinate 140,823,303 downwards.
GCGAATAAATACGAAATTTGCTGATATGAGCGAATAAATGCGAAAATCATTTTTTTACTACTTTTCGACGAAAACTCGGTGATAAACAGCTTTTATGCGAAATTAGGTAATAATAGTATTTTATTAACATAACTGCATATCTAAGACCTTCCTCGATCTTTAACTCAGAGATCTCACTCTCGAAATTGCTTATTGCGTATTGCTAAAGACTTATGGAAGAGAATGTGGTGACTACTACAATGTTAGCTTTTAACAAAGAATTTTGATGCTTACCTAACTAAGTAAGTAAAATTGTGATTTTTATAATAAATGCGAAATATTTATATATATATATATATATATATATATATATATTAGACGATTTTGGTAAGCGGTAATAAAAAAGGGTTTGCTGCAAAAGAAATAATTGCAATTGTACTATGTTTTTAAGGTCAAAATTTTCGTCTGCGGCTTGAAAGTTTTGTTTTTATTCAAAATGGCGTTTTTAACAAAGCAGTGGTTCGACGGCTATATTTATGCTTTTTCCGAAGAGAAATATGCATACTCCGTTATCCAAAAACGATGTGAGAGTCATGGTTTTGTGATATCTAAAGCGTCGATAGGTAATATCGTCAACCAGAAAGGAAAAAAAACGTCAAATTGGAGCCTCAAGTGGGACAAAAATTCCAAACAAGTATCCAAGGAAAAAACGGACATCTTCGACTATTGCAAAGGTACGTTGTTTAATGTTAAAAGAAAATCCCCCTAGTCATAGGACAATTGCAAAATCATTAAAATGTCCGGTGTCCACTGTAAACAAAATGATAAACGTTGATTTAAATCTTAAGAAAGCGAAAAAACGCAGTGTGCATCAGCTTCTTCCAAATCATATCGCTGAAAGCAGGGCACGCTGTAGAATTCTATATGAGAAATACTTATCCAAAGGAAAATAGAAAACAATTGTCACAATAGATGAATCATGGGTGTATTTAAATGATTGCAACAAAAAAAGAGCCATTTATTATCATTAAAGGGGAGAAAAAAATTTAAGTAAATGGTTCAAAGAATAGAAAGAAAGTTTTTCTAAGGGATTCATGATTGTTGCTGGTTTTTCTTATAAAGGCAAGTTAAAAATAAAGAGAGTGGAAAAAAATGTCAAGATTAACTCCAAATACTATCAGGAACATATTTTATCGCCAATTTTTCTGAATGAAATACCATCGCTTTACCCACAGTGCCATCAATCTGTGAGACTCCATCAGGACAAAGCTAGCAATCACACATCAACATTCACTGTAAATTTCCTAAAAGAAATGGAACAAAAAACTGGTATCAAGGCCATAACCTTCACTGATATCCCTACTAAATCTCCCGATGTTTGATTTTTGTGCTTTCGGACTTTTAAAATCTGCATTATCCAAACGTCGTCCCAAAACCCTTACAGGACTCTGGAAAGCTGTTCAGGAGGAATGGGATAGAATACCTCTTCTGACACTTCAAAAGGCATTATTTCCATGGAAATTCCGGTGTCGAAAGATAGTTCAGAATAGGGGATGTCAAATAGAACATTTAAAACACAAGAATTTTATGAAATTTAGTTTTGTGAATACAATATACATCGTCTAAAAAATGTGTGAACAGCCTGTGTATGTATATATATATATATATATATATATATATATATATACGTATATATATATATATATATATATATATATATATATATATATGTATATATATATATACATATATGTATATTTATATTTATATTAATATATATATATATAATGCGGAATTTCCCATATTGTAATTTTTTTTTGCGAAATTTCGATATTTTTATGCTAAATTAAAATTTTTTGCTAAATAAACCCCTAATGATCATTTATTCCGCAATGATGTCGATATCATAAACTTAAAATTTAAAAAAATGCCCTAATGCATTTTAAACCTTAATGGAGAAATACGGTTTTGAATAATTAATGGATTTTTTGAAATGCGAAAGTGAATTCTCTATAAAAACGTGTTACTGTCTCACAACACGATGCTTTAAAAAGCAAAACAAAACTACCATGCATTCTTCCTCAAAATATTTTTTTTTTAATTTATAATCTCATTACACGGATTTTTTTATTCCCTGGAAATGCACAGAATTTTTTTATATATATTCATGGCCATACGACTCTCAGGACTCTCGTCTATCTCTACGTGAGTACGAAAAAGCTGATTTTATTAATAAAGTGGATCCCCACAATCACTTTAATCTACTCATTAATGAATGAAATTCCTCTCTCGCATCTGGTCTCACATCCTCCTCTTATTCCTCAATTGCGGCTGGAATCTTCCAAATGAAGCTTGTGGGAAGCTCATATCGAGAATGTGGTATAAAATATGGAAAGGAAAGAAAATGAAAGAACGGGCAGAGGGAATATCGTCGTTATGAAGATCGTATAAGAGAGGCATTTCTTTAAGAGACCATATTAATTCCGGTTATAAGAAGCAACAGAATCGCGTACCTGTTACTTGTACCTGTTAGGAATTCATATATGAAGTTACATTAAACTGAAACTGAATTTTAAGGCACTTTTTAGGTACTAAACGCGTGAAGCAAAAAATAGCCATAAATTAAATCCTTGACATAAAATTTCTTGAATTTTTTGCAATGGTAAAATCGTTATATTTGGACTTTATCAGTGCAAATTTCGGTATGACGTATATCTGTTTTGCTTAGTGATCATCGTTTTTAGAATGCATATTAGGAGATATCTTTATTTTTGGCCCTCATTTGGAGATCTGAAATGAAGATCATGAAATAGAAGCTTCAGTTTTTTCTGTATTACCTTAAGAGTCTATATTAATTTCCGTTAGAGGAAATATCATTAATAGCTCAAACATGTACAGTTTTTGTTTTCTTTTAGATACCAAATCTAAAATATTGTCATGTAGAAATGTAAGATATACTGAATAAACCCACACACTGTTACGGTTAAAGAAGTTTGTTAGCAGGAAGCAATCACACTACTAAACGGCACTTAACTTGAGGGAAGTCTCTTATATACAACTAAAGAACTTTCTAGATATATTGAAATTAACATAATAGATTAACATAAATAGGATCTTTTTCGAAATTTTGAGAAAGGTAACATAAATTAGAATGAAAGTAAAACCAGAAGACTGGATTCGAATCGACGATTTGTCGGTCAGCAGTCCAATGCTTTAACCTTTTGGCCGTGCTTCCACTTGCAGTTACCTTCGAAATGTGGCAATATATTTGCATTTAATTGGTATATACAATGAATTGACATATGGAGAAAAAATAACTAAAAAAAAGCTTTAAGCTAATAATACCAAGAAGTAAAATTCTTCAAGATGTAAAAACATCAAAAGCGCCAATAACGCTTTGCGCTTTCCTTTTTTAACACATAATTCCTTACGCAGTGGTTAATATCTTAAAGTATCTCTCCGTCATAAAATAGTTCTTATGATAAATCCCGAGCAATACGTTACAGAAAGGTGGGTATCATGAAAAGGATGTGAGACATGACCCTTCAGTTTCGTTTTTGTCGAGAATCTCTTGATTTGTCGCGAAAATGAGTCCCTTTTCGACTCCGCGATCGTAAGTCAACGAAACAAGATATATGTCTGCCCTGTGACTGAATGATTTCAAAAAGAATGTGAGATGACGTCCTTTCGTGAATGTGAAAAGCAACATAAATTATGCTGTCATTACTCGAAATAGTTTCTTCCGCGTCAATGCGTTTCATGACGTATTCACTGAAGGTAGAATTTTAATCACTTTTCTTTGCGGAATGTAAGTTTTATGCATTTATTAGCATACCCACTCAGACATGCGTATAGGTGCGTAAAACCTATACTTTCTTCTGCGTGTGTTCGAATGTACATGCATAAGGCATATATATATATATATATATATATATATATATAATAATATATATAATACATAATATATATAATACATAAAATAATATATATATATATATATATATATATTATTTTATGTAGGTTGCTAGACACTCAACAATTAATTAGTTTTGATGTGTCTGTTTCGTGAGACGGGATGAAATTATACCACGTAATGACTGGTCTATACAACTTAATTATGAGTGATATTAATCAAATGAAGCTTTTTTTTCAAGTAAATTATCAAACTAAATGGAGAAAAATATATATTGTTGATTAAGAAACACGTAAATTATGCAAATCATAGCAAGGATATCGTAAAAAAGTTGATATCTTAAAGTACTGTTTCTTTCAAGCTATTTTTTTCTGTAAGAAGCAGTAATGAATCATAGAAATTTCTGAATTACTTGAACTGTTCGTAATTTTCAAGTCCGCGAGCCTCCCCTTGGCTAGCGTAAATAAATCTCAACCTAACTTTTCCGGAACTTAAGGGACTCTGGTGTAACTTTACTTAAAGTAAGAGTGATAACGTATCGAGTAGTACAATATGTTATCACTCTTACTCTAAGTAAAGTTGCACCAGAGGAATTTTAAAAAATTACATTATCGAAGTAATCTTCGAAAGTATTATGTTAGCAGAAACATCCGCAGTTATGTCCCATAATCAAATGTATGTCTGTAGGTTTTGCGGTGCATGAAGAACAATCTTTGTTACAACGTGAAAATATTTTCAGAAATGAGAGGCTAATTTATAAATAATGGAATTCCATGTATGAGATGGAGTAGGGGGTTGTTAAAATTGAACATCTATCTATCAGTTTTAAAAACCTGTATTTTTTTTCATCCACCATCACGCAATATTAATTATCTCCTGGAGATCTTGTTAGTAGAGTAAATCTAAAGGATAGAACCACATCGACTAAATTTCCTTTTAACGCAGGATTACGTTCCTCCATAACGGTCCTCCGGAAAACAAAATTTCAGATGTCCTATGTCACGAGTTATAATTTTGGCAGCCTGCCAAACTCAGCCTGTATCGGTTGAGCAGACAGTAAACAGTTGAACAGAAAAGTGCCAAAATACATCAAAATGTTGACATACATACATACCTACATCTATACACACACACACACACACACACACACACACATATATATATATATATATATATATATATACATATATATATATATACATACGTACATATATATATTGATACATATATACATACAAAATAGATAAGCAACGATAAGTAATCGTACATTAATAAGACGCGGTAGTTTCGTTAGAAGAGACTACCTGAAATTTTTTTATATAATGTGATAATATTTTATTATATATCATCCCATTTAATTTGTGTTTAAAGACAAAATAAAATTGTACACTTTTTGTTTTTTATGTTGTGTCTTGATGTGCTCAGGCTTTATCAGAACATCCTTAGGAAAAAAATGCAAAAATAAAGATGAAGAAAGGTACGACGATGCGTTTAACCTAGTATTATTCACCTCAAATTAGCAATTACAACGGCGTAATAACTTCCAACAGATAACAACAGTGTTATTGAATATTGTTATAAATCGAATACTCTTTGAATTCTGACATTTAGTACTAAAATATGTGAGCAGCAAATTTTAATATCTTTTTAAATTTCTATTTTTTAATTTCTGTTAAACATTTTGCTATTCATGTAAATTAATACTATTATTTTTACCAATAATTTCAGTGAGAGATAGGACAAACGCTTTACACTTACACAATAAAGTGTTTTATGCAATATTTAGTTACGAAGAATCTGTATATAGTTTCACTATTAATTTTATGTACAATTTTATTTTTCTACATTTCAGGGAAACGAAATCGTAATTCCTTAAATCGTGGGTTCTGAAAGTGAGCGCCGCGGTGTCCATAGGTGCCAAACATTGCCATGAGCGCCGCCCATCGGATTAAGCCATACGGCTAATAAAAATAAAGCCCTTTTACACAAACTGTAACTTTTTTATCTTCCTTTTTTTTATCCCTTCCACCTCATATTAAAAGTTATACTATTGAGTGAAAAGTAATTTAGTTAGAAATATAATTAAAAAATTAATCTACTGTAAAATAGTAGGTTAATAATAAGGGCGCCGCTAGAAATTATCTGTAGATCTAGGGAGTCACGGGTCTGAATATGTTTGAGAACCACTGCTTGAGCATAAATTAGATTCGTCTTTAGATCTATTTCTTGCCAAAAAGGTGCCGAAAACCGATAAACTGGTACGGCGGTTTCGCTGACGTCAGCAGTTTTTAGAGTAACTTGAAACCTGAGCCACCGTGTTCTTTTTTGGGATGCATTCGGCAGAGCATAGTTCTCTAAGACTATAAAATGCTTTAGGAAGGACTTTCATGAAGTCATCAGCGTTATGACATCATACGGCGAGATCGCTGGCTTTACGGTCACAGCAGAGACCGTGTTGCACCGATCTCCTCGACATTTTAAAAATATCACAAATTCAAGTGTTTCATACGAGAAAACAGTTGCACGAAAATGTACGTGCTTCCCAAAAGAGACGTCATGAATAGGGCATGTTCGTGAAATGCAGGACACTTTTTTTAGGCAGGTACAGCTCATAAATGGCCAATAACTTGAAACCTGCGCTGAGGTATTTTGGAACAATATACCTTTATCATGAATTAGAAGTGTCTCTAGTGCTACTTTTTGGCAATAAAGGGCCAAAGGAACAATAAACTGTTACGGCGGTTTCACTGACGTCAAGACTTTCACGAGTAACTTGAAACCGGAACTTTAATGAAGTCTTTACCGGTGTGACGTCATACGGCTAGATCGCCGGCTTCGCGGATGCGGCGGAGACCCTATCACCCCGATCTCCTCAGGATTTAAAACATTTCTCAAATTCGAGTGTCTTTGCGGCTCTGCGACACCCCACGCGTGAGGAGAACGTCGGATGGTCCCGAAAGCTTCATGTTTCTTCGATCGGTAGCGGAAACATCGGCAATTTCGATAATATGACATCACCGATTTTACGATTATTTCGGAATCGTCGCCAACGCTGTACCGGCTTTCTGGGTATAGGACATTTGGAGTAATAAACCGTTAGCACAGGGGTACTGAAAGTGGGCGCCGTGCCTCGTCATACGCCATACAGCAAATAAGAACAAAGTCCTCTACACAAACTGCAAATTTTTTTCTCTTCTTTTTTTTACTTCCACCACCTCATATTTATAGTTATATTATTGAGTGAAAATTAATATAGTTAGAAATATAATTAAAACATTATGTACTGTACAATGGTAGGTTCAAAATAAGGTCACCGCTGGAAATTATCCGTAGATCAATGGAGCCGAGGTCCTAAAAAGTTTGAGAACCGCTGCCTTAAATAGAAAGAATCGTAATTTTAAGTGTTTTAGCTTTTTTTATGTAAACATCGATGGTTTATCAATTTTAAGTAATAATACCTCACGATTACTATTAAGAATTATCTGAGCATTCTACTAAATGAATTTATAGGGTATGTTAAATTAATTTCATCATATAATCATCTGTACATTTTGTTTCCCATTTTTCTGCATTATATTAGACAAAAAAAATCCCAGGCACTGAACACAGAGCTGAGATATTTTAAAGTCAGTCAAAGAATAATAATTAAAAAAAATTACTCTAAGAAGTAGAGATATTACTATAAACAACAAACTACTCTGAGAAAAATGGTATAAATAATTTTGATATTTTGATAAAATGATATCAAAAGAACATTCAGTGATTAATAGTCCAGTGAATAGGGATTTAGTTTTACACAACTTTGTGCGACTTCATTCACTTCATTATAAACGGAATTCCTCTTTTGTCGTCGAAAGAAAATTACTCCTCTCCGGTTTAATCCAAAAGTTCATAAAACAGTAAAAAAAAGTCCTAGCTAAAGAAAGCAAAGCGATCAATAAAACCACATTCATTAGAGCAGATATAATTATGTAATTAACTAGAAAATGTCTTAAACTTTTTGGGATATATAATGTCCTAAAATCCATTTATTACTTTTTTTTTGCAGCTATTTTTCCGAAACTCTCATTTCTTCTTTCGCGTAGTTTTACAATATAAGATCTTTGTCCGTGCCTTTTCACTTTTAATAATACTTCCCGTTCTTAACTTCCGTTATTCCTTTATAAGCCGATTTCGCGATAATTCTCCTTTTTCTCCTTCCCAAGATTTATGATATCAACAAAGAAAGCGTAAATAGTAGACTTCCGCACTGATATTAATTTTGGAGCTGAGGAATTTTTAACACAAAGCGGGGAGCATGCATCTTTGACTGCAAGAAATTTGTACTGAGATAAAGTGTTTAATTTGAATATTGAGAGAGATAAATGGAATATGTGGACGTATTATATTTATGGAGTCAAACGGGCTGTTGTTATATATATATATATATATATATATATATTGTTGTTATATATATATATATATATATATATATATATATATATATATGTATATATATATATATATATATATATATATATATATATATATATATATATATATATATATATATATATATATATATATATATATATATATATATGTATATATATATATATATATATATATATATATATATATATATATGTATATATATATATATATATATATATATATATGTATATATATATATATATATATATATATATATATATATATATATATATATATATATATATATATATATATATATATATATATATATATATATATATATATATATATATATATATATATATATATATATATAATAATAACGGCCCACCATTATATATCTAATGCGTATTTAAAACGTGTTTCCTCTCAATAAAGTACAGTCCCTTTCTTCTAATTGCGACCTAGGAATTGACCAACTAAGAATACATATTGTCCCTTAGTGCACGCGCGTTAAAGATATTTTTAAAACATGAATCATCACCACGTGATGTTTTCTCCACGTTGCGGCTGTCGGAACATCATGCGAAACATCATGCGACCCTTATGTAATCGTGTCAGGTGCCCAATTCTAGCCAATTAAAGAAATGTTAACACCTAGGGTCACATTAGCACCACCATGGTTTAAAATCACGGGACAGAGGATTTTCTGCTCGCTCTGCTTCCTTGCCTCTCATTAACCTTGTTCTATTTTCGCGCTGCTCCGCTGTTGTCCGATATAACGATGTAAAATCTGCCTTCTGAATGCGCCCCGTCAGGGACCGGTGGCGTTGGTATTGTGTGAGTCTAGTTGTAAAGGTACTGTGTTTTGCTGAATAGGATTTGTCTGCAGAATAATACGGAATAAAATAATATGCGTCGCATCTCTGTTCAGTGTGTCCCTTCAATGTCTCTCCTCTCTGTGGGTTTTCCCTCGCCTACGTGCGGATTACAATATGCCAGACTTAGTGTTCCTCAAGTCTCTCCTCCCCCCTCTGCCTCGACCACAAAAGTGTTGAATCGCGCCCGCGAATCTTTGGTGTATCATCTCCTTTACTACGTGATGTACAGAGCATTACATATATATACACACACACACACATATATATATATATATATATATATATATATATATACAAAGGGTACTAAGAAAGTACCTTTTATGACAAAACAAAAAGTCACGGGAGGCTGCTTGTTGTTGCGTCTAGAGACATGTTTATACTTGCACAGCTTAAAGAAAGGAATATCTTAATTCTTTCCATAGTTCACTTGTTTCAGGATGGTGTTTGAGATCGAAACGAACGTGAAGAACATGAAATATTACGTCTTTTTTTTCCTCATAAAAATCGTAATGAGCCAATAATTAAAAGAAAAGTAACTTTAACATTAAAATTTCTTGTATAAATGTGCGTAAAGTGGATTCATGAATAATGCGGCATACAACTGAATGAAAATATAACTAGTGTTTCCCTATTTCAATAGGCCTGTAGTTAAATTAAGTAATATTGTATAATAGTATCATGTAAGAGTAACAGGAACATTATAAATATACTGACATTCAAATTTTGTTACCTATTACCTGAACATCGAAAATTTATATAAAATAAAACTGAAATTTAAGTAAGAAATGCAGATGCGAAATGCAAGAATATGGATATTCGAACCCATATGCGTATTCACTACGACTTGCCGGTAAAATGTACAGTTTAAAGAGGAAAACCTGTTGTCAATAAAGCATACGGGAAAAGACAGATGTCAACAGACTCACTTTAGGAACACAAACTAATTAAATTTGAATGTATTTTGATTTTAAATAATGGTTAAATATGGTTTTCTATCTTTGTGCGATAAAATAAATAATTAAGAGTACGAAATATGTATGAACAGGAAATTGCATTGAAATATATTCGTCCTGGTAGTCGTAGAAGTGCCAAGTACCACGTTTCTCTTTAAAGATCATTGTAATTGCGATTTAGAGAATTTCCTCACAATTAAGTAATACTTTATTATTTTAGTCCAGCAAGTAGACTAATTACGTAAACATACCCCTGAATAACGCAAATGATACAGCTCTGAATAGGCATAGACTAATTGCCACGTTTCCATGAATTTTGTACTTTTATTCCTTACATATTTCCTGATAAGGATAGTTCTCGATTTCAGCCTGCTTTTTTACAATTTATTCATAACTAGTTTGAAGTCACGAGAGACACGACAGATTTCTGGAAGACCATGACCAGAAATCGACGGAGGTGAAGTTCACATCCACATCAGTTCTCAGTAATTACAGTGGTACGCGGCGATATCAGGGTGTGACTTCATGGGTGTGACTGTGATTAGTGCATGTGGAAACTTCGACGGCTTATAGACTGTTGGTGCTATTCGGGATAAAACTGCTTTCCTTAAGGCCGCTATGTAGAAACCCTATTGGATTCGCTCACCTCAGTGTTAACCTATGGAAAAAAACTGTCTACAATTTACAGCTACATAAACGCTGATAATTAAATAAAAATGGTATTTTCAGATAGCCAAAACTTTTCTGCACCTTACAATAGGATTCATTTTATAAATTCCGTCCACCAAATGAATTGATGAGCGTTTAAAGCACACTATACCAGATTTCTCCTCCCCCCCAATAATTTAAATTTTAAAGTATTATTTTCATTATTTTTTTTGAGCGAAAAATGTTCCAAGGTGTAAATTTCTTTTTCTATTACGGAGTACAAGTTTTAAAAAAATCATTAAATCCAAGTTGGTAATCCTTGGACATACAATGCTTTTCTCCATACGTTGACATTGAGGTGAGCAAATCCAGTAGGGGTTAGTGCACAGCAGCTTTAAAATGGTCCCTCATAAATATATGAAGGCCTTATTGGAAAACTGGTCCAACTCCACTTTTAAAAAATGGAGTTAGCCTCACTTTCATGTTCATACAAGTCATTTCTATCTTATTTTTAAACTGGTACACCTCCAGCTTATATCTGCAGATTACAAATCAGACTTCAGCAGTCATTTCTCGGCACTCATTAGACTTTAAAGCTCTGTGCCTCAAAATGAACAAGAATGGAGTTGGACCATTATTCAAAAAATGCCTTCATTTAGAGTAATAAATTTAAAAGTTAAAAATCAAAGAAATAACACCATGCAAAGAGTTATATTATTACAGAAATATATTTATTATATTATGTTTAAGATTTCAATGATTTATTTTCAAGTAACTTTATTCTTATGATATTTCCTTTTCAGAGGAAAACAGCAGAATAAACTTTCAAAATGCACTTAGCAGTTCTTATTTCTCAAATATTGCACATATTTTATTGCAATTACAACAGTTCTCTGTGTTATTAACAGAGTAATATTTTGTTGGATGAAAAAATAATATCTTCTATGGCTTCTTTTAAATTTTCAGCAATAAATATAGCAGGAAAAAATCAACTGAAACATTAAAATATTTTCTTTCGTATACTTAAATTAAGCTTTATGTTAAATTAAGCTATATTCAAATAAGGCTTTATGTGAAATCAAATGCCATTTTGGTCAAACATACCGATTACTTTTCATGTAAGAAATTAAGTGATGAAAGCTTGAATTTCCTTGAAAATTTTTCATTTTGTACTTGGACTTTACACATACAGTAAATATATTTGGAATGGCGTTTTTATAAAATAACAATGTGTGAAATATCTTTCTAAAATACTTCATGTAATGAGCATGATGTTTCTTTTTTCCTTCGGAGTCTGTAGTAACTTAGATAACAATGAAGCAATATGAACGGATCATTTCCGGGTTAGTGGTCCTTGAGAAAGATTCAATTCAGAGATTACGGTGTTTTTAAGCTCCCTTTGTCTCCCATAAAGAAATTTTGAGTTGATTTTAAAGCCGTTGAGAGGAAGATATATGTGAACTACAGAAATAATGATCAGCCCTAAAAATGCAATGGAGCAAAACAATATAAAACTTAGGCAATAAATGCGATTAAGTATACAAATGATCTGAGTACTTAGGGTAAAGAAATACGGAGATACTTGTATTTAGAATTGTAGAACTTCAAGCCGAAATATGTTTAGCTATATTTTGTTCAATTCAACGACGAAAGCTTAGATTCGTATGACTTCTTGGTGCTATTTTTTTTAAACAAAAACTGAATGCTTCATTTTCTACAAACATAATTGCTATTTATAAATATTCTCTAATTGCAAAAACTTTCCTGAAGGGTGTTATTTCATCAAATATGTACTTACTGAAAAATATAATTCTTTGATTATCAGTCTATCAGATAAACACTTTTGCGTAATAAGAGAAAAATGGACGTGTTTCAGTAAAGAAACGTGCAACAAAAACTCAGTTAAATGTCCTGTCTATAAAACACATTCAACACGTACGGGAACTAGGTAAATATAAGTAATACAACCCAGGGCTGTACAACCTTTGTGTGAGAGCTCTAAGCGTATTTGAAATGAGTTTTCCCACGAGCATGTCGAAAGAAAATATAATTTTTATAACTTATTTAAATAAGGAAAATCTTGAACTTATTATAATACTTTTTTCTAGCAGAGGCACTTGCCGTGTAGACATTCCCCTGTAATTCATCGCAGTTTGAAGGCCATTTTATTATAAGGACACCATATAGGCAAACCAGCATTACTCCCCATGAAGGGACGACACAAACGGAGGTATTTTAGTGGCGCGACGCCGGGATTCGATTCGAGCACCCTCAGCACCGAAAGCCAGCGCGCTGTTCCACATTGCCACAACAAGCCCCCTTATCACCATGTTTTTATTAACTTTATTTCTTGTTTGTGTGTTTGTGTGTTTGTCAAGTACAAATCTTGCAATCGATTTTTAACTAACTTCCCGACTAGATAGACATTTGAAACTTTAAAAATAGCTCAGAACACAATGACAAAGCCTTTTTTAAATACTTTTAGCCATCTTTAAGCAGAATTAAATTAACTTTCAGTTATTTTCAGTTAATTTTGTTTTGTAGACTGGTGCAGCCATCTATTGGCCGGAGCGGGAACGAAAAGTTATATGCAAGTTAACTCCCAATTAACTTCATTTTGTTTCAAGTTGATGGGATAATTCATGAAAAAAAAATTTAAAAAGTATTTATTAATACATAGAATTGTCAAGTTTATATAATTCAACAGAAAATTTAAAAACATGATATATAAAAATTTCTTTTTATCTTGTAACTATTATAATATGACATGACTAAAATAACAGCATTATAAATACTGTACATAATATGCCACCTATAAAGTATGATTAATTTTAGTTATTTTTTAAAAGAAATGATGGGTAAAAATGTACTCTTAATTATTATCCAAACGAGTAAAGTAATTTATAAATTTCATGTTTTTGGAGATGTAATTATAAAAAGGAATCATTAAAAAAATGTAGCTATTGTGTTTTTGGAAAAGCAGATGTAAAGTTTTTTAAAGGCTTTCATTAATTTTTAATTCTTATATATTAATATGTGTGTGTGTTGTGGCTTATGCCCCTTGACCGACCGTATATCAGGTCAAGTCCATAAAAGATATTGGGCAGAATGGTGCGGCTCAAGTTTTGTAGAGCACCACAAGGGCAGGTGTCCGACTTGGCTAAAGAACCGGTCCCGTAATTTTGAACTGAGTCAAGTGACGAGAGCGGTACACTTGACCCAGCACATCCAGAAGTAAAATTTGAGAACTTGGAGGACTTTGCAGTCAGAACAGGTTTTCTGTTTACCAGCTGCCATTAGTGTACACGACGGTGGATTTGTCAACGACTGGCATCAAACCAGAGACTTTTAGATCACAGGCGTAGCCTTTGCCAACTAGGCCACAGTACCCTGTTAATATGTTATAATGTTAATAGGTTTTAATTGTCACTTCAGATTTTTTAATGGTGTCACATCCCCATTTCTATGCATTATTCTTTCAAACAGCATCATTTGTCTTTAGAAATATTTAAATTGGAAGTCATTCGTCAGTTTTAGATCATCTTAGGAATTATTAAAGTATTTGTATATACAAAAGAAATATGTCATACTCTAGCAGTATTTCAGTGCATAATATATCATAGATTTGTCTCCTATACATCCTATGTCAAAAATGTTATCCATTACCATCAAAATAAACAAGTATTTTCATAAGTAGAAGAAAACAAATTGCATTCCGTATGAATCTTATGATATCCATATTAATATTGGCATGAATCTCTATTTCTTCGGTAAAATATATCATACTATATGCGAATTGTAAGACGGTCATATATATTTCTTATCCCTTATTATTAACTATGATTATACAATAAAACGAGAACTTCCATATATTTATTTTATCCTTTTCGCTTCTTTACCGCTATAAAAATTCCGAAATAGAAAAGCAGGGCAAAGTCTTTGGGCAACTTTTCTATTCACAGCTTTCATCTGTTTCCAATTTTTAGATATATGTCGTTTTCATAGGATTTTTCTTTCGTACCGCTTTAATCTTTATCAGTTCGAAGCATAATGTTTGAAGTTTCTACGAACACGATACAAAAGAATAGAGAAAATGGTTTGTAGGGACATTTTAGGATAGAATTTAATGAAAAAATATCTGATAAAAGAAGAGAAATTCTAAGATAGAAAAGAAACTACCGTCTACGATTTGTAAAAGTTTTAAATGATGATGGAATTTCTTTTCTTTCCAAATGCTATAAGCTTTATACATTTCTTTCAAATCATGCTAGTAATGAGGGGAAGCTATTTGTGTCTGATTTATCAAAAAGTATTTCTGTGATTGCAAATGTTGTATTTATGCTTTATTTCTATATCGCAAATATATTTTATGATGCAATTTTAAATTTAGTAATTGTTCCGTTTTTTTTCTCTTTTTTGATCTGTTATGCATATAAAGAACCATCACTTGCGTGATTGACCAATAGTAAACGAAATAGTACTCTACTAACTGAATTTTTATTAAATGAATAGTTATTTATTTAATTTATACTTATTACACACACTAGTGCAGAAAATTAGAAAAAATCGGATACTTTTTAGTGTTATTTTTCAAAGTGTTTCTTTAATGTTATTCTTCCTAAGCTTCAATTCTTAAAAAAACAACATCATGTGGACTTCAGGTCCTTCGTTATAAAATATTTGTGTTCTAAAGAACATTAATGGAAATTTATGAACAAAGATTTTAATATACTCATTTGGTTTCGCTTGTAAGACGTTCTTTAACCATAGCTTGAAACATTTCGGGAAAATAGGAATAAATAGATAAAGAACATGTCAATTATCTTTTAACATCGTGTTATACATTCGGTGTCTGCAAGCTTTTATACTCATTTTATATACAGAAGTCTTAATATTTATATTTTTTAAAAATGCTTGTAGATCTTATAAAACAAACATGTAAAATCTAGATATAGTGTATGCGGATTGATACTAAGTATCGCTTCAACGAAAATACACAAATGAAAATTTTTACAATCCATTTCGTTTCATCGCATATCGGCCAAGTAAACTTTAAAATAAAGAAAATTATCCTCTATCGAATTTTAAAACATCATACTTTACAATATATTACGAATTTATTAAAATGATAATTCCTTGTCATGAAACTCATGTCACCAAAATAAAAATGTGACATCATATTTTTATGAAATTAAATAGGTTCTAGACATTTTTAAAAGAAGCAATTTTATGCTTAAGTCAACTTTTTTAAACATATGTTTAAGGAACATCTGCTAATCTCCTAGAAATAAAATTATTCATTTCACATGATCACCTGAGAAAAGAAAACTCTAGCCGTGAATAAATAAATGCAGTCAAGTTATTTATACTGAAATAAATCAATCTGTTCAAACTGCCCGTAGAAAATAAATATTTGTGATTTCCCTAGGAAGCTATATACATTGCAATATAATCACCTTTATCTCCTAATATAACAATAAATTTATACTAATTTCTCTGAGCTGTGATTTCTCTGCCGTTTTTTGATAGCGTGACGGATTTCTCTCCAATCGGTTTGCAAACTATACCACTCACATAGAAAAATAATTGATTATATTAAACATAAATGGGAATTATTAAAAATAAACTCTGTAAACATTTTCTGCCACGTATAAGGAATAGGAATTTCAAAACTGCTTTCTAAGCTAAAATAAGAGTGTCTTCACTTATAAGATTCTCTCATGAGAATTCAATTAATATTACTACATTCTTTATATTTAATTGAAGGGAGCGTAATAATAGAATTCATAAAATTATCCTTAATGTACTAGTCTATGAGAGTTGAAATATTTCAATTATTTTATGAATTTACATTGCATTGAGTGGTGAAATGTAAGAACTTTACTTTTAGATACCAGATTCAGTGATCTTCCTCTACTTTTGTTTATTAAGAAATAGATGAATGTCAAAAGATTTATAGTAAAATCTGGGTTTGAAAGTTTATTGCGCATTAAATTACCGTTTTGGGATTTATGACATAAAGTACCATTATTTCTGTCAGCGAAAAAAAATTGCCCGAGAAGTGAGGATTGTTATGCTCTATTTCTCGTGTAGTGATGCGAAAGAGATGGATTCAAGAGATAAATCTCTTGGTATCTTGAGTTAGTTTTTGAATACCTGATGGAATAAATGCCACATAAATGTGTACGAACAGTTAAAATTCTATAACTTATAAAAGGGATATGAAATTACAGTTAGTCAAAATACGTTCCTATCATTGAATCTATTAACAAGATAAATATTGTAATATTTTATTCATAATATATGAATTTCTTCAATATTGGAATATTTTCCTGTACTTGCGAGCCATAATGATTTAAAATTACTTAATAAATAATTTAGTTTGTCTGCGGTATCATAATTCTACTGAATCTTCACCTATTCCACTTTCACCTTTAATGAGGGGTCCAGGATTTAATTGGTCGGCAGATCCTTGCTGTCCGTGCGGCGCCCAGATCTATACTAAATGTAGAACAGGCGGACCCTCGACTGTGTATACTGGAATTACTGCAGTGACTAGTCTTCAGTTCAATCACAGTTGATGCCTTACTGGTGAGAAATTTATAATTATGTGATTTCACCTTTGATGAAAGTAGGATAAGCAACGAATATCAGTCTTAATATATGAATTTCTTTAATACTAGACTAGTTTCCTGTAATTGCGAGCCATGATGATTTAAAGTTGCTTAATAAATAATTTTGTTTGTCTGCGGTACCACAATTCTACTGCAACTTCACCTACTCCACTTTCACTTTTAATGAGCCTTAATTTCTCGGCACATCTGTACTGTCCGTCCGGCGACCAGATCCATACTAATTATAGGAACAGGTGGACCCTCGACTGCATATACAGGAATTACTGCAGTGACTAATCTTTAGTTCAATCACTGCCTTACTGGTGGGAAGCTTATAGTTTTGTGATTTCACCTTGAAGGAAAGTCGGATAAACAAAGAATAGCAGACTTTATATATGAATTTCTTCAAGACTAGAATATTTTTCTGTACTTCCGAGCCATAATGATTAAAAGTTGCTTAACAAAATATTCAGTTTGCATACTGTTTGACAATTCTACTGAAATTTCGCCTGAAAGATCAAGGATGACTATTTCCTTACCCAAATGGATTTCAAACACAGATTTTTCATCAACTCATTGCAGTAACACCTATAAAATATTCTTTTGTTTAATTTGGGTTCGTGGAGCCACAAATAACATAGAAAGTGATGCAGTCTTAGATCAGATAAATAATTTAGAGAGAGCACAGACATTATCCAGCGACATTTATCTGGTTTCAGGATCCAGAAGATATATTAGCAGTAGTGGCTACATCGTAGAAACAATAAGATAGCCGGTGGTAGCCGGAAATCGAGGAGAGAAACAATATTACATATCTATGAATAATTTTAAAATGGAGAAATTTACCTGACCTTTCATAGCTGTCAAAATTTACAAAAAGCGGAAGAGTCATCCGCTCAGACTCATATGAAATGGGATTTTCCTCATATCACCAAAAAGGACGGAATTTTGTGATTGGTTATAATTAATGACGTAGTCTCTCGTCGTGGTTTTCTCGTGATTGTAACTGATGGTAAAATACAGGGTGTCCGGGAAAAAAGTATCCAAAAGTTATGGTTTATTTCAACAGAACTACTCATTATAATTAAAATATATTGAAATAGAAAGAACATCACTCAAAGTTTTAATATCAATAGATTTCGACGTGTGCACCTTTTGTAGCATGACAAACGGCTAAACGGTAATACAGTTCTCTCCAAGTGACGAATTACTCTCGAAGTTATTAGACACAAAGTTATTAGACTCTCCAAGTTATTAGACGAATTCCTTGAATGATACGTTTCTTCAACTCATCCACAGTTTCAATTTTTTGTTTGTACACAAATTTTTTTGTATATACACTAATAACTCCTGATACGCTACGAAACACTTGTAGAGAACTGGATTACCGTTTAGACGTTTGTCATGCTACAAAAGATGGACACATCGAAATCTATTGATATTGAAACTTAGTGAGATGTTCTTTCTATTTAAATAATTGTTTTTAATTAATTCTAATGGCTAGTTCCTTAAAAATAAGCCATAACGTTTGGATAATTTTAGCCCGGACACCTTGCATATTCACATGAAGGGTTTTGAGTTCGGTTAGAGAGTAGGAATTTGTAAACAGGCCTTATTTATTACACACAATCTTACGGGTTTGGACCATATATGGTAATGTTATTGAGTGTTAGCATCGATTGCAGGGCTGCAATATTTCTAGTGCCTGGGAAAGATATAGCAGCATGTGCATTAAGGGGCAGTATAAATTATCAATTAAGTTTTTCCTACATTGGAATTTAGAAGAACTGTTGTGCTTTATTAAAAAAGAGAATTTGCAGTACGCTTTGGGTTAGAACCAGGAGCAAACATTTTTAGTTTACACACAACACACACACACACACACACACACATATATATATATATATATATATATATATATATATATATATATATGTGTGTGTGTGTGTGTGTGTGTGTGTATAAGAAAACTTTAAAAAAGATACATTAATGTGTATATCTCGCAAGGGAAATATCTTTTAACATAGACTTAAAATAAAATTTCAAACTCTTTGAAAAGAGATTTTGCGTGACTTCGAATAATAGCCCCAGTCCCCCTAAAGGTATCTCTGTCTATACAAACACTGAAACTTAACAAATCTTGATATGTGACCATTGACGTCACAGCAGCATATGAACATATTTAAATGCGATTTTAATCAGTTATAACAATTGAATTTACATTTTGATAGAGATTTTATATTTGGTACTAACTTCCTGTTAACTTTTGTTATATGAAGATTCCATGTCTCATAATGATTCTTCGTCAGTTTTCGTATTTTTAAATAATTACTTGTATGGAAAATGAAGAAAGCCATTTAAGTTTATGATGCAATTATTTGGAGATTCATTCTGTTTACAATTGCATTTGAAGACGTGCAAAATGTAGAGTTTTGGATAACATTCACAAGTGGATATAAACAACAAGCCCTTGGAAAGGTAGTGCAAATGGCAGTATCACAGAACGACGAATTTCATCCTTATACACTCAAATCTGAAAAAGAGTTTAAAAGTTTTCCTCTGACAATAGCACAGATTTAACAGATGTACCACTTATGCACATTACGATACATAATAAACTCTGCAAAATTGGGACATCTAAATCCATTGTTAATTTCAGACGCTTGATATATGTATTTTGTTTCCGCTTTACACTTTCAAATATGTATTTAATCACATTCAAGAAAGCATACTTCCTTCACGGACCTTCTGAAAAAAACTTGCATATATTAAACTGACAAAGAATATTGAAACAACTTAGTTTGCAGCTACGAAACTTTACATGGAAACAATGAGTAGCAGGAAAAGGAGAACAGAGGATTCGTCAACAATGCAAAAATGCGTGAATGACGAGTAAAAGAATAACGTCGCAATAATCTCGACTGGGACAAAGTTGAGATATTACAGCATTGTCATCAAAACTTTATCTTAGTTTTCGGTACAGTAAGCAAAAGACTTCAACTGTTGGGGAGAAGAGGTACAGCAATATTGATTTACGATTTCACAAGCCGGGCTAACTTTCGGACATGTTTGGTCTATTCAATTCAAATAATACTTTTAAGGGAACATGAATTATACATAAAAATAGTTATGCATGCATAAATAATTTTAGACTCAAAACCACAAGCAGCGTTTTGACGTGGATAAAAGTACTTGAGTATACACATTTTCAACAGCGAGAAAGAAGAATTAAAATTTAACAATATTTTTAAACCAAACAAAACTGAATTACCGTTACTCTATCTACATATTTGTAAAATAATTAAACCACACTAATTGAATCTATTTGCAGATACCAGAGGATTATCAAAGATCCTCTTTTGAATGAGAATATATTTCATACTTTATATATATATATATATATATATATACAAGTATAATTATTTATTTATTTATCTATTTATGTGTTACTAAGTATCTGTTCATGTTTTTATGCATACACGCAAAAATGTATTTCATAATATACTGTACCAATTAACCATTTTATAAGCAATTTTTAAATCATTATTTATTTTTATGATTCGTTACAAATATTTTTAACAATGCATGACGAAAAAACACAGTGCACAATCTGAATTTTTTAAGTAATGTTCAGGGTTATTACCAAGACTGAAAATTTCCTAATACATTCGTTGTCTTGGTGTGATATAAATATCTGCTGATCTTCATTTGAATCTGTATGTTTTGTGTAATTATTTTCCATAATTTCATTCTACATGAGATAAAACAGCAGTACTGAAGTAAAATCAGTTTTAGATTTTAATATTTTGAAAACTTTATGTTTAGTATTTCGTTACTATATAAATATCAGTAGAAATATGAAAATAAAGTTTTATTTTTCTCCAGATCTTGAAGAGTAATATTAAAAAATATTACTTTAAAATATTTATTATTAGTTTGAAGATTTGTTTATTATTTTAGAAAAGATATATTTCATACATTACAAAACTAACTTTTTAGTGATTTGAAATTAATATCACATTTAATTTTAAGATAAAGTAAATATAATAATAATCTTTTAAATAGCTTGATATTATATTAAGAAAAGCATAAAACTAAAAAAATTCACTTTGATTGTAAACTTTATGGTAAAAATATTATTGTAAATTGATTGAAAATTGATAGTAAATTAATTTCAATCAATTTGTTTTACAATTTAACTGTAAAATGTAGGATAAAATTTATGATCTGTTAGTTTTGATTCATTTTTAATTTTATATCATATCCGTGAAAGATCCCTAATTTTAATTCGGATACACGAGGAGTGTTTTTGCCCCACAAATTTATTGTTATGAAAATATATGTGCTTTTCAGTTATTTAAAATAGTTTCCGAAAAAATATTAAATTAAATTTGTTATTTATATCATGTACAATGCAAAATATCGCACTATATTCCCTATAAAGTATCTGAACTTCCTCTCCTAAAATCCAAAAATGTCTGACGGCCCAAGATCCGGCATTTTCCTTTCCTTTGAATGCGACTTCAAGGCTGAGATATTGTGTCTGGTATCCATTGGCGGCCGCCTATGTTATCAGTTGCAATGGATCGTGCGCCACTGGATACCAATTAATAGAGAACTATGTTATTGGATGACTCCACTCACGTGGAAGGGACGCAACAGATACAAACCGAACCAATACAATACCGGAAACATTTGTGAATGCCGTAGCAGCATAATAGAGAATATCTCGTTTCTCTGCAATAATCGAATTGATAGCAAACTCAGCGAAACTAGAATGGAATTAATGCGTACGAAGCGTTTGAATCGATAGAAGGTTGAATCAGTTACTTATGAAATTTGCCTTCAGTGTTTCAGCTTATATATCTCTTTCGCGATGCATCAATTGTTTAAGGAAACTCGTCGTATCGTGACATACCCTTAGTGTTTAAATTCGCGATGTAATTTCGGATGTTCTCTTTCGAAGGTTATCTCGAATAAATTTGGACGTACTGTTATTCTGAGAAATGGAACTGATCATTCCCATTCATCTTATGATTCTAGGAATTACCATAAAAATGTTGTTTTACAAATAAATAATTATTATTATAGCATTGTATAAATGCAAATTAATATTTTTCTTTTTCCTGACAGATTTCAGAGCTTCCTGTTCGTATAAAATGTTAGATCTACATGTAAGATGTACATGCAAATCTACATGTAAGATGTTACTACTAGAAATATACATAGAAAACTGTATAAATATAAACATATATAATTTTATAGATATACATATGAAACCTACCTATAAAACTGTATAAAATTTCTTACAAATGATGATTTTTGTCTTTTTATGTCGATAATAGTACATCGAAACGTTTAGATTTAATTTTAGGTGGTATAAAACTTTACTTTATATCATCAAAAAAAGTATACAACAAAATAATAATTAATACATTCAGTTAAATATATTATTAATGTTTAAAATGAACTAAATCAACATAATATCACTATATAGTTAATTGTAAGAATTTAAAGCTTCTAGATTAACACTAGAAAATTAAAATTTTCTCTTAAACTTGGCTCTACATCCATTTCATGCTTTATTTAGCGAAATAGCAACCAAGCAAAATTGAAAACGTGTAGTGGGAGCAAATCGGACCTATATATATATATATATATTATTTTCTTATAAACTTCTAACTTTCCCAGAATGTAAATTCCTTTGGGAGTGATATAAATTCCTTCACGATGTGATTTAAAAAAATAGTTAAAAAATTCCTGGAAAAGGTCAATTTGCTATACTTTTTGTACACGCAAAATAAATATAAAAAAACCAATTTACATTATATAATGAAGTATAGTAATATATATTACATAATGAATAGTAAATAGGTATAGTAATAAAACACGATCTTATTAGAAAAATTCTATCATCTAATTCACCATCTGAAAATTTTTGTCTGATAAAAATCGCAGAAACCTTCAGAAAAAAATTTGGAGATCAAAAATAAATTTTACTTATATTCTACTCTGAAGAAATCAAAAGAAAGGGAAATTAAAAGGGAATTATAAAGGGAAATACTACCCAGTGAACTAAATACGAAAATAATAGGAAACAAAAGTTTTTACATATAATAACAGCTAAAATTAAGAAATTAATGCATTAAAAATAGTAAACAATACAACTATAAATATAAGGAGAACTATATTTTCAAGCTAAATGTCAGATAATAATTTTATTGAAAAGAACATCAATTAAAAGAATTTAAGTTTCTAAATGCGTGTGTTTAATTACCATATTGATTTTTCTACGGATAAAATCAGATCAACAGGCTAATCATTTTATTACATTCTATTCAGAACAGCAGACACATTTCAGTATCTGTGAAAAGGCAGTTAAAATGAAAAAGAAGTGTACTGTAACAAAAATATTTAAAATCATTAGTGTGTGTTACTTAATGTGTACTTAAATACATTAGTGTGTGTGGCTAATGTCGCTGGGGGATGACAACATTACACCCCAGTCCGGTGTACATATGAATATAAGACATAGAAACAGACAAATGACACAATCACAGAAGAATTTTATTGACAGACAATGACACCGGCGATGGACGATGGGTTGCAGCTCCCCTTTCTAGACGGGGTTCCAATTGCAGGCGGAAGACTGACCGGTTCCCCAGAATACAGCCAAGTCTTATGCGGGAATCGAACCCACACCCCCGTCGTGGCAGGCTGATGCCTTATCCACTTAGCCACTGGGCGACAAAAAAAAAACGTTAAAATGTAAAAATTTAAGAACTCACGTACGTTATAGGTAAAGAATAGAGTATACATGACAAATAGTATTCAAATAGTTTACAATTTTGTAGTTATTTTTAGACAGTATATAGATTTCAATCTGTTTTAATTTATCGTAAAAAAACACTAGTAGGTTTTTAAAACCTTAGCTAAAAGGCATAATTAAACAGATAAAAGGATAGAAGACATTCGGGATGTTTCATAATAATTTGGTAAAACATGCATATCCTTGTGTAGGGAGTACCAATGCAGACCTTCAAATGCATTAAAAACGACAAAATCTTATCAGAGTTGATAAAGTTTTTGCCAACAGATTTTCCAATAGTATGGTTTATTTTAAGCGTCAAAATATGTTCTTCTCAATAGTCATTATTTCTGAAAAGAATCAGTTATGATAGTATTGAATGAATAATAAAAAAAAAACATAAACCAAAACCAATTACATCTCGATAATATTAGAATCAAAACGTACAGATTTTAATGGTTTTGTCCAGTTTTAAATCTAACATTTTAAAATTTCTACTGACCAGAAATTTGAACTATTTTTCACATCAGTTAAAAAAATTAAATTCTAAATATTAAATACTATACAGCTAAAACGCGAAAATGGCTATACCAGGTGCATCAATATATAAAATAACAATGCAGACACTAATTACTTTAAATATATGTCTTGTTAAGAAAATAATCGGAGAATCATTAACGGAACTCAGCAAATAAAAGATCAACTGCCACCGGAGGCTTTAGTACCTGCATCATCAACAAACAACCTGATATCTCCTCGGAAAGAAATTCGGTATGGAAGGCCAAATTACACTCTGCTTATAACTGGAAATATGTGAAGATCAGCACCGTATAAAAGAGTAATGAGCAGGGTGCAATGGCCAGCGGTGTCCAATCGAGAGGGATATCGCTAATGATTATGTCACGGAAAATCGGATTTTATCCGGTATTTACCGGAGAATGAGATACTCTTCGATTGCTCGTAAAGAAAGCTGTAAAGTCAACCTGAGTAAAAAAGAGCGAATATGCTGAGAAATGAAACGAATTCTCATCAGAAATTTTCTAGGTTTTTTTTTTCCGTGTTTTTGGAATATAAGGAGTCGAAACTCCTTGTGTAACTTTGTTTATCTTTATAGGGAATTTATTTTAATTTAGAGCTAAATAATAAAATTAGGGGCCAAGGACTGGGTTAAAATAAAATTATATAACGAGAATATATTGCAAATAAATTAAGACTTTATGGCAAAAATATCTTTGGCTTAAAAAGAAGCTTTATGAAGTTTGTAGAGTTTGATTATTTTAAAGGGTATAGATGTCTACGTTCTTCCTTCTAGAATTTCTCGTTGTATTGCATAGATTAAAATATCACTTCAAATGGATTAGTTAAGGAAAATGTTAAGTATGAGAATGTATTTTGAAAGTATTTTAACAGGATTCATTTCATGTCCAATTATTTAATTTTATTGAAAAGAACTGGAATCATTATATAAAGTATAGATCATGTAATCAAACCCTTATACCTCATATCTAATTATTGCATCATTATATAAAATACTAAAGCAGAAAGTAATTATTTAAAAAACCTGTCTTGTTAAGAAAATAATAGGAGAATAATTCACGAAATCCAGAAAATAAAAGATCAACTGCAAACGTAGTCTTTTGTACCTGGATCATCAACAAACAACCCGGTATCTCCTAGGAAAGAAATTCTGCATGGAATGGAAAATTACACGCTGCTTATAACTGGAAATATGTGAAGATCAGCCCCGTATAACAATGTAATGAGCAGGGTGCAATATCCAGCTGTGTCCATTCGAGAGGGATATCGCTAATGATTATGTCACGAAAAATCAGATTTAATCCGGTATTTGACAGAGAATGAGATACTCTTCGATTGCTCGTAAAGAAAGCTGTAAAGTAAACCTGAGTAAATATATAAAGCGAAGATGCCGAGACATAAAACAAATACTCATCAGAAATTTTATATCTCTTGTTTTCTGTGCTTTGGAATATAAGGAGTTGTTAATCCTTGGGTAACTTTGGTTTTCATTAAAGGGAGTTTCTTTTAAGTTAAGGTTCAAGATTGAAACTTCTGATAAATGACACAATTATAGTAAAAATATATAAAAAGAATATATTAAAAATTAATTAACATTTAATGCCAAAAATATTTTTGAATGGAAGAGAAGTTTTGTGAATTTAGTACGGCATTCTATATTTCAAATTCAATTTTTTTCTTCTCCGGGCAAAATTGTTAGAATTTCTAGGGCATAGAGATTTATAGATATTAAGTTTGAAATCCGGAAAAACCATTAAAATCTATAAATTTAGATTCTAATATTACTGAGATGTACTTCTTTAGGTTTATGTTTTGAATAAATGAAAGAGTATAGAAGTCAGTGCTTTCCTTCTACAATTTTCCCTTATATTGCTTTTATTAAAATATTGCCTGAAATGACTTAATCCAAGATGATGCCAAGTATGAAGTTATGGACTGAAAGTATTTTAGCCTTTGATATCTAATTTTTTTATCTGATGGAAAATAATTGGAATATTATGTTGGAAAAAATTCCGTGTTTAGAAAATAAAGAATCGGCATTTTGCTTCAACAAAAACAGAATCGCATTTCCTTGATAAAACATTCAGCATATCCTACAAATTATGATACTTCTTTTACCTTTACTTCACCCTTGATTTGGAAACCTTTTCATTCATATACTGACTCATGACATTATTGTGTATCTACAGTGTAAAACACAATAATAGTGGTTTATGTAACACAGTCATTACGCCGTAATAGTTATATTAACAATGATTGATCACTAACACAATCGCACGAGCTTTTCTATCGTTATAGGGCTTGTAGGTGTTAGGAAAGCTTGTCCTTTAACGAGACTAACAAAAAAATGTTTTTTCCTAGATACTTATTTACTATTTTAATCTGTGACTTCACTCGCGCGCTACAAAAAGGAAAGAATTGGAAGTCTTCCCCTTTCTTTGCAGAGGGAGTTATTACGTTTAATAACACTTACTTAGAGGTGAAATAACTACCTCTCATTATTTAAACTAGAAGAAAGTTACGTAAAAGATAGAGGTAAGATAAATACACATTGGCAAGACAAGTGACACAGATTACAACATTCAAATTTTAAAATTTTATTATTGAAATTTCTGAAAACTATAGAAAATCTGTGAAAAAATATGGCAGAATATTCTTCTAATTTAAAAATTTAGTCCTCTAAGCATTGCTAAGCGAAAATTCAAAGAGCCCTGCATTCGGATTTTAAATTCCAGCAAAAATCTTATATATCTAATCGTATAACTTAATGTAATTCCTATTCAATTAACAGTAAAAACATTTAAAACAATTAATTCAAAATGTCGTCACTAAAAGTAAGATAAGCATTAAAAAATAAACGAAACTTTTTCATTCATACACAAACGTTATTTTATTTTTTAAACGTTTTTGTCCACTACAAAATGTTCCCGTTAAAGAGATTTTCATCTCACCTACAGTTTTTTTTCCTCTCTTTTCATTGTTTCAATCTGCTCCAAGTTACCATCACAGTTAATCTATAAGAGTAAAAATACCATCAGACTTTTTTTTTATTGCTCCTCACAAAAGAGAGGATAATTCTTTTAGCAGTGTTATTTACGAACACAATGCAATAGATTAGTATCCTCAGTAAGCAAGACAGATTTGGAAACAAAGAGTACCTCGTATTTTCCCGCACCTTTAGGTCCCTTGTTAGACATTCATATGCCTCGTTAAATGCGGAAAGAAGAATGAGAAGTAAAATGGCTTATGTTGATTACTCCAGTTGTCGCATTCCTTCTTTCACTCAAAGAAGGAAATATTTATTTATTCAATATCTATATCTATCTATCTATCTATCTATCTATCTATATATATATATTTATATATATATATATATATATATATATATATATACATGTTATGGCAGAAATGTATGTATCATTTTCTAACTTAATTTGTTCAATAAATTGCTAATTTTATTAAACTTTTCGTAAATTTTATATATCTACCCTCGAGCGATCTCTGAGCTTAAAATGACGCGTGAGAAAATATACACTTTGCAGTTTTAGACATAGTAGTCATAGCCATATGAGGAAATGATAGACTTCGAAATTGTCTGACTTAATGACAATTCTGACGACAGGATGGGTCCTCTACGGAAATGTTGGTAATGTAGAAATGTATATTTACATTTATACATTCCTTATGCAGGAAATACCTCATCTTGCTCTCAAAATGGATTAATAAATCTGGTTTTTCTACACGAAATTGTGTATTCTATTGAAATTCTATTCATCTCTCTCTCTCTCTCTCTCTGTGTGTGTTTATATATATATATATATATATATATATATATATATATATATATATATATATATATATATATATATATATATATATATATATATATATATATATATATATATATATATATATATATATATATATATATATATATATATGTATATACACATGTTATGCCAAAAAAGTATGTCTCATTCCCTAACTTAATTTGTCCGTTAAATTACTAATTTTATTAAACTTTTATAACATTTCGCAATTTTTATATTTACCCTCGGCGATCTCTGAGATTAAAATTACGTATGGCAAAATAGACACTTTATAGTTTTAGACAGACATAGCCGTATGAGGAATTGACGGACTTCGAAATTATCTGACCTAATGACAATTCGACAACAGGATGGGTCCCCTACGGGAATTTGGGTAATGTAGAGATAAATATTAACATTTTTTACATCCCTTATTCAGGAGAGACCTCATCTCGCTCCCAATTTAAAAAATAAATCTGGCTTTTATACACGAAACTGCGTATTGTATTGAAATTCTATCTATGTCTCTCTCTCTCTCTTGTATATATATATATATATATATATATATATAATCTTACAAATGTGAATATTAAATTTTAATAACTCAGGTAAAAAGCTAACTAACAAGGAGTAAATAAAATTTAGGCTCCAAGCTGCTCGCAAATTTTTTTACATGATATTAGATAGTTGGAAATTAACAAACAATGGGGACTGCTGCGACCATATAATACTATAAACACAGATATCAATAAGGTAAACAGAATATTACTCAGACAGAATGGAAATGAAGACGTTATAGTTGATAACTGGGGGGGTTGTGACCCACCAACCCCTGTTAAACATGTTTTACATCCGGATAACACTCCTGGAAGTCTGCTACAACACCACGGCTACACCTTGGTTTTTCACTTTAATTGATCTATAAGTTTTGGGTGTTGTAGCCGACCTCCGGGATTGTTGTCCGGATGTAAAACATATTTAACTGGGGTTGGGGGGTCCCCCCCCCCCCCCCCCAGTCATTAACTATAACGCCTCCATTTTCATTCTGTTCCTTATTGATATCTGTGTTTATAGTATTATATGGTCGCATCAGTCCCCATTGTTAGTTAATTTTCAACTATTATATATATATATATATATATATATATATATATATATATATATATATAATGCTAAAATCTCTTATTGTGCCTTATATTAATTTTATTAGTTTACGTATTACGTTTTTCTCACTGATAGGTTCTAAAATTCAGAGAAATATGAATAACAATGTTCCCTATATTTTTTTCTAGCCACAGTTTCTTTGTTTTGCACAAAAAATATGTACTTTCATACATATTATAATAAACCTGATCCAGGTAAAAACTTAAATATAACTTTCCTTACTCGAAAGTATTGTTTATTTCTAATGCAAATTTTAAATTGATAGAGCGTATGAAAAAATTATATCTCGCGTGTGTGTATTTGAGGACCTATGTGTTCACTGAAAATTAATAAAAAATATTTATATATCACTATCTATCCCTCTTCTGTAAGACACATATGTTAGCAGAATACCGGTTGTAGTCCATCCTCCCTGTAAACAACGTCCGTGGAATAAGCCTAACACATCAACTGCTCATATGCAGCTGCACCACTTTTCATCTGAACCACAAGAGGAGAAATTTGGAATTGAATTAAAGAAGAAGAATATTTCTTTTCTGAACAGAGTATTTCCAAATATCCTTGGAGAAATGAAGCGTACGACACTTGATTTAATTTTTTTTAATAGTTTCTTGGCATATATTGTCATATACATAAATATATATGCGTTCCAGTGTTTACTGAATTCTTATATTTCAAATTTTACCTGAATCATTTTTTTCTTACTGTAAAGCATTTTCCGTTTTTTTTATAAACTACACTAGTATGTTTTTTATATAAATTTGCATAATACAACTTTCTTATAAATAAGGCCCAACTATAGTTCAAATCAAACATTTGTTGAATCAAAAATAAACATTTATTTTTATTTGTTACTATTTCCATTAAAATATTTCATTTATTTCATTTGTTGGTATCAAACTCATTTTTTATGCGCTTTATAATTTAAATATTTTTAAAAGATTAGAAAGATAACTGCATCAACAATACACCAGAAAATATTAATAAAATAATGAAAGCAGGTGTGATGATATCTAGAAAAGTGGCATATAAAAACTTAAAAAAAATAAAATTATTCAAACAATGAAACTGAAAAATTCGACGTATAAATTATTTCAACTATAGAGTGAATTAAAATTTATTTGCAGTGCATTTTCAAAAAAGTTTTTTTTATCCATACTACTAGACTTAAATGTTTATAAAAAATATAAATAAATATAATTGTAAATAAATTATAAAATTATATACTTTTGGTTTATTAGATAGACAATTTTTTTATTTTGCTTTTACTTTCAGTTAAATCCCTAAATTTATGAAATCCCTAAAACCCTAAAAAAATCCTAAAATACCTCTAAAACTCTGAAACTCCTAATATCTAAAAAAATTAGTAATCCCAAGACTAAATTCTTAAATTTATTGAAACTTAATTACTTTCAAATCACATTAATTTAATTTAATTTTTATTGTCTATATCAATGGTTAAAATAATTATCCCTCTGTGCACTTTTATTTATTTATCTCTTTATACAAGCAAATTTGTCCATTGCTTTCACATAATTTGTAAGTCTAATATCATTTGAATTTTAGCTTCAAATAATAATACAAACGTGAAATCTAAAAGCAGAAAATAATGATCTTATAAATATTAATATTTTTAGTTTTCATTAATATTTTATGAACATATTTTCTTAATTATTTTAATGGGATGTTTAATTTCCATAGACTCATCTGAAAAGAAAACTGCAATTTAACCCTTTTGAAAATTAAAAGATTCGCATAAAATTTTATTTTGCTGATTTTTTTAAAGATAAGAGTATATTAATCTTTCTCTTTATATCTTTTAATTAATATTATATAACATTTGTAAAATGTAAATTAACACTAGATTCTCAGTGATTGCATCAATTTATACGACGCATATGCATGAACTGCATCAGAAAACTTAAATTATTAAACCCCTATTATAGAATTTATTTTGATATAAATTTTAGTAGATTATCTATAGAAACTCACATGAAAAAACTATAATTTAACCATTTGAAAATTAAAAGGCTTCACATTAAATTTTATTTTGCCTGATCTTTTGAAAGACAAGAGTACATTATTTTTTTCTCTTCTTTTTATATTTTTTAATTAATATTATATAGCATTTGTAAAATGTAAAATAACACTAGATTCTCAATGATTACATCAATTTATACAACGCATATTCATGAACTGCATCAGAAAACCTAAATTATTAAACTCTTATTCCAGAATTAATTTTAATATGAATTTTAGTAGATTATCTATAGAAACTCTAACCGAAGAACATCGTGTGATTTAATTCTATTTATTTTTCAATCACTTCTTTGTTCTTCTAAATACCAAGTCTTTCCAATTTGAATTTTTAGAATTAAATTAAAGAAATAGAAAGAGAGAGAGAATTGTGGTGATTTGTTTTGTCGTTGACTATTGGAGCTGAAATTCTCCTAGGAAATGGCGTGAATGAAAATAGATTTCACATTGTCTTATTATTTTTTTCTTGAAAGCAATTAATTTTCCCATTTGTTGCAACTTTTATTTGCATAAGATTTAAAATAAGCCACTAAATATCTGTTCCAAGTTTGAAATTTTGCATGTATTTGTTGCTTGCTATTCAATCGTAATCTCAAAAATTTCGAGTTTATTATTGATACTTTAAGTCTCGGATGAATAACGTTGGGAACTTAACAATTATGTTATGGTTTAGTGAAAGATATTTTGTTTGCGTTACCTTTTTATTTTCGAAGCATTTTGTTAAGATGACCGAAAACATATTTGAATTCCTGTCACACAAATGGATCGATTTGGTGAATTATTTTGAGATTTGAACATACTAGGAATTTTAAAATTAAACTAAATCAAGGAAATGAAATTGAAATTTTTTTTTAATTATCCTATACAATCTTTTAAGAGCTTCTTTGACATCAGGTCATTTTTTATCTTACATGTTTTAGCAATATATTTATTATGTAAATTGTATTTTTAGAGCATTTAACTTATAAGAAATTAATTTTAACTTTAATTTACTATTAGAGTATTTTTGACCTTATTATTGAAAAAAAATACTTTTTTTCATACCTCAGATAATAATCTCCCCTAACTGAACGAAGAAGATATATATGGAGCCATTAGGTATGAAAATTATAATGAATTAATTTTTTCAATTGCATTTTAATGTTACTAATACAGTACTTCTAATATAGTATTGATTTAGAATATACATATGTAATGACCATCCATATCTAGTTATTATAATTTTATTAATCTCACTCAGATACATCAAATTTTTTAAAATTTTAATGCCATAAATCTAAGTAATACAAAGAAGTAAAATTTAACCACGCTTACAATCATAAATCAATTTTTCAGAAGTGTACTCCATTGTCTATACCTTAAATTGGTTTTCTAATTTAAACAACTTGAGGGAAGAATCTTTCGTTTTCTTTATCTTTCATTTAACCTTATGTATGTTTTCGTCCTTATATTATTTATTCCTTACATTATTTTTTAAGTGAGTTATAATTCCGTTCGTTTAAATTTCCTTATAATTTAACAGCAAAATGGTACAGAAACACATCAGAATAATTTGAAGAGACATAAAATGACAGTAATTGCCAATTTTAAGAATCATTGAATTTATATACCGTAGACATGAAAAGTTATTTACTGGCGATAAAATGTCAATTGTAACTTGAAAATAATAGAACAGACTGAAAGAGAATAACCGATGCAATTATTACATTAATGGATTTCGTTTAGTTTGGAGCGCCACGCTCAACTTTTACTTCACGAAGGCAAATTAGACCGGGACCTGCTACTTAAAGCCGATTCGGAACGGCTGCAAATGTCCATGGCAAGTGAGGGACTTAAATTCTAAGACTTTGGTTCCAAATGCCAGTACCCGAGCCATTCGGTAGTGTCCGGCTCCTTAAGTTAATAGAATACAATTCTACACACTGTATGTATATATATATATATATATATACATATATATATATATATATATATATATATATATATATATATATATATATATATATATATATATATATATACAGTTGGCTCTCTATTTAACGACGCTCTACTTAACGACGATCTCTATTTAAAGACGATATTTCCCAGTCCCGGTCCCTCCGACGTAAAAAAATTCTATTTAAAGACGACGATGTTTCTGTTTAACGATGATTTTTTTTTTACATGATAAATTTTTCCTTCAACATTTTATCTGCAGGAGGGGAACCTTCCTTTCCTTCTGTGGGGGAAAACAAGTTTAGTGTCAATAACAAACCCGGAATTTCCTTGATGTTTGCAATGTTGAAATCATAGACTTGTTGCAGTGTGAAAAACGGGGGGGGGGGGGAATTAATGTTTCTCGGAAGATCGGTATTCTTTCATGGAGCTCTTAGCGGCAGCTGAATAACTCTATTGTCCCTAACATCTGTTGTCATGTGACTTGCGAACTGTCCAATAGCAGCCTTCTCACACTCCTTCCGGGAAGCAGATGTTCATGTTTAGAGAATTCATGGTTGTGTGTAGGAGCTCATTCCAGTGCGATACGAGCAGAGCAAAATGGCATCAAAGCGAAAGCATCTTACGCTACACGAAAAGGGGGAAACTATTGAATACTGGGAAGAAAGTATTGGACTAACAAAAGTCCAATCCGTAAGACAATTTCATCTACCCGAGTCTACTCTCAACGGAATTTTAGCAAGCAAAGAGAAAATTCTTGAAGCAGCACAAAAATTTGGTTTGAGATCCAAATCCAAACGGCAGAAAATTCAATGTGGTCGATCAGAAGAGTTTGATAAGGCAGTCCTGTAATGGTTTCATGAAGCAAGAGCATCCAACATTCCAATTTTCGGAGTGATATTTAAAGAAAATGCTATTGTTCTGGCAGAAAAGTTTGGAATGCAAAATTTTCAGGCTTCAGCTAGTCTGTTGGCAAAGTTCAAGTAAAAATACGGAATTGTATTTAAAAGCATATCTGGGGAAAGTGGCGCCGTAGATGAAAAAATAGTCGAAGAATGGAAAATATTTTTGAAGGGGATATTAGATGGATATAATGAGAAGAACATATTCAATGCAGATGCGATGGGCCTACCCCACAATAGGGTGCCTAATAAAACTTTAACGTATATGGGAGAAAAGTGCTTGGGTGGAAAACACGGTAAGGAACGACTGACTGTTTTACTGTACACTAATTCGGATGGATCCGAGAAATTCCCACCACTAGTTATAGGCAAATCAAACCAACCGAGGTGTTTTAAGAATATCATCAGGAAACCTTGTGATTACCGGATTAACAATAAAGCATGGATGACATCACACATTTTTATTGACTGAATTAGAAAATTTCATGCAAAAATGCATCAAGAAAAGATAAAAGTTTTACTTTTAATCGACCGTTGTACTACACATACTCTAAATATCCCTTGACTTATAAATTTGACTATTCATTTCTAATCTGCTAATTGCACTAGCAAGTTGTAGCGATTAGACCTGGGTATCATTCGCAGTGTGAAAGCATACTACAGAAAGTCTTCAATTAGGGAATTAAAAACCATTCGGCTGATACTATGAAAATTAGAAAATTTACGATCTTGGAAGCAATGCACATGATAACATCAGCATGGATAGAAGTTCTTCATCCACAATAAAAAAAACTGATTTCGCGTTGCTGGAATTCACAAAGAACTTGTAGTGGGACTGCAAAGTACGGATGTAGAAATCAACGAAGATGACATTACCCCTGAAGAATGGAGAAGTCTTGTTGAAGATGAGGATGTTACAATTCAAGATTTCTACAATTGTGATGAATATGTTTTGACAACAGAATGCAGAAACTTAGAACAAATTTATGAAGATATAGTAAACGAAAACACAGAGTCAGATGAAGAAGGTGAAGTTGTAGACACGGAAAATGACACCACCCACCGTCTTACACACATGCAACTTCTGCTCTATACGCTATAATACATCGAATATGGAAGATGACACATTTAACAGTTTAGAAAATCAGGAAATGAGAATAAAAAAAACAAGGCGAATAATTAAGCAATCAACACTTTTTGACTTTGTTAAAACCAAATTTATCGTATTGTTTGTACTCTTTATTCAATGTAATTTAAAATAACTTTTTGTGAATAAAATAATAATGATAATAAAAATAACATTTTTAAACACGCCAATATAGTAAGAAATATATTGATCGTCCAAAGCCTGTAAAGTGTGTAGGGAAATGTTATTTTTTTCACAAATTCTGTTTAAGGGCGATCTTTACTTAAGGACGATTTTTCGCTGTCCCCTGAACGTCGTTAAACAGAGAGCCAACTGTATATATGAATGCATATATATATATATGTAAGAAATTAATTGGGAAAAGAATAATTAAGTTAAATTTAAAGGGGGCTTAGGGATTAATCATTTTTGTGGCGCAAAAAAGCCACTAGTTTTCATATTTTCCAGACGCGTGCGGGTAGAAAAGATAGGTTATTCCCCGTTTCAGTAATTGACCTTCAATTCGCGGTGAAATGAAGCTCCATGCAGAGAAAATATTTTTAGATACTGTACAGGTTTGGCGGGAAGAAACTTCTAGAAAATTCTAAATTAGGCTCTGCGCATGTGCCAGGAGAGTGGAGGCGCTGTTTTGACCTCGAAATCGGTAGAGCGCAGGATAGAATTCAATGCCGGCGGACGTGTATTCGTCGCGTATCTAAGTTAAAAATGGCGAGAACTGAACGCGCTGATTTGGAGTTTTGGTTAGCATGAAAAGGAATAAACTCAATGATTCAAGTTATAGACTGATTCTCTGTTCTACTATTCTTCCACTCGACACCAATATTAACCGATGATGACTACATTTTAAGATGTGAGAACGTGCAACCTCACCACCTGTCATATATATATATATATATATATATATATATATATATATATATATAGATATATTATGTCGAAAATGTATTTTTCATTCCCTAACTTATTTTGTCAGATAATTTACAAATTTTATAAACACCTTCTAAAACTTTTCTTAGTTATTATATTTACCCTCAGCGGAGCTCCAAGCTAAAGATGACCTTTAGAAAATAGACATCTTTCAGTTTTAAGAGTACACACGGGTAACCATATAAGGCAAAGTGCATATTAGATTAGATATTTGCTGACTTTATTCTAATCCACCTCGGAAATTCGTGTTATAAAGTGATGTAAAATTGCATTCTTACATTAGCTCTATTCAGATGAACAGGAAGATCCCTTTTACAGTTAAGACCCCATCGAGCTACCACAATTACTTGACAATTTTTTTTTTTCTAAATGAAACTGTGCATATTTTTGAGTACTTGTGCCCCCACGAGTACAATTTTACGATTCGCTTGAAGTTCTAAAGATTTTAGCTTATATATATATATATATATATATATATATACATAACATAAAAAAAAACCTAAATCCCTTTCAAGATTCAAAATTCTTCTAAATTTCCTTGGGCGTAGATTAATTTCGTTTCCGATTTAAAGAACAAAGAGAGCTGCGTAGCATCCCCTCGAAAATCCCAAATTCCCGCCCATCCTACATAATGTATCACGTGACCTTTGACCCAGGGTCACGGATAGTCAATCATTTTTCATTTTCATGATCACAGGACGATCTCAAAAGTTTATAAAAATCCCCGAGGTCAGAATTCGAAGAGCTTTTTTTCCATATTTCATTGCCCCGAGAGGTTGTGTCATTTTGTCTAATAAAATATTTAGTTCAACGTAACGATTGCCGTCTTTGCTCCGGCCTCGACTATATAACATCCGCCTATCTCTTCGCTGTGACATGGTGGGTCATTGATTTAATTGTTCCTCTAAGGGGGGACCTACCATTTTCCATATATAAATATATATGACGCGGCGATAATTACACCCATCTCCATTTTGTCTTCTTCTATCCAAACTTACTCCTTCTTAATCTATTTCCGAATAATTATTAAAGTTATAGCAGTCAATGAATTAAAGGCCCGCAAAGAACTACAAATTAATTACATCCCAATAGTTTATTTCCAAATATTTACATACCCGATTCAATCTGTTAACTAAATTCCAAGAAATCATCTCGACCCTCGTGACGCGTGACCAAACTGATTCAAAAATTCCTGCTTCTCTGGTGAAAACCCCTATTGTTTTAAACCATCTAAAGCCATAGCGCATGCGTGTAAGTCTACACCAGAAATGAGCCAAAGGCATGGCCATAGCTGTCACTCAAATCCAAACAAACAAACGGGGATTCCCCATTTCTCGACGCGTTTCGAACTCGGATATGAAAATAGTGGCGATTTAGGCCACGAAATTGATTACCTTGAAGCGCCGCTGTAAATTATTTATTTTTTGTTCTTATCCTAACTAATTCTTTACATACATACACACACACACACACAGATATATATATATATATATATATATATGTGTGTGTGTGTGTGTAACGACAGCAATGAAAGGAATAAATATGTAAACTAATAATCATGCCTCACGGTATTCAAGAAAGTCACTATTAATCACCGACAGATCTTATTATACACTGAAGTACCACTGAATTAGGGATACCTACCTTGTAACGAGTTGAGACTCCTCTGGCCTTGATAACGGCTGCCACACGACGAGGCATAGATTCAACAAGTTTCTGGAAACGTTCCACGGGAATGGCTTGCCAAATATTGGCTAAAACTGTCCATAATTCAGTAAGGTTCTTTGGTGCTGTGTGATGGCCTTTCACGCCTTGTTCCAAAACATCCCAAAGATGCTCAATAGGATTTATGTCTGGGCTTCTAGGTGGCCAATTCATGACAGAGAAGTCAGAGGAATGCTCATCCAACCAGCCAGTAGCCAACCGGGACTTGTGAGAGGTACAGTTGTCTTGCTGGAAAAGTCCATTTCCGTGCGGATAACAGAACAGCATAAACGGATGGAGGTGATCACCCAGCAACTCTACGTACCGAATTGCATTGAGGGAGGTTGGCACACACACCAAAGATCCCAAACTGTGCGACAAAAAAACACCCCAGACCATGATTGAGCCACCATGCCCTTGTACAGTTCCAGCCAGGCATGCAGGATCCATGGCTTCATGAGCCTGACGCCATATTCTCAGCCTCTCGTCGGCGTTAAGTAGTCGGAATCGAGACTCATTACTCCATGCTACTCGTTTCCAGTCCTCTACACTCCAGTCTCTGTGCTCTCTTGCCCAGGCAAGGCGTGCAGCCCGATGGCGAGTATAGAGCAATGGTACTCTCGTAGGTCGACGGCTCCCGAAACCCATACGGTGAAGCGAGCGTTGCATAGTCCGTTTATTGACTGTACGACTGGCACCGTCATTAAACTGGGTGGTAATTTGAGCAAATATTTGGCTTCACTGGCTACGTACAATACGGCTGAGCCGCCTATCACCACGCACTGTCAAGGCTAATTGTCCTTTGCAGTTTGCGCGATCGCTAGTTTTTTTTTCCACCATCCATGTATTCTTGGTATACTCTTGACACTGTCGACCTTGAAAATCCTAACTGTCTGACGATTTCGGAAATTGAATGGCCCATGCGTCGCGCACCTACGATTTGTCCGTTATCGAAGGCGTCTAAATCAGGCAGTTTACCCATACTGGCAATTCCAGCAACTAATTTAGAACAACCACAGTACGCGCTATATATGCAGTTACCACAGCGCCCTCACTTGCGCATGCATGATGCGCAGTGCTACACAATTTGCATAGGCTTTGCTGTCCCTAATTCAGTGCCATTTCAGTGTATTATGAAAGAATAAAGAAAATCAATGAAATGATTATGGTGTTCTGAGATGTGTTATCAAATAAACCCGCAGCATAAAAAGTATAACCTGTACGTGTTCGAGCACATTGAATTAGCTGATTCCTTACAAATATAAATAATGGCTTTTGTTGATTTGAGACGTAATCGTTGTTTGATACTCCTTTGAAAGTCCTTCTCTATTCGCAAAAATATTAAATGATAGACAAATCCATACTATTTGAAGCTTATTCATGAAAATTTATGTACCTTCACAATTGGGCGTATGAGGCCCTCGTTCCAACCATTCCTATTAGTCATTTTTGCAACGTTAATAAAAACGTTTGTGTATATACGAAGGATATATCAGTATAGGTTCTTGAAGCGCTGAGTATATGTTTCAGATAAATGCATTTAAGTGTAACAC
Source organism: Dolomedes plantarius (assembly GCA_907164885.2). Taxonomy (NCBI): domain Eukaryota; kingdom Metazoa; phylum Arthropoda; class Arachnida; order Araneae; family Dolomedidae; genus Dolomedes; species Dolomedes plantarius. The sequence goes on along the minus strand of OU015491.1, from coordinate 140,783,379 downwards.
CCTCAAGGTAAGAAGAAGTTAACTCTTCTTGTCTGATGATATTTGTAAACCCGCAAGTGGAATAACCACATGTCATTGAAAAATGTTTACAAACAGTACGAATTGTCTGTATTTTATTTCAAACCATATGACCAGGGGTATGTAAATTTCGCATAAAAATATCGAAATTTCACATACAAAATTTTATAATATATAAAATGTTGCATTTATTCTCAAATGTATATATATATATATATATATATATATATAAATTAAAAAAATTCGCATTAATTTTTTAAAAAACACAATTTCCTTACTTCTTTAAGTAAGTATCAGAATTCTCAGTTAAAAGCTAATATTGTAGTAGTCTCCCCATTCTCTTCCTAAGTCTTTAGCAATAAGTAATAAGCAAATTTCGAGAGTGAGATCTCCCAGTTAAAGACCGTGTATGGTCTTAGATAAGCAATTATGTTAATAAATTATTATTATTACCTAATTTTGCTTAAAAAGCCGTTTATCACCGAGTGTTTGCCGAAAAAAATAATTTTTGCATTTATTCGCGCATATCGGTAAATTTCGCATTTTTTCGCATGTATTTCGTAAGTACGAAAATTACGTATCCCTACATATGTCAGTTGCCTACAGCCTTGTGTCTCCCCAACTTTCTCTATTGGGCTACTTATAACTTTTTCAGCCTTTCGAGCATGGAAACAATGCATTTATGGCATTAAAAGTCCGAATAATTGTTTAAAACATCTATTCACGTACTGCTACTTCCTCTTTGTTAATCCTGTTGTAGATGTATTCTTTTTGACTACATCACATGTGAGGTAGAGTTATCGGGATTATAGAGTGCAACCATTGACTAAGGATTATACTTGTTCTTATGATTTAAATCACCCTCTTAGTTACCACCAGGTGTCTCTTGAAATGGGCATTTATGTCATTATTAAGTTTGTATTAGGTATGTACGAGAAAATATAGAATGAAACATATCCACAAGAATAACTAATTCATTTTAGACTGAAGATATATTCTTTCTCGAACACGGTAAGCTATACCACTGAAGCTTTTTCTTCTATTGCAAAGCTGATTTGCTGCTAAAAGGTTATACTTGATATTAAATAATACTGTTTTAATACTACTTATATATTACTTTCATGCACGCAACCTAAAAAATCATTATCTCTTGTTTTCTAAAATCAAAAAATACTCCTTTCAAACACGTGATTACTTTATTTTGGTTACCATTCTTCCGTTAAAATACGCAAATTATAAGTGTCGCTTTCGAAAGTTTATACATATCATGTGCAGACAGTAAATTTATCTCACTCATAATTTTAAATTCAATTTCAATCAAATAAAACATGTATGAATACTGATAGATAAATATATAATACTTTTACAAGATAGAAAAGTAAAACGCCTTTTATCGAGAAATGTTGTAAAAACTTCAATATTTTTCTAATCGATGTGAAAGCTAGATTTAAAACCTACAGCTACGAAAACACTTTGATACTCACCTTTCTGAAAACCAATAAGAAATATAAAATCGGAAATTTAAAAAAATTAAACACGCGTCAGCCGTCGCATTTTTGTCACCTTAAAGTCAAATTTATGGCTTTTGGCCTAGGATCGTAAACATTTTATGACACAAAGGTTGAGCTTTGAGGAACACAGTGAAGGAGCTTAAACCGTATTTTCTTCAGGAAATTACTAAAATACTGATTTTTTTGTGACTGTAAATCATGTTTTGTTGCGACTCAAGGATAATTTCACGGCAAACATAAACTTCACCTATAAAACTGGTATTTTTCTACCAAAAGAATGTAAAGTTGAAGTATTATAGAAAGTATGTGGTTCACAAATGTTCCCCTCCTCTCTCTTCCTTCATCCACACCCATACACCAATATATACATAAATTAATATCGGTAACCTATAAAGATAAATCCCTCCCTCTCTCTCTCTTTATATATATATATATATATATATATATATATATATATATATATATACACTGCTAAAAAAATTAGAGGTCAAGCAAAGAAGTTAAGAAAACCGTGCGAGACAGCCACTTATTGGCATATAATGGATAGTACACGCGTATCAGTGCGCAATACAGAAAAAAATACGTAAAAAATTTGTAATTAAGCTTTAATTCTTTGAAAATATGGAAAAACATGAAAAGATGATTTAGGGCAACAATTTGGTTACATGTAAACTATAAAAAAAAGTATTGTTTAGAAATGATGTAAGATTTTTAATATGGCGTGTGGTCTCCTCCAACAGCTAGAACTGTTGCACACCTGTTTTCCATAGATGCGATGAAGTTATCGGTAAGATTATGGGGAATACCGTTCCATTCCTCAAGAAGTGCAATCTCCAAGTCTCGTAGAGTAAAAGGAGACCTAGGTCTAGCAGCAATGCGTCGTCTGAACATGTCCCAAACATGCTCAATTGGATTCAGGTCAGGAGAGAACGCTGGCCATTCCATACGCTGAATTGTTTCAGCTTCAAGCATGTTCTCCACAAGACGAGCTGTGTGCGGTCTGGCATTATCATGCAGGAAAACAAGGGAATCTCAAATGGCTGCAGTCTAAGGTATGATATGAGTCTGCATACCTTCGGGCCGTCAAAGTACCATTCCGAATGATATACAGGTCCGTACGTCCACCTATGCTGATTCCACCTCATACCATAATACCAGCTCGTCTGTATTGTGACCTTTCACGAACGAATGTGGGGTTATTTCGAGTGTCAATTTCCCTCAATACCAAAACACGTCGGATGTCACACTCCAAACTGAATCGGGACTCGTCTGTAAACAGCACTTGGTTTCAATCATGTTGCTCCAAATCTCGATGTTCAGCAGCCCATCTTCTTCAGGGTCCCTGATGAAGCCTATTGCGTACTGTTTGGCTGGACACCCTTCGTCCTGTTGCCAAGAGCAACTGTCTTTGCAGCTGAGTAGCATTGTCTGTTCTGTTTCGACGAGCTGTTAACAGTACATACCGGTCATCAGTTGCTGTAGTACCGCGTGGGCGACCTTGCCCTGGTCTACGTCTAACATTTCCTGTTTCTTGGAATCGATTCTACAGCCTTGCAACGACACTTCTGGCGACTCCAACAGCGTCCGCGATACTACGCTGTGTTTGCCCGTATTCAAGTCTGCCTATAATACGCCATGCCATGGATTCCGGTAAATCACGTTGTTTAGATATTTTCCAGTCAACTTTTCTCAAAAAGAATAACTGAGCAATCGAATTTCACAGTTAAGACAGTGAAACAGACGTTTCTGCAACATCCCGATTTCCGCCCTTATGTTCTTTTTCTGTTTTTTGACGTCATGAACTTTGATTTGCATATGAAGTTTTCTTCTTCTGTTTCCTGCTAGGCTTTAATTATGGATGATTTATTTTATGTTACTTATCGGTGTAAGTATTTGCGTAATTTCGTGAAAACCATGTGCTCCCCTAATTGTTTTGAGCAGTATATTTTTACAAAGAATAAGAAAGAAAGAAACTTTGAGCCTGCGGACAATCGTCTGATTATACTTCTGATTTTATTGAGAATTAATAACACAGTGTTGCGTGATTCGTACGTTTCGATTGAATAAGTTTACTGTTTAATAATATTTGCAAGATACTGTTTAATTAGATTTAATTAGATTTGTTTGATGTATTGTTTAATTAGCAATAAGTTTTACAATTTACATTTGCCTTTATTTTTTATTTTTCCCTTAAAAACGCAGTTTTTTTCCACATCACCCAAGAGGTAAAGTGCAAGATGCGTTATCCCCTTTATTTAATCAAAGTAAGGGGGGATTCCGCATGAAGCCTAGGCTCAAAGTTTCTTTCTTTCTTATTCTTTGTATATCATTACAGTAGAAACGAGGTAAGGGCATTCTGTCTGGCCAGATGAACATGAAGAGCGAGGGGTGCAGCCCAGTATTTTTTTGATGGAATTCATGAAAAAATTTATATATCTACTCGGGCAATGCCGGGCAACCATTCTTTAAAAATAATTTCATTAATTTTCTTATGACTTAATATAACTAATGGATTAATAGTTCGGAATGAAAGTTATGCATCGTTATGTTTCTCTGTTTAAAGATCTTTTCCTCCCACTGCTTAAAAAACCCCAAAACTTTAAAAGATTTATCTTATATGATTTCACGGAATAAGTAATTGAAATACATATCGTATGTTAACTCTGTTTCTCGAACTTAGGGGGGAAAACGTGTAGAACTCTTAAACTTCTTCCCATTTTATGATCCTCAAAAGATTAATATATTTAGATCAACAGAAGGCTTCCAAAAACTGGCCATTGCACAGAACTTGATTTTTCTTTTTTTTCTTCATTTTTTTCCAAACTTTATTAAGTTCTATTAGTTTCAATGGCATTGTCTAAAATTGTCTAAAGCAGCGGTTCTCAACCATTTTAGACCCACGACTCCACTAAACGTAAGAAAAATAAAAGAAACACTTCACCCCCCCCCCCCTCCGTTACCCCCAGACCAACCTTCAGACGAACCCTCTTGTCCCCCGCACATCGAATTTCACTGATAACGAAGCTGGTTGTGGTGAAGGGGCTGTATCCACATTTAAGTGGTACGCGCACCTCTTAGGGGCACAAAAATCATAAAAAAATTAATTTTAAAAAAACTAATTGAGCCCCAAATTTCGTTTTTGCGCGTTAAGTTTCTCGGGTCCTAAACCATTAACTGTGCCGAATTTGGTCCCGGCGGGTGAAACAGCCTATGATTCTATAACGGACAAACAACAGACGAGATTTTCTAAGTGGACAATGACTTTAAATGTGTCCTCTGGCATATTTGGCTGACTTTCAACACATCTCATCAAAGTGTCCTCTGCAAATAATGATTCTTTGTTTGTCCCATTTGGTGGCAAATGGAGGATTTGGATGATGCCCTAGTCAAGTGGTTGAAGTTTTGATGTAGTATTCTAGGGAGGAATTCAATTTTTACATTTTCTATATAAGGTATGGTACTGTGCCCCGTACAATTATCAATGAAAACCATAATTTTCCGCTTTTTAATTTTAATTTTTTTAATTAAATTCTTAGCCATTTTTGAAAAAGGTTAGATGTCATCCAAGCTTTTCGGTTAGCTTCGTAATCCAAAGGAAAAGATTTTTTCCGCTGAAACACCTTGGTTTTTAAGGTTTACCTATTATTAACGGTTTTAACTTCTCTGTTCCATTCATATTCACGTAAAACAATAAAGTTAAACGCTCTTTACTCATCTTCCCTCCATGATATGCTTCATCCTTTATATACATGGTTTTATCTGGAGTGCATTTAAAAAAAGTCCAGTTTCATCCGCATTGAACACATCTTTTTTGTCGTAATCTTTCAGTATCAAGTTTACTTTCTTTCTAATTTCTACGCAAACATCTTCATCTAATTTAGCACTTTCACCACACATTTTCAAAAATGTAATGTCGTTTCGTTTTTTAAAATTTTCAAACCAACCATTACTACCTTTGAAATTTCAATAACCTAATTCTTTTGTAAAAGATTCAGCTTTATCTTTGATTAAAAGTCCATCTAGGTGAATGTTTTGAGTTCTACATTGCGTAATCCACATCATTAGGCACTTCTCCATATCTGGAAATTCACTAGTTTTGAGCTTCTTTCGCTTGCCTAAGCCGTCATCGAATTTTTCTAGGATAATTGCTTTATTCTTTAAAATTGTTGACAATGTACTGACTGGAATTCCAAACTCCTTTTTGAATTTACTTTTTCTTTTTTGAGCTTTTTTCAACTTCCTCGATTATTTGCTTCTTCACTTTAATAGTAAGCATATTCAATTTCCGTTTGTTAGCCATTTTGAACAGATAACATGCAAAAGATCTCACTTTCTCCAAATGTTGTTTCCAAATGATTGCTAAATTTTTTGCAATAACCATGATAAACAGAAATGAAACTTTTCAGTCTTTTTATGAGCGGCACTAGCTTGAATGCGAGACAGCAGGGGCATGCATTCAGACGTGTAATTTTTTTTCTTTTACCCCTTGTTGCAATAAGAAATTCTATAATCTTCTTGGAAGCCACCACCTCTTGATTTTGGTTCATTCCTTCATTTACTGTTTCGTTAAAACCACCCCAATCCCTCTAGAAAGTAACCTTGGAGAATGAAGGGACAAAGAATAAAAGAAAGAATGGATGGTCACTGCATATGCATGGCAACTGACTGAGATAAGGAAACAATAAACAAGAATTTCAACTCCCATCTTGGGAGGTCAAGAGAAGTTGGAATTTCATTGTGTTACCTTCCGTCTTTATATCCCTTCATTTCAAAGTTTATGCAGGGTTTTATCACTGCAATTTTTGAATAGCTTTTCTATTTTTTAGAAATTTCTACTTTCTGGATATTATTTTTTTTGTTTTTAGAAAAATTTTCTTCTTCAATTATGGAAAAAAATTCAAGTTATCGAGGGATGAGCCAAAAAAATTCGTCAAATCAAGGTTTTTTTAACATTGAGTGTATAGGAAATTTGAAGGGAAATTTTTTTTCTTCGAGATATCTAAAAATTCGCGAAATCGAGGTTCGAGTTAGCGAGGTTTGACTGTATATATATATATATATATATATATATATATATATATATACACTGAAGTGCCACTGAATTAGGGTTAGCAAAGCCTATGTAAATTGTGTAGCGCTGCGCATGTATGCGCAAGTGAGGGCGCTGTGGTAACTGCATATATAGCGCGTACTGTGGTTGTTCTGAATTAGTTGTTGGAATTGCCAGTATGGGTAAACTGCCCGATTTAGATGCCTTCGATCGCGGACAAATCGTAGGTGCGATACGCATGGGCCATTCAATTTCCGAAATCACCAGACAGCTAGGATTTTCAAGGTCGACAGTGTCAAGAGTATACCAAGAATACATGGATGGTGGAAAAAAACTAGCGATCGGGCAAACTGCAAAGGATAATTAGCCTTGACAGTGCGTGGTGAGGACGGTTCAGGCGTATTGTACGTAGCCAGCGAAGCCAAACATTAGCTCAAATTACCACCCAGTTTAATGACGGTGCCAGTCGTAGAGTCAGTAAACGGACTGTGCAACGCTCGCTTCACCGTATGGGTTTCGGGAGCCGTCGACCTACGAGAGTACCATTGCTCTATACTCGTCATCGGGCTGCACGTCTTGCCTGGGCAAGAGAGCACAGAGACTGGAGTGTAGAGGACTGGAAACGAGTAGCATGGAGTGATGAGTCTCGATTCCGACTATTTAACGCCGACGGGAGGCTGAGAATATGGCGTCAGGCTCATGAAGCCATGGATCCCGCTTGCCTGGCTGGAACTGTACAAGCACATGGTAGCTCAATCATGGTCTGGGGTGTTTTTTCGTGGCGCAGTTTGGGATCTTTGGTGCGTGTACCAACCTCCCTCAATGCAATTCGGTACGTAGAGTTGCTGGGTGATCACCTCCATCCGTTTATGCTTTTCTGTTATCCGCACGGTAATGGAGTTTTCCAGCAAGACAACTGTACTTCGGTTGGCTACTGGCTGGTTGGATGAGCATTCCTCTGACTTCTCTGTCATGAATTGGCCACCTAGAAGCCCAGACTTAAATCCTATTGAGCATCTTTGGGATGTTTTGGAACAAGGCGTGAAAGGCCATCACACAGCACCAAAGAACCTTACTGAATTATGGACAGCTTTAGCCAATATTTGGCAAGCCATTCCCGTGGAACGTTTCCAGAAACTTGTTGAATCTATGCCTCGTCGTGTGAGCCGTTATCAAGGCCAGAGGAGGCCCAACTCGTTACAAGGTAGGTATCTCTAATTCAGTGGGCACTTGAGTGTATATATATATATATATATATATATATATATACCGGGTGGCCATAATTAAACTGACAGTGCTCAAAGTGTTCTGTCGCGCGATCTATTTGCGAGAATGAAGCCACATTTTGTAGGAAGATTAAACAAGACGGGGGACGAAGGATTCCACGAAAAACTAAATTAGTTCCAAAAGTCACCACTAGGGGAATATTTGGCGCTGTGTAATAGAAAATAGAGTGTTAACAAATGCAAATTAATACGGAATAAAATTACCTCTTATTATGCACATTTTCTTATTTAGTTCAAGTGCAATATGGCAACACTTTTAAAAAAGCGTAAAATCTACATAAACACCGATAAAGTCTCGTGATCTGCAATATCACGTACCCTGAGCAGAAGAAGAAGTTCTTTATTCAAATTTCACGTCTGCTTGGGTTTATGGATATGCCTTACAGTACGGTATGGAAAATCTTACGAAAGATTATCAACATCTATCCGTACAAGATCAGCCGTGTACAGGAGTTACTGTACCCCGACCATGATTAGCTATTGAATTTTGCTCTCCCCTTTATTGCCAGAATGGAGGTGGATGATGCTTGGCCGTGGAAAATCTTATGGGGAGACGAGGCCCACTTTTACCTGCATGGAACTGTGAATACCCAGAACTGCCGAATTTGGGATGACAAATCACCATATGCAGTCACAGAAATTCCCCTACGTTCACCAAACTGTTTGGTAACTGTTTGGTGTGGCTTCACAGCGGAATTTATCGTAGGTCCATTCTTCTATGAGAACATTACCCCGACAGGACCGGAAACCTGTTCTGTTACCGGAGAGAAATATCGCCACTTGTTGAACAGCTTTGTCATTCCGGCACTTCAGCAAAGACAATGCCTGGGGGAAATCATTTTCATGCAAGATGGAGCCCCTCCACACGTTGCTGTACGGGTGCAACAGCTGCTACGACAGAAATTCACAACAGAAAGAGTAATTAGCCGCTACTTTCCAACTGCATGGCCACCTCGGTCGCCTGATCTTACCCCATGCGACTTCTGGCTATGGGGTTACCTTAAGTCCAAGGTCTATCAAGGAGTTTTCCAGAACCTGGCTACGTTGGAGGATAACATATCACGGACTGTACGGGAGATTCCTGCAGACATGTTACTTTCTGCTGTTGTGCATACTGTGCACAGAATGCAATATGTGGTCCACAACAACGGCAGCAACATTGAACCTCATTTGAATGCAAAATAAAAGGTAATTTCCGTATTGATTTGCATTTGTTAACACTCTAATTTTTATTACGCAGCGCCAAATATTCCCCTAGCGGTGACTTTTTCCCGTAGCGGAACTAATTTATTTTTTCGCGGAATCCTTCGTCCCCCGTCTTGTTTAATCTTCCTGCAAAATGTGTCGTCATTCTCGCAAATAGATCGCGCTACAGAACACTGTGAGCACTGTCAGTTTAATTATGGCCACCCGGTATATATATATATATATATATATATATATATATATATATATATATATATATATATATATATATATATATATATATATGTATATATATATATATATATATGTATACATATATATGTATATATGTATATATATATATGTATATATATATATATATATATATATATATATATATATGTATGTATATATATATATATATATATATATATATATATATATATATATATATATATATATATATATATATGTATGTATGTATGTATAAATAAGTTATATCTAAGTCTAAACTAAAGAAGCAAATAGACAAGACCATAACTTCACCGATTTAAGATATTTAGAAAGTAATATGTTACAGATATGGAAATTTAGTAGTTGAGGACCGGGGGCAGTTGTGACCCCCCATTCCGGTTGAACACTGTTTTATGCCAAGGCAACACTCCCGGGGGCAGCACTCCAATAACCGGAGTAAGGGGTCACAACTCCGCCCGGTCATCAACTACAAAACGTCCATATCTCCAACGGATTACTTTCTAATTATCTTAAATCAGTGTATTTATGGTCTTGTCTATTTGGTTCTTTAGTTTAGACTTGACTGATATAGCTTAATTTGTAACTGGTTTATTCGGAGCATGGCGCTATAAATTACGTTTACTGTACTTTACGTATTTTTCAGTGATTTATTATTAATCACATTACATTTGATACTTAATTATATATATGTGTGTGTGTGTGTGTAAGAAACTAAACGTAATATGACAGTTTAAAATTATGTCTGTTTTTAAACTTTATCTCCCCTAGTGTTTTAAAATACATAGCCGGTAAATTTTTCACTCTCTGATAATTTACGTTCTTTATTTTCATTAATATTCTATGTACATCTTAAAATAATCAAAATAAATTCATTTATTGTTTTAATTTCAACAAGAGTATTTATAGCTTTATTCACATCACTCTTAGCTTTATTTGTCCTAGAAAATTTCATCCTTTGAAGAGCAGAATTAAAATAATATTTCATAAAAATTTTAAAAATTAAAATATTCTTATAAAATTCTTTATATCTATAAATATTTCACTACAAGTGGGGACGACTTTCCAAAAAGAATGTAGAATCACATGTTTTATTGAATTAAGGATTTTCTTAACCAATACTCTATTAGCAATTCATGTATCATCTCATACGTTGAGCAACTATTCCCACCTTTCTAATTTTGATGTATTAACTAGTATAATGGTAGTATACATAGACTTTGATATGTTATAGATATTCATATTAATTCAAATATTAGGTAATAATGTAAAATTAGGAATTTTTACAAACTTTACATATTTAATACAACGGCTGGAGACTTAAATCTTATTTTTCTCCCATACAGAGAATTCAAAGTATTTGTAAATAATCTGCAGCTGAAACATATTCGTCTTTAGTAACTTATCCAATTCGTCTATTAGTAACGTATCTTATTTGTCTTTAGTTTTATAAGTAAAATTAATTTTTTCTCTTCAAGCTTACTTTTTAGTCACAATATTTAAATTTTCCTTGTAATGTTTAACTACTTATTAATTGAATCCTGCTTTCCCCATCGTTTCATAGTTAGTGAAAATTTACAGCTGATTCTATTTTAAACAGCTGCTTCTATTTTAAACTTCTATTTACAGCTGCTTCTATTTTAAAACATTAACACTATCTAATCTAAATTTAAAAAAAAACACATAATATTCTACTGTCATACTACATGTAGCTACTTACTTGCACACACACACACACACACACACACACACACACACACACACATATATATATATATATATATGTGTGTGTGTGTGTGTGTGTGTGTGTGTGTGTATGTGTGTGTGTGCGTGTGTGCGTGTATAGAATGTCTTTGTTTGTGGTATCAACATGAAAAATAAACTATTGTGAAAAAAATTTGTTCTTTAATGATAATGTGGGGCACTGTTTTCAAAGAAATGTTATCATTAAATAGTTGATGTCTCATTCTTTTTTTTTTGCCTTCATGGTTTGGGTTTTCTGTTTGAGCATTACATATTTTATAAATTTTTTTCCAAAATTTAAGCATACTTAAAAACTACATAATGATATTATAGCAGGAATAAGATCCTTGGGGATATAATAAACTTTCAGCTATTTTTTAATTAAATTTTACTGTCATTATATTCCTCATTTCTTCCCTTAACGTAGAGTATCTATCATATATTCACCCCAGCTTAGCTCATCATAAAAACTTTATTCTCTTGAAACATTTATTTATCTTTTTTCATACAAAATTTAGTTACATTTGACATTGAAAAATGAAACTGTAAAAGTAATCTACTTGCAATTTTTAATACACCTCACTCATCAATCTCCTGGCTTATTTTTTCATCACCAATTATCCAACAAATTGGCCTCTTAGGGCAAAAGATATAAAGTAATTCATCTTAAACATCCCCTTCCAAAGAGCAAATAGCTTCTTATTTATGATTTAATCCATTAGGCTTTCATAGACCTTAATAGATCAGCTTATTTCGTATATCAAGTATGCTGTATTTGATTAAATATGCGTGCACAACCTGCACAGAGTGATCAGCCCTGCAGCTATGGGAATATCGGTTACGGAACGGGGCTCGATATCCATCCTAGCGAATTACATTGTCGTGTTCAAATATTTCATATTGAAGAATTAATCACGAAAAATGCTGGCTTCAAGTGGGTATTGATTAAAAATTTATATTTTAATGAAAGGAATAAGGAGTTTTTAGAGGTTATTCATGCCCAGTTTTCTATTAATGAAATTGATATTCTTTCTTAGATCTTAATATAACAGATAATTATATGCAATTAGGCAACATTGAATAGGTGAGTAAATTTATGTTATCTATATATATAAAACAGTTCCGTTACTGACTGACTGACACATAACGCACATACCAAACCGCTGGACCTAAAGGGCTGAAATGTTGCATGGCGATTCTTCTTATAGTGTAGGGGTGCATTGAGAAAGATTTTTGAAAAATACTTCTTAGATTTTTTAAATTAACTTTTAAGCTGTTTTTTTAACAGTCTTTAAATTTTGCATTTAAAATAATAATCTGAGGGTTGTAAAATTTATATTAAAAGAAAGATCATAAAAATTCCTTTAAAATGAAATCTTTTTCAAATCTTTACCTCCATTTTCTGATTTTTTGGAAATTTTTAGATTTATTTTTTAGAATTTAATTTAGTAAATGCTGATCACGTCGTTTCATTTCTTTTTTTGATACTTCAAATAAATTTTGCGTCACGTGCATAACAACGAAATAAATTGACAAAAAATATTAAAATACCGTAAAAGATAAAATTTAACCACTAGACTAATATGGAAGTTTTTGAAGAATTTAATTCAAATTAGTATGTTTTATGGATATTAAACATAGAAATTAATTGCATACATTGCACGTTGTATTTAATTTGATTATTTTATTCTACATTATTTTTTCTATAAAAATATCCGATATTATTTTTTATAAATATATTATTATTTTTTTTGGCATTAATTGTAGACATTGACCGTTGTATTTTATTTGAATGTATTCCGAAGCGAAGCACGAAATTCATCTATGAGTATATTCAGTATACTCATAGAAAATTAAGAATTTGTTTGCATTTCACGCAACAATGATTTCGCTTGGTAAACAGATCTCTTCTTACTTTACTCTTACCTTGAGTTTATTTCCCAAATGCATAGTTGTGAAATATTGTTCTATACGTTTAGTTACTAAGGGAGATATCTTAAAAATATCCATAATTTCTTTTTTTAATGAAAATTAGTTGATGGTGCTAATCATATTTGGAAATTTTTACAATGTTTCTATCGCAAGTATGATTCGTTATAACACTTCTACTGAGTTAGCATTGTTAATTTTATTTTAATTAAATTAAAAAAACATTACAGTATTATCTAGTTAATTCATAAATATAAATTTATATTAAATACAATTAGAATTGGTTAGACATAATTAAAAGTCCCTACAGGAAAATTGTACTTGAAATGAACTTTTTGGATGATGAACTATCTAAAGAAATATATTTATAGGTGGGTGACACAAAGAATGGTTTTCGCTGCTTCTTTTCCTTTTTACATTGTTTAAGGATTTCCAATATAAATTTCCAAATTCTAGTCCATCTTGCGACACACAGAAATGAGGTCAGACTTAGGTATTAGTACAGGGTGGTCATAAAAAAGCAACTCTGCGAACGGCCAACAAAAACACGATCAGGGCGCACGGGCGAAATTTGCATATGACAGAGGAAAGACACCAATCACTGATCACAAAACAGATCGGACAAAAGAAAACTTTTATTTGGATTACAAATTTTCCACATGGGTGCCATCACAGGCCGTTCGCAGAGCTGCTTTTTTTGTGCGTGCATAACGCGTCTGTTTTTTTGTGATACACGTACCGTTCCAAAGCTCTTTAGGGATTTCGCATACGCTAAGCATTTTGCGACGGGAAAAAGGGGACTTTGCGATTCGAAGTTTTCGAGTTTCTGTACCTATAACCGTAACCGTGAGCGCCATTTGGTTGCCGTTCACAGAAAACCGATATCATACCTCTTAAAAACTATATCTGAAATCTCATATCGATCGGTTGAACGGAAAAGTCACTAGAGGTCCATATATCGGCAACATTTTTTTATGACCACCCTGTATTTTAGCGTGTCCTTCGGAAGCAGGAATATTCGACAACGTTCGTGAGATTTTATACATAAGAATCAGTGGTGATTGTGTTACCCCTATCATTCTGTTCTTGTTAAAGTTCTAAATAAAATTATCAAACTTCTCATTCGTATTTAAATTCAGAATTATTTGACCTTAAAACATTTTACTCGGAATCTGAAGTTCCTCATCTTATTTGAAATTGGGAGTCTATCTCATTTATTTCTTCTCCAAGGCTTTTCTTTCCAAGGTATTTCTTACTGAAGCTTTTAGGACAGGATCCCCCTTCTTAAAACATCTCTCTCTCTCTCTGAACCCTGCAGTCCATGGTTTGTGTCTCAAGTAATTTCTTTGGAGTGAATAAAGAACAATAGGAAATAATGGAAAGATCCTGCATTTATTTGCCAAAAAATATCATGTTGGGATTTCAAAACACCTTTATTAGTAAATTTTAAATTAAAATATTTATACTTTCAATGTTTTGGCATCTTATCATGTACTATAATCAGTATGAAACGCCATTTGTTTTACCAATGGAGTTAAAAGATTTCGTTTTAAACTCTTTGAAGTTTGTTCGAATTTATTCACTAGAAAACGTATCGGTTTTCTACAACTTTCAACCTCCAAATTTTTATTTAGTTTTGCAACATCTTCAGGAATAGTCAATAAATTTGTAGTTAATGTGTCTGGTATACAAAAAGGAAATTCTATGGTTAAAGTTCTATATAGATAAACTGATTATTTGGAAAAAAACTTAGAAGTGTTTTTTTTCTCCTTTTGAATTTTCCAGACTATCGGATTCTTGGCGGATATCGCATAAAATCAATAGAATTTCTATCAGGTAAGTAATACCAGTCCATTGTATTTATCTCTGAACGTTTTCGTAAGTTAAAAGGAAATTTAGTTTTAACTTGGGGTAGATAGATAGTGATACTTTGAATAAAATATTTTTTTTAATATTAGAGATTTATCAAGCCATCCGCATATTACCTCCCTTCAACCTAGGACTATTAAGTATTTCTATGAATTTATCTAAAATTGAGCTTTAAAATTCCAAACCTGCGTAAATGATAAATTTATTTAGGAAATTTTACATAATTATTTACTATTAGGATTAGTATTTTTTATTTTAATATTAATTACATATAATATGGTTTTATTTGTAAACCTTTGGAATGATTACCTTAATGTGAAAAAACTCAGTATACATGTCATATCTCTAAACAACGATAAAGATGAAAAGTTTGACTGACTCCTTCTATTCTGCACTCAAATAATTACTATTAAGGGGAGAAGGAACCTTGAACCACGAATTTTTTTGTTTTCAATTTTTAACTTATATAGAAAATGAGAACAATTTGTGTTCTTTTTTAGTACAATTGAAGACCCTTAGAATTCATAATAATGATTTTTCGGCAGAATAATGCCTGTTTTTCAAAAAAAAATTAAAAAATGCTAGCATTTTTTAAAATACTCCAACTGAATTCCAAATCATTTAAAACTTTGATTTTTTAAAAAATAAATTTATTGTATATGTATTAACATAATTGTGCATGGATTTTTATTTTGTACGAATCTAAAGCCATAAATAATTATTTTTTTAAATAATTATTATTTTATTTTGTTTCTGCATGTTTTTGCTTCATTTCATTGTCTTTAAATTTCAAAAATATTTGTGGAAGAATTATGCTCAATTTTGGGGAAAACACTTCAATGAACAACCCTGAGAAATTTGGAAGAAATTAGGAGAAAGTAAATGCGGAGGGAGCAATTTGAAAAATCCTAGCATTATTGAAGAACTTTTTGAAACACAGGTCTTATTCTTACAAAATACTTATATGTAAATTCTGGGGTTCTCAATGTACAGGACTGGAAAAGAATATTGATTGTTGTAGAGTGAAATATTCAAAAACGAGGTTGAAGGCCTCTTGTCCCCTTAAAGGATGAGATCTTTCATTATTCTTATAGCATTCCAAATTTAGCTGAAGAAATTTAAATTGTATGTAAATATTCACAGAATTTTTTTCAACAAAGCATAAAAAATTCTAATAAATAAAATGAGATCACCGAGTAGGGTTTTTTTCACAGTCGACCCACTGTAAGATATTAAAGGGTATATGTGGCTCCATAACAAACAGGAATTATATGCGCTAATTGGTATGCTGAGCTTGTATGAAAATGCATGTCCTTTAACATTAACGACAGCAAACGACTAACGATACGTGATCCTTCAACTCCATTTATTTTATCTCTTGCTACTAAACGCTCATGGTCTTACATTTTAAATAGACAGTTCTATTTTCCACAGTTTGTATTTTTCACAAAGAATTTTAAATTGCATCAAAAAGTTATTACATTTTTCTCTAAGCACTAAAATTCAGCAATGTATTTGTTGGTTTATTTAGACTAAAAGAAAACGAAAAATTGATCAGTTCATGTCTAGGATAAAAATATATTCGTTTATAGGTCTCTATTTTTATTGAACAATACAAAATATCCTTTATATTCTGTTCTAATATCGCATATATAAGTTTCATTCTGATCATCTGATGCCACAAGAAAATAATAGTTTAAAAGGAATTTTATGAATGATAAAAGTTTATAACAATAGTTTTCTAGATGCATTCTGCATATGAGGCATAGTTAGCTCATACTAGTGGGGAGGACTTTAGACATTTATAGAGTGCCTTGAATAAATAACGTATACCACAGTAAACTACAGGGTTCTGGAGAATAGACTCCCACATTTCAAAGGATTATAGAAAACAAATTAGATAATTTAGAAAGAAAAAGCTTTATATTTACAAAAGTCCTTATAATCTATTTTTCCCACTAGGTTTTGAAAATAACATCACTCAGGTGACGCCCGATTTGTGCATTGTACTGCCGAAACCGTTCTCTGGAGTTTTCCATCACTTTGTTGGTCATGTCGCTGTTGGAATGGCGACAACTTCTTCACGGATAGCGAACTTATAGACTCGTTGCAAATTCCAGGTGTTCTAATGTTCCGAGGATGACCATTTGGTTCCCTTGATAATGCTTGTTATATAGACTCATGGAGTATATCTATTAATATTCAAGTCTTTATAACTGTCTTTCGTAACCGCCATATATTGGCAGAAAAGAAAAAATGAATTATTGCCATGAAAGGCGATGCACGCCAAATCTGGTGGCTTGAACCCGTATTGCGCAGGCGCGAAAGACAGCTTGGCGCAGTTCATGGCTAGCTTCGAAAAATAACGACAGAGAGCTCTTGGAACTGCAATGAGTACGTGACACTTTTGGAGCTGGTGATGGTGTTCAGAAGTGAGGTACAAGGCATGGCAGATAGCTATTAAGTATTTCCTTTTTCATTATGTTTTGTTAAATAAATTTCTTATTTGATCCTTAAACACATAGTCTGTAACTTAATTTACTGTAGTAGATAATGTTTCATTTGTGTGAATTAATGTGATGAGTATAGTAATCTGCTTTGCACGTGGGTCAGGCTGTCTGTAGGGTTAGTTATTTCGTACTTGGGTAAGTGCGGTTAACCTAAAATAACTACTTTATTTAATGTATGTTACCTGAGACAACCTGTCTGGGTTATTTGTCATATCGCATTGTTTCCTGAAGTTAAATCTGTAACTTAATATAATACACAACGCTTTTTATTGTCTCGCCAATTTTTGGCTGGCTCAACTTTTTTCTAATCTACTACCACTTGTTCCGATGCGGCTTCCCATTTGGCGCCGTCCTATTCGGCCTCACAACAACGCTGACCCACTTGCTGTTACGTTTCAAACCCACCGAAGGATTATTTTTCGGACAGGAATGACATCAGCTGCATAGCGCCAATGAGTTGAGTTCAAATGCCTTCTGTGCGGTGGGTAAAGGATCGTTGTTTTTAAAAACGCAGCGATAACGAAACCGCGATGTTCGCCAGACCAACTCATTGTGTCTACTGACAACAAGAAAATATTCGGGAACTGTTACTACCTTCCGCACCACCCTATCCCCACCATTCATTTGCGAGTGACCTTCAGAAATGTGGGAGTCATTCTGCCGCACCCCGTAAAAAGTCATTATTTTTTATATAAATTGTGAAAACCAAAAACTTCGTATTGTTTCATTCTTTTCTCATACAGTACAATAAATACAATAATGTAGAAATCATTTTAAAAATAGCTTAAGAAAAAATAACATATGCTAAATCGGACTCAACTCTACATGTAATATAAAATATTTTTAAAAAATACTCTAAAATTTACGGAAGGAATTTTCTATCCGCAACTGTAAGGATTATTTATTTTAAACTTACAGGATAAGGTTTTTAAGAAAAACTAATAATTATCATCGTATAAAGTAATAAATAAAATCATGAACAAATTTTCTAATGTAATATCTCACAATAAGCTCTTTTTGTCACAATGATGGATAAAGAAAGCTGGAAGTTATCAATCAGTTTCTTACCCTATTCGTCTTATTTCTCCATTCCCAGCTTAGTTCTGGAGATTACAAACAAATAAAAAGCTATGATGAAAAGAAAATGCAACAATGGTTTAGCATTTATTTTGCTACGTTGATTTATTTCCTTTCTTTAGACATTACATCGGCTTAAAAGGAAACATATATGTAATAAACTGTGTAATTCATAAAAACAAAATTGATTTTAGGTTGATTTATATGAATATATTTCTAGTATAAAATAAAATGGGAATGGTAAATTAAATGGAAGGAAATTGGTTGTGTCCCACTATAAATTTGAAACGTTTAAAACTGCAATACCAGGTAAGCAAACTATATTCTGATTTGTAATTAAATTATCCGGAATTCAGCCAATCTTTGGTAGGTTGTTAATCTTGAAAACATTAAAAGACATATCTTTGACTTTAATCACACAAGTTACATCAGTAAGATTTCATGGCATGTTTTACCTCTTAAAAACTTTATTTGTAAATGACCCTAACCCTTTCCCTTGTAAAATGAAGAAGAATAGTTTTTCCACAAATCCTGTATTTTTAATTTTATCTGGAAATTCATACATTGCATATCACTTATTTTTTTTACTAAATGTTAAGTTGAATAAAAATATATTTCCCCAATAGAAATAAAATGTACTTTATGGTAGTACAAAGAACTTTTTGAAAGTGAATTTATAAAGATCTCTCTTTCCAAAAGTAGGTCAATTCTATGATATTTAACGATAGTAAATATTCTTGGTATTTCAGAAACAAGCCTTTTTCATGTTAAAAAACCCAGTTTCTATAGGATGCCAATTTACGTTTTAGGGCAATTGATTGCTATCTCGCACTGAATATAAGAAAGCTTTATGTGATATTAAGTATATGCTATAGTTTCCCTTCTCTTTTACTTAAATTTAATATACCTTTGAAAGTGAAAACACCTCATTATACTCCAACAAAACGCATTTTAAGGAGAGTATTTAGGACTAAATAATCACTGCATGATTTGCCTTCCAGTATGTCTACGCTGTTGGGCAGACATATTTTGGCAGTCAGCTGTCTTTACCATAGAATATATTTTGGAATCATTAAAGAAGAAGTTTAGACATCCTGAGTTCTGTCTTACTGACCCAAGCCGAATCAAGAAAATGTTTCGCAGATTAATTAGCTTTCTTTACCATTTTTTCCATTCTCTGCTTTACTGTTTTGTTTGAATGAGGACTTCTTGAAAGTGGTAGATATTGATGACTAACATATGTAAAAGTTTTCCCATTTCACAACATTCTTTTACCTCTGAATACTGACTAGCTGTAAGTTTTGTATTACCGTAAGATGGGGTGGGGTTACTTTGTGACATATAGTAATTTTTTTCGTATTTTGGATCTTGCGCCGCGCCCGTGAACAGCACCAACAACTGGTCCGACATACAGAGACACCTAGTTACCAGTGTCCCAAGCTGCTGCGTGCCATTTGTCTTCGTTGGCCAGTGCATTGTTCAAACTTGCTGTCAAGTTATTGACTCAAACTTAGAAAATTTTGTGTGTTGAAGGCTAACACCTTATACAACCAACTGCCATAAGTAATTACTTTTTATTGTCCATATGTTAGTTAGATTGTGGAGCAATACAACTTTTGTGTAGTGATATTTCCGAGACATATGAGAACATAACCTAAATATCGAAAGGTGACAGGGTTACTTTGTGACACATTGACACTGTCACAGAATAACCCACAAAGTCAACCCACCTCCTTCAGCGACTCTAAGTTACGTTTTTCCGTCCTCCAAAATACTACTGGAGAGAAAGAAGTATTGACAATCCGGAAAAAAACTACTTGAAGGAGCATACTGTTGTGAAAGACGAATTTCCTCATCTTCTCAAAGAACTGATAGCTTCCCTGGGCACCCGAGGTCTCTTTGATGTCAAATATATAGACAAAGCTATCCAAAATTTGTAATAGGTATATATAATTGTGTATCAAGCTTTGAATAAGCGTTTTACTGTCTAACTTTGTGTCAAGTAATTTCTCTTGGATTTCAAGGTGAAAACACAGATGTCACAAAATAATCCCCACTCGGCGGGGCAAGTTTGTGACACATTTGAATTTTAATTTCTCAATGGTAATTAAAGATCCGGGTTAGTGCAATACATTACTACGTAAGGAAATGATGTACCGATATTTTGCAATTGTTCGTTTTGGCCTGTTTTTAAAACTGGTCGGCTGGCACAGGAAAAAACTTAAAATCCGTCACAAAGTAACCCCATCTTACGGCACTTTAATTATTGTAAATATATTTCAGAATATCTTCATCTTTTTTTAACACTTTCAAGTTGTTTATGAGTTTTCTTGGGAACTAGTTTATATAGTTTCCAAGAGATATATAGGTTCTTTATACAAGTCCTATTCAATTTACTTGATTTACAATGATTTACTTGAAAACTACCTTTACTATGACCTGAATGAGTTTCAGGCAAATCCTCACGTTTTATCATTTAAATTGCTTATCTCACCCCTCGCCATATTTACTTGGGATATGCTACTTTAAATAGTTTCCAATAGATACATAGCTTCATTGTATTGGTCCTTTATATAGGTCCCAATGAAAATTGATTTACTTGAAAATTGCCTTTACGATGACCCGAATGATTATAGGGCAAATCCTCATGTTTTATCATTTAAACTGCGTATCTGCCCCCCCCCCCCCAATTTAAAGTAAAGAGATTTCAGAAAATGAAAATGTCGTACTGTATTCCGAAATTTAAGTCTTTTCGAGTAACTTGCGTATGTATTTAAGTAAAATTGTCGGTTAACAATATGTTCAAGAGATCTTATTTTAAGTATTCCTTTAGTCGTAACTCGACATTGTTCCATCTCTAGAAGATGTCCCTATTATCAAAAGAGCTGTGTGCTTAACATGACAATATATACTTTATACTGGGGAAATAAGAAACCTACGAATCATAAAATTGCGTGACATACTGAGAGGGAAAAAAACTAATACCTAAAATGAATGCCACTTTTATGTTAACTACCATGGGAGATCATGAGGGAAGCATTGACACATGTATCACAAACACATCTAAGAACCTTCACATCTCTTGCCTCTTACAAAAGGATTTCTGCAAATGCATTTCTCTTTTTTCCAAAAATGATGTTCTTTAAATCCTTTTAAAGATACTTTGGAAAACTTTGGTCAATTTTCCTATTTTCAAGCTGTTTTTTTTATTTATTATGGGTACCTCGTTATTGAGTGATTTAATGAACTCTCATCTGAGTTCTTCATATTCCTTCAGTTATGATTAATTAGTTTCATTATGAGCATACAAAATGTTTAGCACAAATTTTTATTATTGGGTAACCCCATAAATAATGCGGTATTATGACAGTATTAGACAATACCATAATATTGCTTAATTTATGGGATGACACAATACATAACATGACAGCATTCACTTGTGACAAGCGAATACAAAATTACGATACGTAAAACTACGCAACAAGCTGTGCACAAAAATAAAAATAAACATCCTGGTAGACAAACTGTGCGAAACGTTCCATTAAGGTCATTCGCATCGATACTGGATTGATTTAGACTTTCACGAACAGTAAGGAAACAAATATTCTCTGACAGGAAAGGTACCCAAGAGCCAATTTTGACACAATTTCAGTAAATGACTCGATGAATCTTTCTAGATTGTTATTACGCCTTTTAAATAGGTGAAATGCAGTCAAAAAAAGGTAATACTCTGTCAGTTTATATAATCGTAAACTGGTGCAAACATTTGTAGGTTACCAAAATGGTGTTCCACACAACCTACCATTTCTTAAAAAAGACGTTAATTGAACCTCAACTGACACACAATGCATAAACTAAAACTCTTTTTAACGAAAGTGTAATATTTCTATCATTTTAAAGGCAATAAATTTCGCTGCAGCAAAATTAAAGTGAATGATAAAATATAAAAGTAATTACAGCTAACTTTCATGTATGCAATTCAATTAAAAATATTGACAATTTCAGCAACAAAAGCAGAGTCAATCCATACTGTGCTATAAATTTTAAACGTAATTTTGAGAAGAATTTTTTTTTCTGAATATGTTTTTCCGCCCTCTCCGATGGTACGCAGTCAGAAGTTAATTAAAATTGATCTCCTAGAGTCTATCCAATTCAACTTTTCTCCAATCTCCTCTGTAATGATAGGTTAAGCCGTACCTCTTCTTTCGCTCTCCCACTCATTTCCTGGTTTTATTAAAAGAGGGACCAATTCAGCGGTTTTCAGAATCGATGAACCATTTTCATGGGTTTTTCAGATGTTTCCAATACATGGAAAAAGAATTAAAGTAAACTTAATTAACTAGTTTTCCGATAAAAACAAAAGTATAAAACGCTTTAACTCAACAGGTGCTAAGGGAGTGATTATTTTAATTCGAGTTATCAAGGTGTAAGAGCAATAAAACCAAGTGAGAGAAAATGCAATATCCTGGGAATATTTAACACTGAATAGTTCTTCATCATTAAGCTCCCATGCATGAAGCCAGTTGTAGAGTCTTCTTCATGATGTGAAGGTCCATGTTAGATTTGTCTCATATTTTTATTGTTTTATATACATGAGCGGACAAAAGGATGTAATTTATATTTCTCATTCATTTAAAGATGTAAAAGTACTGTATAATGAATATAAATTACTAACCAGCAAAATTTGTCTAATTATAATATTTAATCGTTCTATATACAGGACCCAACTAAAGGATATAATTTTTATTTGTTATTCATTTAAAAAGTATTTAAAACCACCGTTAAAAGAACATAATTTTATAACTAGCAAAATTTGTCTTATTATGATATTCCATCATTTCACATAAATGAGAAGATAAAAGGATATAATTTATCTATATCAATAAAGCAAAGTGTCCCTATGTATGTATGTATGTATATATTGTATACAAATCTACATTTCAAGGGGACTGGGACGTCTTCGACAACTAAGAAGTTGGAAATTTGGGCTATTCTTTTAAAGCCCATATCTTATACAAATATGCATGTATCATTATGATTTTTTTTATGTTAATTTAGTAAGACCTTTATGAATATTTTAAGATAAAAAAAAATTTATTTTTGGATTGAAAAGTAAATTTCAAATAACAATATAAACAAAAATATTTTTCCCCCTGAAATTTTTGAGGTATTCACTTTGTAACACTTTTTCAAAAATTTAGTGAAAATCTTACCTTGAAATCTTGTGTGATGATTATACACAGTTTATTTTATATAGTGAACCCATTTAAGTCTTTGTTACACTTTTTTAAAAAATTTTAAAAAATTTTAAATTTCACTTATCAGAAATTTGCATATTTTTGTCATACATTTTCACCATTTACAAAAATATCTTAAGGTTTAAAAATAAAAAATAGGTCATATTGATACAACAGCACTTATTCTATTGACTTTTAAAATTTCAGAGATGTACTTGCAACAGATTTTGCAGAAAGTGTACCATTACATGAAAAAATCATATTTTGAGAAAAACGCAAAAAACACTTTCCCATTACATGGGATTTAAATGTATGTTTACATTTTTAAGTTGCTAATAATTGTTGCTAGAGTGTCAAAAAGTACATAAATTATATATTTTTGTAATCTGTAGAATCTGCTCTATTTTTTAAGCCACAAATTCAAAAATAAATTTTTTGAAGGTATTTGACGTCCCAGTCCCCTTCGAATCTGGTTGAAACTTCGTATACTTATGTTTTGAAGCCTTAGGATAATTATAAGTTAAGTTTGAACGCTTTAAAATAATGATAGCAATTTTTAATTAATAAAAAAGCAACAATTTTGAAGGGTGACAACAGTAAATGGAAGGTGTTATATTTCCGGGAATCACCCCCTATGTGTCTCGCTAACTTGTGATTGTTTACTTTCTGAAATTTGGTAATTTGGTATAATACATATTGTGTTTGTACTTCAAAATGCTTAGTATACTGTAATTTATATTGTTCTTAATTTTACGATGTACTTTTAAATTCACGTTGTACTTTTAAAACCATAAAAATTAGTATATCTTAACAAAAATAATCAGTCTAAACTTTAAGCACAGTTTTGTGATTTGTGATTCACTCATAAAAATTAGCCGTAACAGAGAACAGAGGTCCAAAAAATATAAAAGAAAATAAAATCAAATTCAAAATTCTTCTTACCCACCCTCAGGCGGTCACAGAACGCCTAAAATAATTAAAATCAGTCACTTATTAGTAAAGTTATTTTTCATACCAAAACACAAATTCACGATTGCACACAAACGATCTTCGTTGCCATTTTCATTTTAGAAGTTCATTTATTCAGTAAATGCTTTTTTTTTCAAAAGGGAAATGCATCTTTATAAAAATAAATACTCCATTCGTGAGCGTTATTTTCATACTGAATTCTTTGATTTTTTTTTACTCTAAAGAGAAGCAAAGAGAAGCAGAGAGTGGCATCAAAGGTTAAAACTCTGAAACAGTGTTTTGCTGATCTTGACAGATACTGGACTTCAAGAATCGTTTGAAATATTTATAATACACATCTTTATATTATTTAATTAATTAATTTATTTATCTATACTTATATATAAAGAGAGAGCGATTTTGTACGTGGAGGGTAATCTCCAGAACCACTGCACCTATTTGAAAAATTCTTTCAATGTTTGAAAGGTACATTATTCCAGATGGACATAGGCTATATATTATGTATATCTGATCAGTAGAAATAAAGTTAGGGGCTTGATCATAACAATCTCCATTGCTACCGCTACTGTCCTCTACCGCTTTTTGTGCCTAAGTCTTCAACGATCCTTAGCGTGGTGCTGTCGCGGTGGTCTTCTGTTCTGACGATAGTGGTTCGAACCTAGTCGTTCTCCGGCACGCCTTTTTCTTTTAAAAAATTAACTTTAATTATTTACTAACGTAATATTAATTTGAATATTATTTTAGGAATATTATTTGAAATTTTTTTTTTATATTATTTTAAAAAAATATTCTTTACTTAAAATCCTTTTTTTATTTTTGTATTTTTATTTCATCTCTTAACCTCTCTCTTTTAAAAAATTAACTTTAATTAACAACTAACGTAATATTAATTTGAATACTATTTTAGGTGCTTAAAATAATTAAAAATACATTCTTTACTTAAAATCCTTTTTTATTTTCGAATAAAACTACGGTCTCAAGCACTCTTCTTTCTTTTAGAAAGCTAACTTTAATTAATAAATAACGTAATATTAATTTGAATATTATTTTATGTGCTTAAAATAATTTTAAAAAATTCTTTGCTTAAAATCCTTTTTTATTTTTGTATTTTTAGTTCATCTCTTATTCTAATTTTGGGATACCAATGTGTATCTATACTTCTATAATAATATACAAAGAGAGAGAGCAAATTTTGTATGTGGAGGGTAATGTACAACTTTTGTACATTAAAATGTACCTTACACCTTTTCCTTTGTCAACCGTAGTCAAGTAACCATAGCAACACCCTTTAGCTTACGGGGTCCGTTTTTCGAAATCGCTCTTTACAACGGGAAAATATTATCTACTTCCTATCCCCACTTTACGTGGGGGACATTCAGCGTGGGGATCAGGGGAAAGAGTGGTTAATTACTTTCTTACTATTGAAGAAGAATTTCAATAGTAGTTCATCGACACTCCGTGCCTCTTTCATCTCTCAAAAGTCTGAAAATGGATGAACCGCGGGTGAACCGCCCTTCTGATGTCTCTCGCCTGAAAAGAAATAACCTCTAGCTAGAACGACAAAAGATTATTATTCAGTCCTTTTCGTCAAGATTGACCCTCTGTTCCCAGAATATCACCCAATTGTTCTTTGGGGGTAAAGACGTTAGGAAAGTCACAACGAAGTGGAATTCGAGACTATATCTCTGCCGACATCACACCGTATTTTTCGAGAGTATGTGCTTCAGATATATGCTATCCCACCCCGTAAGGAAAAGGTTTAATATTTTTAAGATTCAAGTAGAGAAGGTATTGATAAATACAAAAATGATTTTTGAAACTGGCAACGTTAAAGGGTTTATTGAAGAAACTACATTCGGAACTACGCTTTTTATTGGACATTTAAGGTAAAAAAAGATTTACAACTTATTGGCTATCAACTGGAAATTTATTGGTATAATATTTTGTTCAACCCGGACAAAGTCGGGACGGGCCGCTGGTATATTATAAAATTATTTATTTATCTACTTATTATAAATTTATTTATTTATAAATTGTTACTATCTTTTATTACTTATAGGTTGATGGGGCGAGAAAATTATTTCACCCATTTTTTATAGTGGCTTATTATAAATGTATGCATGCAATGTTTTACTTGTCAGCTTTTTCTGCTCCAATGATGAAAGGCAAAATCTAGCTGAATTCTGAGGAGTTTATTATAAATTTATATATTTTTATATTGGTTTTTCTTTTTATTCATGTGTATAACATTTCACATGCCTTTTTTTACTATGTAATTTGTATTGTGTTTAGTTTTTAAATTGATTTGGGCTAACAAACATCCTTAAAATCGAGGGCAAAGCCGACTGTCCGGGGAGGGAGGAAAAGAATTTTTCTTCTGCTTGCGACTGTTTGCAGGATGTTGGATGCTTATAGACAAAATTTAAATACCTTTATTCGTGGTTTTTTAGTATTACAATTCTCTGACAATGATTGCTGAAGGGAGCGGATTCCCAAACCGACCGGCTAGACGGGCGAAGCTCGGCTAGTATTTGTAATATGAGCAATAAAATGAAGTGAGAGAAAATGAAATATTCTTTGAATTTTTATCGCTGAATAATGCTTCAACATTAAGCTCTCATGCATTAAGCGAGTGGTAGAGAAATTCTTTGTGGTGTAAATGCTAATGTAAGATTTGTCTGATTATAAAATTTTTATCATTTCACATATGAGCAGATAAAAGGATATAATTTATATTTGTTATAGGAGCAACAAAACCAAGTGAGAAAAATTGCAATATCCTTGGAATTTTTAACACAGAATAATTTTTAATCATTAAGCTCCCATGCCAGTGGTAGAGTCTTCTTCGTGATGTAAAGGAAAATGTAAAATTTGTCTCATTGTCATATTTTTAAAATTTCATAAATATGAACAGATAAAATTATATTATTTACATTTGTTATTGATTTAAGAAGTATGTAAAAGTACTGCATAATGTATATAACTTTATAAAAAAATAGCAAAATTGTTCTAGGAATGAATACTTCTTATAGATCATGAATAATGTAGGTTCTAACTATTAAATATGAAAACAGAGAATGAAATCTCTGTATCGAAAAAGCCGAATAAACTTTTAATTCCAACAGTTTAGAAAGGTACTACAATATTAACCAAAAGAATACAGCGTTGGAGATGGACAGATATAAATATTTCTATTCGTTTGATAAAATTACCCTCCAATATATCGATAATGCAGAAACAGTATTTCTAAAACTGATACAAATGCAACTAGTAAACTTTCTACAAGTGGCTTAACTTTAAAGTTTAATTAAATAGAAATGTTTTCTTTTAAAGGACATACAAGAAAATGCCTGTATTTCCTAAGCTCTTACGAGAATTGTTCAACAACACTCAACTCGTAGAAGATACGATACCTTACAATATACTCTTCAATGTAGAATGAATATATATATATATAGAGAAAAAAAAAATATATATATATATATATAAACACTCGCTGCAACGCGTTTTTTTAATATAATTTCGCGATCTTCCTTTCATAATTCTATCAGATGTAATTTTTTCCCGTTTAACTTCATTTTTAACTCAATAAAAGGAATTTAGCAACAAGTTTTACTGAATTTAAATTGTCGTTCGATGAAAAACAAATTTGCGAATTTATATCACATAATTAGGGGAAATTTTCTATCTGAAGTTACCTGAAAATATTAATTTATTTTTCACGTCTTAGCTCGTTTTAAAAATTAAACTTATTACATATTATAAAGTAAGTTCGTTATTTTTCCGTGAGCTGATAAAACATGTCCGTGATAGCGTTTTTCTATTTTTTAGACTTATAAAAGTTTTATTAAAAATTTCGTATTCTGCTTCCAAAAATTAAAGAAAAATTTACATTCCATAATTTACATAAAATTCGACAGAAGTTTAAAAAATTTTATAAAAATGTTTTTATATTAAAAGGATTTAGTTAACGTTCACTGAAGAGAATACTTATTTCTTCCATATTAAACTCTATAAAATGAATTTACTTTTACTTTGTAACCAGTTTTGCAAAGCTAATGCTTTAAATTGAATTTTTCCCTTTGCTTTTTTTTCTATCCATTAACATTGGAGGCAGCTTCATAATTGACTTTTATCGATAAAGTATCTCATGTGAAGTTTAATTTATTTAAAAATATAAAAAATGAAATATTTTGATTATTTTTTCCGATAAAATTCTTCAGAAAAAAAATCAACATGATAAAACAACTCATGTTCCCTAATGCAGTAAAAAATGGAGTTTACTGCCGAAATATTTTCATAAAGTTATTGGATTCCGTTTATGTAAAAGTAATTAGTTATTAAAATGCAAAAAATTGCTTTCCATCATTATAAATTATTTTATACTTAATTTAAAATGCAATTTTATTTAAAGGTTTCCCTTTCAATACTCTTTGATTTTTTTCAACTTGATATTAGTTGAGAAAAAAATAATCATTGGATTTCTACAGAAAGAAATAATATCTTCTAGCTCCATAGTTTAAATCAGCAAGAAACTTATTTAAAAAAATATAAAAAAAATTCATATATTAAAAAAAAAGTTTTCTAATTTAGCACTTTCTATAACTCACAGGTTACACACATCCATATTTTACAAATTCTGCAAAATTTTCAGTAAATATTTTTATTTGTTACTTTTTACACAAAAATTAAAGAAGGGTTTATCTTCTGTTTGAATTTTTAGAACCAAATTTAATATAAGGTAAGATATTTTATTAATTAATTCTATGAACACTAAACTCCTTTTTTACTTTTTTAATAAACTTCAACAAATTTTTATGTACATTACATAATTTTTTTTTATAATCCATGAGCGCAACCATTAATCTTTTCCGTTTGTATACTTTAAAGTAAATTTTGTTTCGCCAATAATCTAGGTCCGCGAGGTTAGTAGTGATAAATAAAATATTGATTTCATCGTCTCAAGACAACTGCTAATAAAAAAAAAATTATACGTTGGAACAAAAAAAAAATTAGTTCCCATATTTTTGTTCCGATTCTAAAAATTCCTGTATTTCTTCCGCTTTATGACGTATTGCATACAAAAAATGGTCGTTGTTCTGCATAGAAATTTCTAATATATTTTCTGTGATACGGACTGAAAGTGTCACAAAACCATTTCGCAGCACCACAGCAAGCAAGTGCGAGCTGAAAAATCTAGTTAATCTTTAAGTTTTCGTAGGCTTTTATGTTTGCTATAAAGTTTTCTTTTAAGTTAAATTTGTTGTTGTGATTAAGTTTATTCTCAACTTTTTATTCAAGTTGTTTACCCCAAATAGTTTTCATTCAGAAAATAAAACCAAATTTTGCCTCTAACAGAACTGGTCGAGATAGGGTCCGTGATCCACAAAAGGTTAGGAACGACTGATCTAAATAGAAAGGCCATGCAAACCATTCAAAAGAAAGCCCTACTTAAAAGCACGTGATTCTAAACAACGTGTTCTTCAAATTAATAAAAAAATTAATTCTTACATTTGATCTAATATAATAATTTACCCGTTAAAATAACTTATTTTACTCCGAGATGTTTGTGAAAAATGTATAGAATTATTATAGCGATATACTATAAAATTTAGACTCTCGTGTGCCATGTAAGAATTAGGAAAGGTTTTTTTTCGATCATTGAAATGTTATTCATCTTAAGTTAGAATTTGTATGTATAATCTATAAAGAGATTCATTTTAATCAATAAACATTATTTAGTATAAGAAAATGCATGATGGAAACGTATGCATGTTAAATTCATGTTACATATTACCATTCATGCAATAAAATCTTCCTTAACCTAAAATATTAATAGATTTAGTGCGCTCTGCAGTGTTAAAAGGTGCAATACGTAGTAAATTCCTAACAAACTTGCATGAAACATGATTTCTAGAAAAAATAATACGCAGTAGATAGCTTTAAACGTCCATAAGGAGAAAAAATGAAAACTATATAGAAGAGAGGTATTAGTAAAATGTAGAAAAAAATATTGATATTAAATGCAATATATCATTTTATTGTATATGTTCCTCACATCTATTTGACTTCCCCCTTTTAAGTTATGACTCAGCACCCATTTATATCAAGCAAAGCAATCTTTCTCTAGTACTCGAGATTTCAAAGGAAAAGACAGAAAGAATAATATTAAAAGATTCTTTCTTGCAATGTCAGCAATTATATTAGACAGATAATTGATATTTTCGCCATATGTATCTAAAAGAAATATTGAAATATCGGTCCCCGAAACTTTTATTTTTTTATTTGCATTTATGGATAATTTGATATGAAAGAGATTTTCTTTGTGCAGGGTTTAATGTTCAAGCTTAGAACTGAAAGTAAGAAATACCTTTCGATGTAGCTTTTTTTAATATGTAACAGATCTATTATTGTATTTTATCCATTAGATTAAATTGCCATTTAATGTATTAAAAACGAATTTTCAGTTATTTAAAGGTTTAACGTTAATTCAATTGACGTATGCGAACGTTTTTAATATTGTTATTAGAGATAAGAATATCTAATTCTTTACGTCACAAATTCAATTCTTGTAAATCCTTTCCTTTTATTTCAAGATAGGAGGAATACTAATATTTGTTGCCATGATTTACAGACTAAGTATTTTTTACAGTGTATGAACAACCCATTTTTCTGCGCAGTGAATATTTTAAGGTATTCCTATTGGCTACCGCCTTTTACAAATTTTGCTTATATTTATACTTCTCTTTATCTTAAATGACCTTTATATGACCACGTTATATTTAATTTAAAGATTGGCAGAATACCGATATTTCCTACCTTGACTTAAAGTTTACAGTTTGGTATTGTTTACAGTTTGGTACTTTCCATTTCTGTTTTGGGAGTTTTTTAAGGTTTTCCTCTTGGTGACCGTTGTAGAAGTTTTGGTTATATTTATATCTATATTTATCTTAAATTACCTTTATATGACCACTTTATATGTATTCAAAAGATCGGAAAAACACCAATATTTCTTTCCTTGACTTACAGTGTATACAGTGTTGGTAATTCCATTTGTGTTTAATGAATATTTTAAGGTTTTTCTATTGGTAACTACCATGTACAAGTTTTGGTTATACTTATACCTTTATTTATCATAAATGCATTTGTTTATTCCTGTATAAAACATATTTATATTTCCAGCTCGATATAAATTCACTCTCTGTGAATTTATATCGAACCAAACTCTGTGTTAATTTGGAATTTATTTTTGCTAGTAATCATGTGTAAACATATAAGCCATGAATTGTGGTTGAAATGTCAAGAGTAGGAAAGTACAAGAATGTTGTATAAAGAAAAATCTCGAAGACATATCTCTTAAAATTTTACTATACGTTATCGCCTTTAATTAATATTGTAATAAACTAATTTTACCAGTTTTTCTGCGATATAAATCATAAATAGACGTTTTAAACCAATTTCACAAAGTCGGTTTTAATACATTAGTACATGTACATCAATTTTACATTTGATATCGGGAAAAGTTTATTCTTTTGTCAAATATGAGGAGAAAATAAGAGCTCTGTAGCAAACCAGAACTTCTTTATACATTTACAGTGCAGTGTCACAACCATAGATATACTAACAGTTATTTAGGCTAAATTCAAAGCAAATTGTATGAAGCTATGTAAGAGGTTATTTAAAAAGGGTAATAACTGCGTACATTTTAAAATATTGAAACAAGTTTTTATTAGCGTCGGATGCCAATAAATACAGAAGGTGATTCGCACTTTATGGAAACGATTTTGTAATTTATTTTTGACATTTGCATTTTGAGATAAAAATTTGGCAACTTCATAATAATCGTTTGCTACTGTTTTGTTTTAATTGGAATGTAAAAAAAAAGATTTATTTTAAAAATGGCTCCTAAAATTGATAAATGACTCGAAAGTTACGTAACTGCGCGTTCCGAGGAGAATTATTCGCATCAACAAATTATAAAGTGGTGTAAAAATCGCGGTTATGGCATTTCAAAAAAAGGTATTTATAATATATTAAATTTGAAAGGGAAAAAAAAGTCTAACTGAAAGTAAAAATGAAAACATGACCCCGAAACCTCATCCTAAGACTGTTCGAACGTAGGTAAATATCAAGAAGGTGAAGTCTCTGATCCTAAAAGAAAATCTACCGACTCAAAGATCCATTGAATCGAAACTAGGAATGATCTCTGACACTGTAAGTAAAATCATTCATAAAGATTTGAAGTTAAAAAAGATGTTTAAACCTAAAGTTCATCTGATTTTTTTCAAGCATATTGCTGAAAGAAAAACAAATTGTAGAAAATTATACGAAAAACACCTAGATACTGAAAATTGGAAATTTTTGGGAACACTCCATGAGGCATGAGTTTATTTAAGCCACTATAATGAAAAATGATCAATTTCATATTGCTCAACTGACGGGAATGACCGTACGAAATCGCTTCGTCAATGTACAGAAAAGTTCCCAAAGGGATTCATGATAGTTTCAGGATGTTGTTAAAACGTCAAATTAAAAGTTAAAAAAGTCTCAACTAAAGCCAAAATTAATTTACTCTCTATAAGAAGAATATTTTAGAGCCAATTTTGAAAGAAGAAATTCCAGCCTAATATGGAAAGGACATTGATAAAGTTGAGCTTCATATGGAGTCTCTAGTTACACGTCTAAATCAACTGTCGCTTATTTAATAAAGAAAGAACAGAAAGAGGAACAAAGTGTATCCCATTCAATGAAGCACCTGTAAAATCACCTGACTCTTCTCCAATGGACTTTAGCGCTTTCAGTTTATTAAAACGAGCCTTAGGAAAACGGCATCCAAGAACACTGAACGGACTTTGGTAAACGGTCCAAGAGGAATAGGGTAAAATTGACATGACAGTATTAAGAAAAAGTTTACATTCATGAAAAATTTGATCTAGAGCTACTTTCAACAACCATGGCTATCAGATAGCAGCAAATCGCCGCAAAAATACGGCATTTATACATAAAACTTAACTATCAAAATCGTTTCCATAAAGTGCGAACGACCTTCTGCAATATCAGGTGACTAAATGATACATATACAACTGTACAAATAAAAGAAACTGCGAAATTGCTGTTCAAACAAAAATTCAAAAGAATGATAAAGTGTACCTACATAATGAAAGTTTATTAATAAAATGCATTGAAATACCTACACATTAACCATTTTATTTTGTAAGATATACTTATACTATGAATCCTCATCAGAATTGCTCTCGTGACTTTATCGAGAAATAAGGTAACTTTTGCCTAATGATTATAAACTGAAACATGATAAAAATACGTTAAAAACTCAAAGAAATTTTTTTCCCATTTTTTTCCCTTCCAATATCCCCTCACAAGTACTTTCGTTAATTAGACTTTCGTGAATATTAAAATTAGGAAAAAATATTAATCTTTCAAATCCTGAGATCTTTTTCCCTATCCCCTCCCTTCAAAAGAGTTTCATGAAAGTGTATCAGATTTCCAGGTTAATTAATTTTACTGTGTACGCGGAAAAAATCAGTTTATTAATTATTTCACAAGACTAAAGCTCGTAAAAAAATCTCGATGATATTTTCCATATCACTTATTCCTCAAAAATCTCCCTTATGTATTTGAAATAGTTGACATTTTTTTTAACAATATTACCTTAATAACCTTTTTAAAATAAGTTTTGCGCAATGCATGAAAATCAATTTTTGAACAAAAGATTGAATCTTTCAATGTAAACTGAAATGTTTTGATTTATAAAATAATTCCTTAATTTATACTCCTACAAATGTTTCTTTATTTTACTAAGATAAACAAAACATCAAGAGGCAAAAATAAACAGAAACCACGAGGTGAAAATTACGATATTAGACCATATATATATATATATATATATATATATATATATATATATATATATATATATATATATATATATATATATATATATACACGACGGTTGTAAATTAATTAGGGGCAACGTCACCCAAAAAAGCCGTAGAACATTTTGCATGCTCAAACAGGATATCGGAGGAATGAGGTGGAGCTGTAGTCGATGTGTAGAGTACATAAAACCGTAGATCCAGTAGAAGGGGTAGTTGCTGCGAGACGCTGAATTGGACAGTGTCGTCTCTACCGCTCTAAATCATGTTTACAAAAAGTGATCAGCGGTCGGGGATTAAAATCAAGGTTGCGCGTTTCTACAGCACCATCCGCACCCGGGAGTTGTTGGAACACCCTCCGTACTCCCCTGACACGACCTCTTTCCTAATTTGAAAGAACACCGTCGACGCATCATATTTTCCGGAGTCTGTGATCCGAGCATTAGGGCGCTCCGTCGCTGACATCAACACACAACACCTTGCCAACGGTGCCTACGGCTTCCTGCCATCTGGCAAACGGTACATGACTTTGCTGGTTATTATATTGAAGGAATGTAATGTAATTTTGTACGTGCATTAAAAAAAATTATCTGGGTATGTTGCCATTACTTTATTTACAACCATCGTATATATATATATATATATATATATATATATATATATATATATATATGTATGTATATATACACAAGGTGAAGAAAAACAACAAATATCTTTGGTGGCCATGCGCTAAAGCAGCCATTAACCACAAAGCACGAATATATCATTTATCTAAAGTTTGCAAATACTATAGCCATATGCATGGCGCAGCCTAGCAGCAAACACAAAAAGAACAAAAACACAGGTGCATTAGCACCCAAAGACAGAAATATTTAAGTGAATGAACACCCAAAAGACAAAAAATCAAGCAATTAGACTGAAAAAGTCAAAAATATCAAGAAAATCATCTGCCTTTGCTTGGCTCATCAGCCGTGGGTAAAGCAAAGAAACATAATCAAAACATATATATATATATATATATATATATATATATATATATATATATATATATATATATATATATGCTGAATATATATATAATGCTGAATATAATGCTGAATGACAAACTGGCAAAGTATGAAATGCATCTCCGATTCGTTTCGAATATAACGTGGCAAGGCACGTGACTTTTAATCCTCCACTAAGGCTCAGAATTTGCCATTTGCATTTCACGCTTTGTTCGGAAGCGTCAAAATCCGCGATTTTACTTAAATTTGTTCAACAAAAAAAAAATAGTTTTATACTGTGCTGCATGAAAATGGAAGAGCAAGATATTGTGTTGGAGAAGGAGTCACAGTCAACAGACATGCAACGACGGTTCGACTATGAACTGTCTAAGCATTCAGTTAATGCTGCAAAAAAGAGTTTGTTCTTAACCGAAACTACTTACCAGAAGTTAATAAATGATGTAAAGAAGCCAAAATGACTACTAAGAAGGAACCACGGGACTATTGGTTGCTGAATCACTTATGATGTGATGTTAAAGGAAAACAAAAATAAACTATTTTATCCTGTTAAAGAAGACGTCAGTATAAATTATTTACTAAGTTTATAATAATACTACTATACAATATTACGTCACGGACACTGAGTTTTTTCCCGTATACTTCATGAAACTCATTTGACTATTGGACACGGAGGACGTGATAGAATGTTGAAAGAACTTTCAACCAAATACAAAAACTTTACACGTCATGATATTGAACTGTACATCCACACTTGTGAGCCCTGCCAGAAAAAAAGGTATTAAAAAGGGCATTGTTATGAAACCTATGATTTTTTTCAAAATTTAATTCCTGTTGTCAGGTAGATCTTATTGATTTTCAGTCTCAACCAGATAGAGAATACAAATTTATTATGATGTAACAAGATCATCTCACAAAATTTGTGATTCTGAAGGCTCTGACGGTAAAAAGAGCTGAAGAAGTAGCCTGCAACCCAATGGACATATTCTCGTTGCTTGGGGCGCCATCTACATTAAAGTCTCACAATGGTAAGGAATTTGGTAATAATGTGGTGACCAGTTTGTAGGAGGTTTTGGCCAGCACCGAAGATCGTCCATGGGAAGCACGCCATTCACAAAGACAGGGTAGTGTCGAAAGAGCTAATCAAGATATTAAAAATATGCTCAGTACTTGGATGCAGGACAGTAAATCTGACCAGTGGAGTGAAGGACTGCGGTTCGTTCAATTCATGAAAAATAGAGCTTATCATTGCGGAATCAAATGAACACTATACGAAGCCCTTTTTGGCTGCAAACCTAAAGTAGGTTTTACAACGTCTTTTCTACCCCAATATGCTTTAATAGACATAAATACAGAGGATCAGATAGAGAAAATAATAGGAAGCGTCGAAATGATGCAAAAAGATGAGACAAATCAGCTAAAGTAAGAATAAGAGCCTGTTTAAAAAAACATGGATGAGATTACAGTCGATGGTGGATTAAAACTGCATGATAATAAAATTATTACCGAAGATATTTCCGTTCCTTCCACCTCTTGTCTGAGTTTAAAGGAAACCAGTGATGCACATGTATGCACAAAGTGTCGTCACAAAATTCATAACTTCTGTGGCCATGCTAGTAAAGGTGATGAATCGGATATTAGATTTGGATTGTGCACTCTTTGTTTTAAAACTAAAAATGCTATCGAAGGTAATATTAATTCTAAAATCAATCTGGAAAAGACAAGCTAAATAAAAGGAAAATGATTAGGAAAAAATGTTTGCCGCGGCTTCTTTGGGAACTACTGTGCAAGTTCCTATTCCTGACGTCGATAAGGGCTGAGGTGATTCGCGCAATATTTTGGCAGTTGTAATGAGTTGGCAGAGGACGGTTTGCACCGACTTGGAACTTCTGAGGGAATTTTAAAGCCACATGCGAGATTAAAATTAACTTTATGCTCCAAGAACTTGCTTAGAATTGAAGATATTCCAGACCAAGAAATTCATCTCCGGTCAGTTGCAGTTGCTCAGTCCATTGGAAGCGGCCATGGATTCATCAAGTGTACAGATATTCCTTGATTTACGGCTGCTCGCTTACAACCGAAATTTTCAAATAAAATTTTTCTTTCCACTTCAAAAATGCTGTTCCTCGAATGTACAGTACATTCTGCAATACTGCAAAAATGTATGATGTAATAGTTTCGATATCCACACAATAAATCAAATAAACCTCCATGGGGTTCAGAAATGGCTTCAGATTTTCATTATATTAATAAAAGACTACAAAAATTAGAAGCAATGGATACAAATGAAGAAAGATTCAAAAGTGTCAATCGTCGTACTCAGGAAAATCTGGCTTGCTACCTTTACAATATACAAGGAAAAGAAGACACAAAATGTCCAAACTACCTTGGATAACTTTGTTAAAAAAACTTTCAACGTATCTTCTGCCGCAAATGCTGCACGAATGGATTGTCCTAGCATAGTAAAGTAGTGATGACGAAGAATAATTTATGTCTTCTAAATACGATGTATTTTAAATTGCGTGTGAAAGTTAAAAATATATGTATGTGCATAGAGCACATACACAGATTGAAAAAAAAAATGTTTGAAACGCTCCTTACAACCAACTCAACTTCCGACCAATGTATCACTCCCTATCGCGGTCCTATGTCGATGAATATCTCTATGTATAAAAGAAAGTGTCAAAATATGAAATGTTTTTTCGTGGAAAAAGTAATGAAGTGAGATTCAAAATGCCATTCAAGCCTACAATGTTGCAATAAGTAGGTTAATTTTAATTTTTTAATTCTTTTAAGAAAAAAATAAAATTTTTCTAAAAAAAATTAAAAATTATATTTCATTTAATGATTCTGTTTTACTTTTTATAAAAAATAAAATTAAGTGCAAATCAAAATAAAATTATTTTCCTTCGTTGGTGCAACAAGTAGGGTCATATTTTATGTTATTTTCTTTAATAAGAATGGCATAAATTTTGTTTTGTACAACTTTCATTTTTTCTACGTATTTTAAATAAAAGTCTTTTAATGACACTTCTCATTATTTTTTAAAAAATAATTGTTTCCTACATTGCCGGTAACATATGTTTATATATATATATATATATATATATATATATATATATTGTTAAGTTCAATGCTCCTCCTTTTGAAGTAAAACCTGAACATGACAAGGTATTTAAATTTCGCATTACTATTTTTAAAGAGAAGAAATAACCAATTTTGAGTACACATTTTCTCAGGCTACAATATAGACAAAGTTCAATGTAATCAATACTTTTTGTTTTCAAACTGTTGTGTCGTGAGTAATTATCATAAAATTTCGAATACAACGTTTTCGCTTTTCTACAATATAACTATATCCTTTGTCCAATAAAAATTTAATAATATTTTCCCCCAGATTATACTGAACTACGCAGCATGGATAATTTCCGATAAACAAAATATTTCTGATATATAAAAAAATTGCATTATACAGGTAACTTTTTTCTTTTAGCGATTATTTTTGAATTTTTTCTATGTTTGCGAAAAAACATCTAAGAAAACGTATCTTTTATAATCAACAATTCAAACTAAAAGATAAACATGCATGTGTGCTTAACATATGATAGCTTTTTGATAATTACTAACGGCCCAACAGTTTGAAAACAAAAAAAAAACTGATCACATTGAAATTTTACGATACTGTAGCATAGAATATGTGTACTCAAAATTGGTTATTAATCGTTTTAAATGTAATAAACAACGAAAAATTTAAATACATTCTTAGGTTTATTCGTACTGCAAAATAAAGAGCATTAAATATAACATTATATATATATATATATATATATATATATATATATATATATATATATATATATATATATATATATATATGTCAAAACATAACTGAACTGTCAAAATATAGTTAGTTGAGAAGTACGGGGAAAGGGGGCTTAAAATAATAAGAATCTAACATTTCATTTACAAAGCGCGCGTATTTTGCTGTTGGAAAAATCATCTTTTAAAAGCGACTTGAACGCAAAGCGAATAATTCTAGGCGAGAGGATTTATTTTTAGAAGTGTAAAGGTTTTGGGCGCGAAGTTAAATTGCAAGATCAGCGATATGAAAGGTCCAGATGACCAAGGTTGAGGTCTGCACTTGCGCGTGCAGCTAGAGCTCGGAGGGAATTAGGTTTTTGGCGGCAAATTGGAGGCGAATTTCGTTGAGAGCGGGAACTCGCGGCATTCGAGCCGGATAGATTATAAAATGGCGAAGCGCGGTAATCAACCTGGAGAGTGGTCAACTTATGAAGTTCAATAAACCTGGATTTATCACGAATTGGATTACTTCCTTCAAGGCCTCGCCTCTCGCCGATTTATTTTAATATACGTTTTGACTGCATAACATCGTCTTACACAGGAGCAAAACACGCTTCCTGTCATATATATATATATATATATATGGGTGTGTGTGTGTGTGAATATTTTAAGAAATATCAATAGCATTTTTCTGTAGACCAACGCAGTTTTGATGTCTATCTAAAATAAATGTAAAAAAAATATATCTTGAATTTTTAGAATGAAGTGTATATGTGTCTGAAATACTTCCAAAGCAGATGTTTAACTCTCATATATGTTTAGAATATTCAGATCTACAAAGAATATTACGTAGATTCATTTCTGTTTGATTTGTTAAGCAGGCACAGTTTATTACTTTTAAAACAATACAAAAGCAGCAAAATTAATTAGGAAGTTAAATGAATAAAATTGAATGAGAAATCAAACTGTATTAATGATTTATGAAACATTACTTTGAATTCTTGGTGATGTATTCGGTATAAATTATGCTGACTCTACTTGTATTTCTTAACATATTTGTATTAAAAAAGTATAAAAAAGTATTACAAAAATTATAAAAGTTTATGAAAAATTTAGAAAAACTGATTCAGCTCTTCAAATTTGCCCCTCTGGAAATCAATAATGTGTACATTTGAAATTTTAATACTTGATCTACGAATAGTAATTTATCAAACTGCTCTAGCAAAATATTAATTGAAAAAGTAAAATATATCGGTTGTGCAACCAAACGCATAAGAAAGTAAAAAAAATCGACATCAAAAACAATGAACGAAAAACCCGTAAAAAAATGAAGTCAAAGATTGAATTAAGGAAGGAAATGATCGAAGAGGGGGGAAGTCTTGGAAAGCTAATAACATATATCATTAATCTTATGTTCAAGAAAGCTACGTATAATCCTTCTAAGAGATATTATATCCCTCTCCTGTGAAGATAGAGATACAAATCCAATATCATCATCAGATTTTGAAGCATATGCCATCCGTTTATCCGCCATTAAATTTCTGGCTCTTACTCTATAAGAAGTTATTGAAGAGAATGCCATTCTGATCACATTAAACAATAGGGTACATTCTTTATGAAGTACACGTACTAGGCTTTTAATAATACTTCAAAACTTTCCCTATACGAATTTCTTCCAGTTAGATTTATAAGTTTTTAAATTTGTATATTTATGACTATATTTTGTGAATTTTAAAGAAATGTTTCTATAGTCTGCTTTATAACAGCTTAAAGAAACTTTTATAGGGATTTAAAATGATATCCGTCACTTGTCTATGAACTTGTCAATACTGTTGCAATTTATTTAGAGATGAATAAGTCAAACAAAAAATATCCCTTTAAATGTCATTTTCTGTTAATGTAAGGTCGAGGGATAAAGCGTTTTATTCGTATTATAGTCTATATCCTCTTTCCCGCTTTTAGACCATGACGTATACAACGTAGGAAAAATATAAAGTCGGTTCTGTAACTGATAGTCGCAATGATTATGAAAAGGAAAATCTTAATGATTGACTGAATTTTAAGTTACCTCATCACTTTTTCTTTACGATCAGTTTAGTAATATCTGTTTCGACTAACACGAGGGTTCAGTAACTTATTATATTCCGAAAACTTTAAATAATCTTGCATTTGATTAATTGGTAGACAGATTTAAGTCATGATGCTACTACCAAACCTTATTCAACTTAACACGTTATGATAAAAATATCATTTAAATTTTTCTCCCAAAAACGAAGTTAGTATTAATTTACACCCCTATTAGCTTTACAGCAGTTCAAAAATCGAGATCATGTGTTTGATTGAAATCCCATTTCAGAGTGGTTAATCTTTCTCAATTATACCAAATGGCTTGATAACACACACAAAAGAAATACTTTAAGTTGTACAGTGTTCATGTTGTTGTTGCACATCCCCAAAGACTAGCAGGGCTATATCAGGTCCATGACATTGCACACTCTATCGAAATCCAGAACCAGATAATATATGTAAGTTGAACAGTACATGTTGTTACCACAGACATACGTACACATGTACTCATATACATTTATACATCCAAATATGTTGGGAGATAAATGGCGCCATCTTATGGAAAGTGAGGGCAACGTGATAACTGTGTGACCATCGTATGAGGTTTGTTAATATCGTTAATATTTATAAACTCTCTTTGGTTTAATAGATATCATCTTTTCAAGCGTGATGTATAAAACTTAGGAAATCTTACATAAGAGGATTGATTTTTAGAAGAACGTATTAAACAGTCCGACTTACGTACTGTTTAACAGCTACTGTAGGTTCGAAGACTGGTACGGTTCAACAGACATACAAATTTTTAAAATTTCAAAACCCCACAGAGTATGGGGGAAATGAAACAATTCCATGAGTCACAGATTCGCATATGTAAGGTTACAATTCTCATACATTTACAGTTCAATACTTGCTTGGTTGAAAAAGAGTTCCCGATGAGCGATAAACTAGAAAAAAAATATTGTTACAAAGGTTTATGTTTTCAACTACTCTCAGCAAATAGTGAAATCCTAATTCAGTTTCATCAACGTGAGGGGTTTTATTCATCTTTTATGGTATCAACTTGAATGCTGGAGAAGGCAATCTCATGACTTGGATAATGTTTAAATGGTAAGGATTTAGCAGTGACGTAGCGAGCATAACTAACTCCCGGGGCAAGATACCTTTTTGGCGCCCCCCATGGTCTTGGGGACCATTTGGCGCTCCTCTGCGAGTGGCGCATAATAGACCCCCTTGCCCTACCCTTGCGACACAGGCATTTAGAAACACTCTTGAACGCTAGCTATCCCTGCGAGATTTTGTTGGAATTGTGCAAACTACCTTATTGTCCTTTTATCTAACTGAATAGTTATCATACTTTCCCCAAGTCGATGGGCTGCAAAAATGATTGTATGAACCTAGTTCGAACATGCAGGAAATTTAGAAGTCCAGAAATTTTCTATATTCTTATAGTATAGCTGCCTAAAACAATTTATGCAACAGCTAAATAGTCAAATTGATACACCAATCATATCTAAATATACACCGAAAAAATAAATTACAGAAAATAGATGAAACAATTCCTCTCCAAATGTATAGATAGGATATGGAATCTTTCCATGAAGGTTATTTGAATTTTTTTTAGCTAAACAAGGGTTTAACCATAGAAAGAGGGTTAACAGGGGACCACAATTCTTAAGTCATACAGGGAATGCGTTAAGTATATGTAGTTATGTAAATGGTCGAAGAAAAATATAGATTTTCTTATTTTTGTTAAACAATCATCTGAAATCGACCTTCAGACAGTTTCTTCCCAGAAAAAATGTTCCTCGGCATATATCGATTGCAAAAAACAACAACCCAAAGTTACCTTATAACTAACTTTTCCTCATTTTCATTTTATAAAATTAAGTAAGAAGTTTAAAATGCTAAATAAATAACACGTCCGCTTAAAATAGAATGCATATGTTTAGTTTTTTTGACTTTTTAAGATGTGAACTAAATTAATTTTAATATGTTGACTTTTTAGTATGTGTCGTTATTAATAATTCGAAGAAAATAATCCCTTTAAAAAATTTTCAATGAAACAAATATTACATTTTACTCATCGTCAAGCCAAATTATAGAACTTAATATAAACTCCCGTGATTCAACTATAACATTCTTTTATTTATTTTGCGATTTATCAGGTGAAATGGCTATTTAGTTTTCGTTACAACGAAATGTGTCCCAGTAGAGTGATAAAAGCCATTTTCTTTCAAGATTTTGTTTGTGGAATTTATGTTTCAAGTCTTGATTCAATTGTCTTTTTATCTCATTTTTTTATATTTTTATTGTAGTTAATTGTTGCATATAATGCTCCTGTTTGTTTAATTAATTTCGTTATTAATCCACATGATATTCTCCCTTAAAATAGAATAATTAGTTCATTTTTGATAAGGGTTATTATGTTAAATTCTCTATTTTTGTTTCTTTTCCATATACACTGTCATTAATATAATGGAAAATTTAAACAAAATTAATGTCTCGTAAGATAATTATGCAAGTAAATTGTTGAAAATCTGAAATTAGTTACAATTATGTGTAAGATATGATTCTTTTAGTTTTATCATTAACTCTTAATTATACCCTAGAGGCATTTCTACCTTGAATGAAGAAAATTAGGAAACAATTAGAAACAAACAAACTAAAGGATTTTTCGCTTCGATTTTTCCCGAAGTGTTACTGTTTTCAAATTCAATAACATTAAATTTATTCCAGATAAAGTAATTTATTACCATATCGAAAAAGTAGTTAACTACCTATATTTCTAAATTATTACTATATCCCTAATAATAAATTTAAAAAAAACAAGTTCTCTCATGGAACGAAATTATCTCTTAGATACGGAAAAAAACATCCAAATAATTAAATGATGCCTTTTTATTCTATTTCTATCTCAATATCACACTTATGATTGAAAAATCAAATGCTTAAAATATTTTATAGAATTGAGAGATGAAACTATATCTAAAATAAAGTAGTAAATATTGAATATTCTTGAAAAATTGCATCAATAATATTGTTCTATTGTGTGTACATATATATATATATATATATATACACTA
The DNA here is from genome assembly GCA_907164885.2 of Dolomedes plantarius. Lineage (NCBI taxonomy): Eukaryota > Metazoa > Arthropoda > Arachnida > Araneae > Dolomedidae > Dolomedes > Dolomedes plantarius. The sequence continues at coordinate 140,738,895 of OU015491.1, read as the reverse complement.
TATGCATATATATATATATATATATATATATATATATATATATATATATATATATATATATAAACTATATGCTACATATAGGAGAAAAATCAGTCTTTCTCATTATATTTTTATATTTTATATGTCTTTAAAAAAATGTGTTACAGATAAATTAATGCAAAATCTACTTGCATAATTTTTCAATTTCATTTTATTAGTCAGCCGGTATTTAACTCTATGAATGAAAGAGATATAGGGCTTCAAATAAGGAATATTAACTATCAAAATTTATACAAGAAAATGCTCCAAAGTAAGTATAATTTAATAGAAAATAAATATTTTAAAATCCGAGTTTCCTTTAAATTAAGAGTATTCGACGGGAAGAAATGTATAAAAAAAATGCTTTGCAACTTTTCAAACAAAATTGTTGCGGTTTATCGAAGAAAGACGGTAGCACAGCTGCTCCTTTTTTTCTTTTTACTTTATTTTTATTAGTCTAGGCGAGTTTTCTTTCAAGAAGGTTATTTTTTCTTACTTTAAGTGCGACCACAAAATGTATACATTTTTTTTTATTCATTTGGAGACAGGCATTTGTATAACAGTGTTTTTTACCACATTATGCTTACCATGAATTTTACTCTATCGTGAAAGACGTGTTTAATACTGACAACAAGACATTAATTTAAGAATTCTCCGACTACAATGTTTATATTCTGTTGAATTTTCGCTTCAAAAGATCTCCGTTTACTGCCATAGTATTTTTGAATTTGTCAGAGAAACTAGGGCGTCATTTTAACATTTATTAAGTAAATATAAATTACATGTAACTCATACAAATAATATGTAACATTTACTCATTATAAAACATCTATTGTGGTTAGTTAACAAACAAAACAATCATTTATAACCTAATGAAATTTTATATTAATTAATAGTGCGCAATAAACTTGCGTATTATTTCAAATATGTAATTATGTATCATGTTAGTTTAGATCTATGATTGCTACTATATTCATTAATATATTAACCAAACTAGCTACCCACATGCTGTGGTAGTTCTGAGCTGCTAAGCAGTGGGCTTGTGTGCAAATCCCGAATAAGGCCTGGTCGTTTTCGTGTCGTCCCCTCATAGGAAGCAGTGCTGGGTCACCTATAGGGTGCTCCCATAATAAAGTAGCCAGTAAAATAGCGGTGAATAACAAGACGGGGATGTATGTCTAACGGCAAGTGGCTCCACATTAGACAAAAAAATATTATCCAAACATTTACATTCAGTGTATATATATATATATATATATATATATATATATATATATATATATATATATATATATATATTGTCGAACCCCGTTATAGCGAACCCGGTATATGCTGAACTCAAGGATATAACGAAAATTATCGCTCAGCCGTTTTCCTATTGTAAGTAATTTAATTAGTATTGTCAGTGATGTATCAGCTTATTGTAATCGATTTTAGTCGATATAATTCATTAATGACCATTTTTAATGCATCATTATTGAATACACATTGCAACTAATGAGTTATACATGTTGTGAACTCTAGCATTTTTCTTAGCGGTTCGGATATAGCGAACCACTGGATAAAGAAAACAAAACCTTAGATCCCTTCGTGTTTTGAAGTTCGTTATAACGGGGTTCGACTTCTGGAGTTTGTGATATAATTGATAATAGCTTTCGTCTAATTAGAAAACTACAAACATTAGATAATCGCAAAACACTAGTAACATATGATTTTAAAGATTTATCCAATAATATCAATAGATTTAAATAGAATAATTATAACGTTAGTACAAAATAATATTCAATACTTAAGCAATGAAATCAATCTTAATCGTTTCAATAGGCTCCTAGATTTTGTAACTAAACATAATTATATAGTACAAAATAATAGAATATACTTACAGATCAAAGGTGTAACACAAGGTGGAAATGCTTCAAATATGCTAGCCAGTTTATACTTACATTATTTTGAAATTAATAATATACACTGCTGGCCACCCAAATTTCAACACCAAGAAAGACAAGAGATATCACAACAAAATTTATTTTGTAGATACCATGTTGACCAAGTATCAAATGATTAAATTTATATACTTCTGTGAAGTGTGGTTCCTGCCAAAATCAGTAGCCAGAGTAGGCGCCATTGTTGGAGATCACCGCTGCCACACGCCTCGGCATTGATTCAAAGAGACTTTGGATGAGTTCTTGGGGTACAGCAGACCAAGCAGCTTCCACACGTTTCCAAAGTTGATCTGCTGTGGCAGCTGGGGATGGAATCTGGGTCAATCGTAGAGCAACCATGGACCACGTGTTTTCTATCGGCGAAAGATCCGGAGAGCGAGGCGGCCAGGGAAGCAACTCAATCTGGCAATTGACGAAGAACCGTTGGACAATGCGTGCCACGTGTGGTCGCGCATTATCCTGTTGAAATATGCCTGTGGGCAAGCCCTGAAAGTAAGGAAGGATAACTGGCTCCAACACCTCGGAGATGTAGCGCTGGCTGTTTAAAGTACCGGCAACGCGTACTAGAGGTGTGCGAGAGTGATATCCAATACCGCCCCATACCATAATACCCGGAGCAGGACCAGTGTGGCGAAGCATAACGCAGCTGTTCAGCGTCCTCTCTTCACGGTGTCTCCAGACTCGAATGCGACCATCGTGGTGTAGCAGACAGAAGCGTGACTCGTCAGTAAAGACAATTTCATTCCATTCTGCCGTCCACATCCTTCTGTCATCGCACCATTGGCGGCGGAGACGTCTGTGGTTCTGCGTCAAGGGTAGACAAAGCAATGGACGTCTTGCGGACCGACCACTCTGCTGTAAACGGCGTCGAATGGTACGCGCAGACACTGGATGGTGCGTTACAGACTGCATGTGCTGTGCTATGGTTCGTGATGTGACTGAGCTATCCGTCACTGCCATGCGCACAATTTGCCTGTCATCACGTGAAGTGGTGCGCTGAGGTGGATGCGATCGAACACGCCGGTCCGTCTTACCCTCCTGCATCCATCGATCACATATCCGCATTACAGTTGTTTGGTTTCGTCCAACACGACTACCGATTTCCCTGAAAGATAATCCACAATCTTGGTAGGCCACTATCCTTCCTCTGTCGAACTCGGACACTTGATCAAAAGATGATCGCTGTTTTCGACGAGGCATAATTCATCGTTTTTTTGAAAAAACCACAAGAAAAACACAACTGCCGAACTTGAAATCGTCGAAATCTCCAAGCCTTAAATAGCGCTTTGAAGTGGCGCCACAGGCGCTCGTGATGTGCGTGTGCTCTGAAATTCTAATCATTTGCATATCTCACCTCCGCTAATGCATGTTGTAAATTTCATGTTATTTGCATGTTTCCTTCAGGGTGTTGCATTTACAGTGGCCAGCAGTGTAGATAATAGCAATTACAATATATTTAGATATATAGATGATATAATATTAATTAATAAAATTAATAATCATATAGACTTAAATTTTTACCCTCCTAATCTGGAACTAATAAAAAGTTGCCAAATTTAATATCAATGTAAACTTTTTATATATTAACTTTAAATTAAATTCTCATAGCAATTTTACTTTTGACTTATACGACAAAAGATCAGACTATGATTTTAATATTGTTAAGTTTCAAAATTACCTAACCTGTTACATAAATCTGTTTTTAATAACATTATTGTAAATCAGTTAGTACGTATAAATAGGCTTTTTTCTAAAGACAATAGGAATAAGCATATTTTAGAATTGATAGCTGTGCTAGCACGTAATTATTACCCTGATAGTTCCAAGCACATAATTGGTTGTTTTAGGTTTAATGAATAGTTTGTTCTGTTGCAATTAATAAGTAAATCATAAAAAAAGTTTAATTAGATTAAATAACTACTAAAAATAAAATAAATAAATAAAATTAATAATTTAAGTTAAAATAAAATAAAAATAAAATAATAATAAATTACTCTTAGTAATAATAATAAAAAACTAATTTAATTTAGGTATAATTGTCCTAAAACACAGTCTCCATAGTAGGTCAGTATCTGTGTTTTTCATTTGCTCCTTGGTTGCAAGTTTTGTGACGTCAGTCATCTTGCGGTTACCTATTCTTAACTTCCACTCTGTCTAGCGCCAGGCTTGTTGTTCTATGGATAAGTAACTCTTTATTCAATTCTACAGTTTCTCATAAATTGTACAGTGTCTAAGTATGTTTATTGTCTAGATCATACTTATCGGAAACAATCCATTGGTTTTTAGACAGTATCAACACCGCTGATGAAGAGATGCTGTCAAAAACCTCTTTCATTCTTATCTTTTTATGTTTTTAGTTTCTGGCTGTAAGTTGTATTAGTGCTCATACTGGTTTTTCTCTTTCAACTATGTCTTATATATATATATATATATATAATATATATGAAGAGAAAATTCTTTATTCTGTTACAGTAACAAGAAACTTTTAATCTTCCAGACTTATTACTAAATTTGAATTTAACTTATATTCTCCTCTGCACATTTCAATATCTGAATCTTTAAAGCTTTTTCAATAGACACTCACATATTCTTCTTCATATAGCAGCATATGAATAGCTCTCTAGAAAAATATTTACCTGCCTCAAAAAGGAATGCATTAGAAAGAAAAATATGTTTCTTTGATATTGTAGAGACGGTATTTTTGCAATGGAAGTGCTGAAGCTTTGATGTAAGAGGAATGCGGTAGGACATGGTTTGGCGACAACGCAGCTGCGACTTATTTGGACATTTCATCCATTTCTTTTCTCTGGATTCTTTTAGAAATATTCTCTGCCCTTCGTTAAAAGGACCACGTTTCGTTGAACTGAAAATTTTAAAGCCTGAATTTATTGAGAAAAGTTAGTCCTTCTGAGTGTTTAAATGGTTGCGATATTGCTGTCAATGAAGTTTTGCGGACAGTTAATAAAAGGGAAGGATGGGTTCTTAAAATGTTTGAGACAGAATTTAATTTTTAGTTTTGAAAATTAGAGACCGAGGTTGTATATTTTTAGATCATTATATGGAAGGTATCTTTTATTGTTAACAATGTAATCGCAAACGACATTATCTGATCTGAGTGCTTTCCCTTCTCTCTGATTTGCTCTCTTATCAAAGATCTCTGTTGGATGTCTTATTAAAAACTACTTTTGGCTCTTTCTCGGATTCTGTATAAGTTTAAAAATACATGTGTCTTCTTTTTTTAGGTCTGTCTGTCTCTGTTGTAGATTGTATATGTTTTGCCTACTGTAAAAAAATGTCTATTTTTCCAGTCGACGGAACTTTTAGCTTAACGTAACTGCCTCTCTTAATCTAACTCTTTTTTTTTAATACACAAATCCGGAAAGAAAGCTTGTTGCTTCAGTACTATACAGGGTCATCGAAAAAGGTTGGACACATTTCGAAAGCTCATAATTCTAAAAGAAATTGAACAAACGCAATAATATTCTTTTCAAACAACTTGGCAAGTGTCCAAGATTTCTAAATGTAACTGGTACGCAACCGTGACGTTGAATGTTGCGCAGAAACGATGCGAGGTGGAAGAGGTCTTTGTTCGGCTTTCCGTCAGTGCAATGGCGACCGTTCAAGAGAAAGCTCAATGTGTGTTGTGTTTAGGGAAGTACAAATCTGTTAAAATAGTTCAGCGAAATTACCATCGTGTTTATCGCAAACAACCACCGCTTGAGATTTCTCTTGAACTGTCGCCGTTGCACTGACGGAAAGCCGAACGAAAACCTCTTCCATCTCTCATCGCTTCTGCGCAATGCTCAACGTCACGGTTGCGTACTAGTTACATTCAGAAATCTTGGACACTTGTCAAGTTGTTTGAAAAGAATATTATTGCGTTTGCTAAATTTATTTTAGAATTACGAGCTTTCGAAATGTGTCCAACCTTTTTCAATAACCCTGTATTGCAATAAACTTGTACCTAATACTACGAATTTACTAAGTGTTGGTTTCCGGTGAAAAATATTTACAGTCGGGAAAAGTACATACAGTGCATCGATTGCGTGTGACTGTAAAGACGTATTAGTAACATGGCGTCTGCATACTGGCGAACTCGGTGACTTGGCGTCTTCCTTTTGGGTAACTTAGTTTTTCTGAAGACCAAATTTGGCAACTAATTTCTTTATCGGTTGGCCTTATGTAAAATATTTTAGAAGCAATCCTTCCAAGAGAAGTTTAGCAAGACTTGTATCGTGTTCACACAAACACACTAATATCCGTAATCACATAGAACCCCGACACAGCTTAAAGACACAAAGTTTGCACCATCCCGGCGGCTTTGATTTAATCTGACGTAGCGGGTATCGCGACACCAAAATTAGCTGTCAAAGTGAATTTCGTAACTCCTTTAGGAGATGTCTTTTTTCTTCTCTGATATTTTCTTTTTATTTTCTGATCTTTAACGTTTTCAAATTTTAATACTTTAATTTTTCATTAACAAAAAAAAAAAACAATTCTTAGTTTTTTCTACTAACATTAGCGGGATTTATAACAGGAACACTAAAGATATATGTAAGCGTAAATTTTGATAATAGCGGCTATTAAATACCCATACTAGGCATTTATTATACATATATTGCAGTCTACTTCAGTATCATTCATAAATTTTATTGAGCATAAAATATTAAAAACGTTAGGATATAAGCTATTATGACGTTAGTTTTTAATTGGACATTACTTGGGAAAGACATCAATGTTTTATCTCTATTATTAATTACTATAGTATCATACATATAAAGAATAAAATTACCAATAAACCAAAATTTATAGTCGTATAAATGTAGTTATAAATTAGACAGAATATTGCAGCCATTACTAAAATCTTTTACTGTTTATAAATAACTCGTAATAGTTAATTATTATAATTTTATATATTAATATCATATATTAAATGACATTGCAAATTAAAGAACTTCATTAAATTAAACTACAGTATGTATATTACAAAACTGGCCTTGTAAATAATACATCAAAGATTCCATTTAGTAAATAAGGAATTTTCGTTATTCTATAACAACTGTATTTAATATACTAGCATTTGTCACAATTTTATTATTATAACATTACTTACTATTACATTACATTATTATTCTCATAACATAATATTTTATAGAAAGATATTTTCATTCATAAATGAAATACACAGTTACACATCACTCTTCATGTTATTTGTTTGGTTATCTCAGGAATAGATTCAAAATTATCCATATTTGATATGTCAGATATGAATGGATACCCTTTCACTGAAATTGTCTTCTTTAAATGAAATATACCCTTTTAGATATTACTGTTGTAAATATATGAGCTTGACATTACTCTACACAAAGCACCGTTAAAAAAAGGTATCCAGGAGAACCGTTTGCTTTTTAAACCTGTCATAATACGAAAAGTGTTATTTTTTTAATTTGTCAATTGTTTTGTATCTCGGGAGATTAATGTTACATTTTATTAGCTCTTTAGAACGTATCTCCTTTGCTGATCATTTTTCTTCTCAAATCTATCTTGGAGATGACGTCCCTACTCCGTTGATTTCTCCCTGCTGGCTCTCCCCTTCTTTTCTGGACCATCAAAATCAATTATGGATTCTTTAAACATACACGTTTTTTTCTTATTTTTTTATTTTATTTCGAAATTCAAAATTACTATAAGGTTTTTGATAAATGAGAGAATAACGTTTTTGTAATATTACTTTAAAAGGCGATTTAGGAAGAAGTATGCGAATTTCAGTTTAAGGAGCGAGAGAGAGAGAAGAGCGTTTCTGACTGGGATTCATTTTCATCTTTTTTTTTTTTTTTCGTCGAAGTCTTAATATAGAAGAAAATGGAGGTACAATGCTAGTTTTTTTTTAAAATATTAAAAAAATATTAAAATTCTAGGAAAGATTTTAATGGGATTGCGTTTTCTTAAAAATATGAAATATTTAAAATGGCAACATGAATAATAAATGCTCAGGCAATTGTGAATTAAGGACACTTGTTGTTTGTCATAAAATTCCTTCAAAACAAATATATCTTTTTTTTTTCGATTGTGGTCGTAAAATTATGAAATTTTAAAATTCCTCAAGATATAAAATAAATTCAACATCAACGCTTGATTGAAGTTGGAAATCATTTTTGCCTTGAGGCTGTGTGTAAAACGTTGACCTGTAGTTTATTGTAAAATCCTAATAAAAAAAAATAATATTTTTAAGGGATTTTTAGCCTTCAACATGTGAACTGTCAAAATCACTGGGACAAAGAATTATTGATAATACTATTTAGCATTAGAAAGGTTTATTAAGGCTTCTAAAATGTAAGATTATATTGTGCTGTAAAATTTCAACAATAAGAAAATTATGTTTAGAGGTTTAGTAGGATTCTGTGCTTTGGAAAATATAAAATAATAGAAATCACAAAGATGCAGGACAAACTCAGTGACAAGGCTTAGACAATGCTTAGTTTGTGTTGTGATTACTTCTGGCCTCTAAAATATATTCAAAGTATAAAATAAACTTCTACAGTTAAACTCTAATAAAAGAAATGTAAGGATTTCGCATTATTGATATCAGAATTTGTGTTCTTAAAATTTTGAAATAGGAACTATATTTTATTCAGTATAGTAAATGTGCAATAATCGTAGAAATCTGTAAAATGTTTTGTTGATATTTTGTCCCAATGGTGTGTTTAGATTATCATGTAAATAAAAATAACAAGTATTAAATTAGTAAGCAGTTTAATACTTTTCATTCTTTGAATACTCACAGAACTGTCAATTTACTACAAGTTATTGTCTTTAAATTTAAATATCATATGATTTTAGATCATTTTTATAAAGGATTCTTTTATTAATGGAATACCAAGTGTGTTATTTTTAAGTTTAAAAAATAATAGATTTCGTAGAAAATAAAATCCAGCATTTTATTCTGTAGAAGACAGTTATAACTCTGAACGACATATGCAGAATTTTTCTAGGATCTTAAAATGTCAAAGAATTAATAATTTTAAAAAATAATTCAAAAAAGAAACAAACACCGCATCTAGTTTTTCTCTCAACGTTTTTCAAAAATGGTTCTAAAACACTTAAGGCAGAAAATAATTAAGCTTAATTAGGCATAGAACCAAATAACATTACAAAAAATGCATAAAAAGACAATTTTCTTGATGGAAGAGGGGGATATTAAACAAGATCTAAATTCTAAAGTAAATTATGATGACAAATTTCTACAGTACGCAGTAAGTTGTTCAATGTGCCCTTCTCTTCTTTCTTTCTTTCTTTTTTTATTTTTAGTTCTTTGGCACTTCTACTCCAATTAGTATTGATCTTCAATACATTTTCCTTCCAAAAAAGGCTGAAACGAATTCTAAAAAAAAGTTAAATTTCTTCATCTGCAGTCTGCGTTTTCAGTGGCTGGAAAAAAATTTCTGCTTGTTTTTCATTTAAAATTATTTCACAACAAAATAAATGTCTGAAATTCTTTTACTTACTTTAAACTCGATAATTTTTACGGAAAACTGTGTTAAAAACTGTAGATTCATTATAACAACAACATTTTGTTAAAACACTAACTAAAGATTTTGCATGTATTTTTAAGTGTCGAAAAATGTTTCGTCTTTATTACTGCTGACTAAAATAAATACTTTTTCTTTTAAATAAAAGAAATCGTCATTTACCCCTCGGTAATGGAAAAGGAAAATAATATCTATATGGAAGATTGTAATAGGTGTGTTTTTTTAATCAGTTCTAGATTTTTGTTTGTTAAACTTATTTTGGTTTGATACGAACTTATATTTCGGACTTTGATTTTTGGGTATGTTAATTGTTAGAGGCTAAATGTCCATGTCGAGGAGTAAATTGAAAAATTCTCATTTCAACAATCCATATCCATTATTTGATAAAATTATTTTCAGATTCTTAATTTTTAAGACAGAGATCAATTTAGAATGGCATCCAACGGAATAATAATAAAAAAAAATCATTTTGTTTTGGGATTCTAACTATTTCAGATCTAAAGTGCCAGATAAACATCTTATTTACAAAATAAAGCCGAAACTATACTGCATAATTCCATCATTTCTAAGTCATTTACGCAATCTTTTACTGATACGCAGCGATAATTTTTTTTATCATTTTCAATTTTTTTGGCTCTATGAAACTCCATCATTAGATGCAAATCATTTAATAACGTGAGGTTAGAATCATAGAATGAAGCTACTTACTCCAATGAATTTTCCTGGAAGAAAAATGAACAGTACCAACATTTGCAACGTTTTTCTCCAATCAAGCCTTCCTCAATACAATTTGAAGAAGACACTAGGCAACGAGAAAATTCAAACCAACCAGCCATGAAAAAAGCATGAACTGAAATAAATAACCATTGTATTCAAGATTGGCATAAAAAAATCAGCCATTGAGAATCTAAAAGAATATTATGGCCATTTGCCACAATTTCAGCCAGAAGTTTTGAATTATAAACTTTGGACTTATGACGAGCGTTGAAAATATGCATCCCATTTTATATCATTATCTTTTGATACTTTACATGAAGACATAGTATAAGACGACCATATTATGAAATTCTGCGGAGAAACTCGCGACTGCCACACTTTGTGAAATAATTCAACGTTTCTGCAAGATATCCCTCAAGCTAAAGAAAAATATACTCAATTAATTATGTCCTATTACCACATTTGAAAATTTTGAAAATTTCCCTACTGACTTATTTGAAATTTCCAAATTTGTCAGTATAGGCTTAGTTTTGCATTACATAAAAATTAATTTTAAGAACAAAGACTGCAATAGTATCCCAATCGCACACCAATTATAAAGATTAAATACATTGTAAAATTTGTTATAAATTGTAATACATAAAAATATTTTATTGAAAATTATTCAAAAAATTATGTATATGTAAACTATTCATGAAATAGCCTCTGTCATTTATACTTCTTTGTATGAGATATACACATCCCCTGTTATACTTAATAAAATGATTTAAATAAATTGATAAAAGTTAACTTTTTCAATAATTCAGGGAATAGTCTATTCTTAACATTTGATTAATTTAATCATTCAGATCACATAACAGTTTTAATAATCATATACTGTTACTATGATTAAAATTTTCAGCATTATTAAGTTGCTTCTCTTATAAGAAAAAGCTTATAACAATTTAAAGAACAACTCTTAGTCTAAAAGGAAACAACTATTACTCAACGCTCGCTCAATGAAATATAGAAAAGTCTACAGTCATCTGGGGAACATGTTTGACGACAGCTGCCTGGGGGTTACACAACAGGGGAGGAACGAAAATTTCTATAATGTGAGAAGGTGGGGAGAAACTGAGAAAATGTTGAATTTAATCTCGACAAATCACCACTAAATATTGCTGGTCACAATTTAGAGACGTTTGCGAGTTTTGCTATTTAAATAAATATTTCTAATTAAGACAAAGATTTTTTTTAATCTAAATTTTTTGTATTAATAAGAAAAATTTTTTGTACAGCATTTTATTTGATATTATACAATTAACACAGGTTATATATATATATATATATATATATATATATATATATATATATATATATATATATATATATATTACATTACAATAACACAATCAATATTATAATAAAAGTACTTGCTCAAATAAAAGTCCACTGTCCCCTTAACTAAATTATTATATGAATTGTAGAATTCGAACGATATAATAGCATTCCTATCTAGGGACAATGGATTTTCTGTTTCTTCCAGTTCATTGTCTCCCTGCTACTGAACTCGCAAAAATGTATCATGATTTCCTATTTTTAGCGCTCTTTACAATTCAAGGTAAATTTAAATAGTCATTCATTTGTAATATTTAAAGGAGTGCATATTTTTTCCTTATTCCGAAATGTAGGACTGACTGTTTAAATTGAATGCATTTTAGCAGAAATCTTTACCTGTGAATAGTGCTGTCGCCAGCTTGCAATTCTGAAAATATGCCCCGTTAGAGAACTTTAATATGATTCAAAACGTATTATACTTTTAACGTCGTAAATATTCCGTTGTGACAGAAAGCTTTTAATATTTTGCTTTCAGAACATTGTTCTATACAATTTTACTTCAATTATTCATCCATTCCTTTAACTCATTGTTTTATGGTTGTAGTCTTTCGATCCTTTTACGACAATTTACGTAGTCATTAAAATCCCTGCTTCATATCTCGTTACTCTTTTATTTATGTAAACATTTATATAATCTTTGATACAGAAACTCATCCAAGAATGTACGTTTTAATAATTCCCTTTTCATTTGGCTCCCGGTAGATTATGCTTAAAATGAATTACGTCTTGCCCCCCATAAGACATAAATAAAGAAAACTGAGGCTGAATTGTTATCTTCTTGAGCGGATCTTCTTACCTGCTGTCTATGTATTCATGGTATCATAAATAAAGAATGATTCTTTTTTTCAAGCATTAAAATTTCTATTTATACTCTCATTGTGATTTATAAACCACCATTCTGATGTTACGCATTAAAAAAAAAACTGTTTAAAATTCAAAGAAATGTTTAATAGGTTTATCTAAGTTTGTCTTTAAATCTTGTTTTTACTTTTGTTATTAAATTTGGCAAATTTCATATTGAACCTTCCTACTTTTGGGTTTTTGTTGCATTTTGTCGAAATTTACATGTTTCTCAATAGATTTAAATCAGTGTTTCTTAACCTTTTTATAGTCAACACCCCCTTAATTCTCAAAATAAGTTCTTGCACCCCCTTGAAAAGTGTGTTTATATTTATATTTAGAGAAAGACATTTATTGCAAGAAAATTTATTTATTCAATAAAAAATTTAATACGTTTACAATACATACTATATTATTACATGCAAAATAATATCTAGATTTCTAATGTCTACGTAGCTGTTGTTTTTCCATAATTATCCTTTTAAAACGAGGGTCTTTTTTTTAAAAGAGCTACACGTAAGTTATTAGACGCATTTCAGCGATTACTGACTTTTGTTTCGATGTTTAAAAGTGATGAAAAACTCATTTCACAAAGGTAAGTGGGAGCAAATGGTAAAAGTGTCTCTAGTACAGTTTTTTGCCACTTCTGGATAAAGTTCTAACTGCGTACACTAGATCTGTTCTATGTCTAGTTTTTCAAATTCCATTTCAATACGTGAATTAGCTCGTATTGCGATAAGATCGTCTTTTTATAAGACGTTGTCGTCCATTGAATTTAAGTCAAAGAATAATGGTGAGTATCCATCTATTAATAATGCTTAAACTTCTCGTGGAATAGTATCCATCAAAGGATTCACTCAATTGGTAATTTTCATTAAAATTTTAGAACCTTCTCTCGCACCCCTAGAAATGCACCTCCGGTTAAGAATCACTGACTTAAATGATCAATTAATTTTTAAAAATTAGAAAACCCCTTTGGAGTTCAAAATATTTCTCTAATTTCACAAACTAAATAAAGAGTGTATAAATATTGGCTCCGACAATAATTATAATTAATCAAAAATTGAGGAATATGCAAGAAATTATGCAAAAGCTTTAATTCAATCAGCAATAACGTAAGCATGCATAAAACTATTCGGTATTTTGTTTAACAAAAATCTGACATACAGTGACTGTAAAAATCGTTATATATTACATCCATAAACCATCATCAATTAACGCTAAAAAACGATAAAAAGAAGACAAATGTAACCATGTAATACTCACTATCTCTCTTTCTCGACAATTTGACTCATCTCAAATTATCAGTTAAGTGGACATAAATTTACGTAACTTAAACAATAAAGTATGCAACTGTTTATCTGTTGCAGTTTTAAGTAACCGGGCTGGAATGTAAAAAGGTTATATTTTCGAGATAGAAAATATACTTCATTCTCTTATATCACTTTATATCACTTTTACAGAATCCAAGAAAAAAGATCAAATTTCACAAACAAGTTGTTGACACCAACTGCCGAAAAAAATTACAGAAATCTGCAGTTTGTGCTATAAAGTAACATAGATACAAGATTCTGTAGAAATAATTCAATTAAAAAGTAAAAGACAAAAAGACAAAAAAGACAACAAAAATAAAATACAGAAAAACAAAAAAAGCGAGGCGATCGAAGGTCTAAAAGAGTCAATCACCTCGATGGGAATCTTTCTGATAGGATGCAGGTCAAACCAAAAAAATATCCCAAGGTCCCTAGAACCCCATATTGAAAAAGAAAGTCAAAAGAATTAGATAAATTGATATCACAACACGACATTAAAAATACAAAAACAGAAATTCACAAGCTAACTTACCAATACCCCGAAATAAATTTTACGGATAATTGTTACACCCCATCGATAATTGTTACACCCAATGAAAAATACTGTTGGAATTATTTTTTCTTTACTGTTTGCAAATATTACGATTTATAGAATTTATAATATCAAGCTCTTAACGTACATTAATTAATATCGGATTTTTGCAGAGTTAAACATAAAACTGAAAAAGTGCTTTGTATTTTTCAAATTCCTTTTTAACACTGTTAGTTGGGGAAGGAATGGCACTAAATGAAAGAATATTAAAATTCTATCCAATTAATACAACACAAGTAATAATAGTTTCAAAAATACATATGCAATAAATATCGTAATATAGTTGTTATAACATAGGAGATGAGTAATGTTTTAAATGTTTATAGAAATCTAATATACAATGAAAATAAAAAAAAACTTTATATATATATATATATATATATATATATATATATATATATATAAAATATATACTTATGAACATTTTCAATGGTTATAAACCATGCATTCCTCATAATACAATCTTTGATACATAAACAAACATTATTTACTGATGAGAGAATATTAAATCCTGAACATGTAATAATAATAACGGTGTTAGCACTATTAATAGCAATAATTTTTCCAGGATTTTTGTTGCAATTTTTCCTGTCTGTCTATTACTTTCTTGTACAACATTAGGAGGCATGGTTTTGGGAGGTTTTAAATATTGAATCCATGCATTACCATCTCCAGACAGTATCAAGAGTTTCACTGAGTACCTTTTTCCTCTTACAGAGGCAATCCATTCTTTTATTTGTTTCATCTAGAGGCGCAGAATGTGGGAAATCGTCGCTGCCGGCCGTGGAAACGCATCATATATAAGTCTTGTAATTGTGTTATTCTAGCAAGAAGCAATTGGGAAGAAAACATGAGACGTGAAAAATATATCTTGGGAATGTTACTCTCTAAGTACTGCCATGAACATGCAATGCGAGACATAATAGTTTTTGAACAGCCGAAAAGAAAAATCTGGAAAAGCAATATATATAGGTTACTTGGAGTATTGGGGTCTACTGAATGCATTCTTTGAAATACTTAAAAATAAGTTTGAGGATTTCAATAAAATGTGTTAAAATGCAAAAGAGATATTTTTTAAATATATTTTCCGTAGTGTTACGACTTAATACTATGGTTATCAATTCTTTAAAATAATACGCGAATGGTCCCATAGAGGATTAAAAAAACTGAGGATCGAACAGATATTTTTTAAAGTTCTTTTTATAATCCTATTGTACATAAATAATTAATCCCCTGCCAGACTGGGGGTGTAAATTGCATTTCTAAACCTCTTGTCTAGTATTTTATCAATACAAATTTTTCGGCATTCGGAGAAGAAATTTCTACAGTACATATTTTGATCTTCCTTCTTCATGCCAAAGTGAAAATGAATTGACTGATATAACATATGTTTTATTCACCGTTTATTATATATTTATTTTATTTACGGCAACGTTGGTTTAAATCACCCTGCTGAAATTTTCTTATGTCTTTTGGTTAAGGATTGACAATGATTTTTCCAATAGTCGGTTGCCAATGTAACAACAGCCTATCATTTTCAGTTTTCATTTCCCTGATTTATTCAAATTCTAATTCACACAGTAATTTAAATACTAATGAAAAATTATATATACGTTTCATATGGGAAAAAAAGGTTTTACAAACGATGTTAAATGCTCTCCCATATTTTCAATGGTAATTTAATTTTTAGCATCAATTTTTAATCGCCTCTTAATTAGTTACTTGCAAATATTCCTAATCAGTTCCTGCTAATTCTTCCTAAGTAGTTTGATATCTTTCTCTGATTAAATGAATAAAATTTTATAAACCTCTAATCTAAATATTATACCGATGACATTGGTAGATAAACTTTTGAAAGTTGATGAAAGAATAGCTCCATAAGAAAAAAACTTTGATTAATACCTCAAAAAGGTTTTCAACCATTTTTCTTTTAATTTGTCACAGAAAGTGACATCACTTTTTACCATTCAGAAAACTACATAATTCCAAGAGCTTGTTATCAACGTCTGAATCAGAAAAAAAAGTTTCAGTCATCGCATAAAGTGACATTAAATGTACGAAAGGCAGAGATGTGTCTAAATTTATAAAAAAAACTTCTTAAAATTAACTATCATTTTGAATTTAAGAATAAAATAAAATTTTCTCCTAATTGTTTAACTTTGTATTTAAAACAGCTAGTCTGTTGTCTATTATCACGTGCCATTACTATTATTTTTATTGATGCTTAATATTTTGGACATAATCTAAATTTTGCAAAACTCCATTCATAAATCTTTCACACAAAATCTCTTCAACATGATTAGCATAAGAAAAACCATGATTACACTGCAATGGATGAGTCGAGGTCTAGTACATGAATTCAACCGTGAAAAAAGGAGTAGATACAAAGATGAAGTATACGGGACTTTTTGTTTCGGTTGTATGCGTTTGGTGGTCTCTTACATTCGTAGTCTTGTTTATAACAATCATTTTGATATTTATACCAAGGCCACTTACGTCAAGGTTTGTTGGTACCCGGACGAACAGTGGTTTTAACGCATGGATTGAATAATACAACAAAGGTGTATTATGCTTCATCATGATATTTTTTACGTCCAGTAAGGATTTTAATCTACATATAAATAAAATAATATTATTTATGTGCGCAATTTCTAACGGAATTACATACTAGAATTTATAATTACTAGAGCAACTTTCAAAGACACATTCCTCTTAGATTTTAATAATATTAAATTGAACTCAAGCAAAATGTCTGTTGTTCACACGTTATCATATTCTTAATAATTTATACATGAAAAATTATTTCCATAATTTAAATATTTTAATAGTATGGAGTTTTGACATGGCATACATGTCAAATTTCCATATTATTAAAATGGAAGGAATATAGATATTTCTATAGACTTTAAATATTTCTTCAGGACTGCGTAGTGGTATTTTACTTGTATCATAGAAAATCATAAATGTTTATTTTAAATTAAAAGTTCTACATTTTTTCGATTATAGATTTTATACAGCTTTAGATACAAAATACCACACACCTTCAGATTTAAATGAGGCTGATCGATATCTACTTTCAACGTCATTATGTGACTTTAAAGTAAATTACGAAGGACACTTTTAAGCTCTTTTCAATTACACACTTTCCATCGATAAATTTTCTAAAAGTTATTGGAATTAATGGTATGGATCGAAGAAATAAAAGATGCTAATTTAAATAAGGGGGATAAACATAACGTATAAAAAAAGTTACTGGAAAGCTCTGATAAAAACTATATTTACTAATTGTAACTTGAATATTTTTCTTTACATAATATATTAACAGAAAATAGTATTGTTTTGCTCAAAATATGCAATGAAATGAATCCTTATCAATATTGTAATGTATTTTTTAAGGGAAAAAGGGACCTTCAATATCGTTCTGCTTTAAATTTTAATATTTTTCTCTATATACGCCATGAGTATAATTAATATTCTTTTCTACCATACGGGAGATACTTAGAATCAACAACTAAGTATTTTGTGAAGGAATTAGACCTGTATATCAAAAAATTCTTCAAAAATGCTAAAATTTTTCAAAAAGCTCAATGCGTATTCATTTTCTTCTGATATCTTCGAAATTTCTCAGAATTGTTAATTGAAGAGTTTGTCACAAAACTGTGCCTCAGTTTTTGAAATCACAAATATTTTTCAAATTTATAGACGATGAATTACAGAAAAAAACATAAAAACATGAAAAAATAACAGGCATAATACAAAAAAATATATTTAAGACTTTTGATTCATATAAGCAAAAAATAAATGCACGTTTATGGGCTTGTGGCGGCCCAGTGGTACAGAGAGCTGGTTTTCGGTGCAGAGGGTGCTCGTATCGAATCCTGGCGACGAAAAATGCCTCCGTTCGCGTCGTCCCTTCATAGGGAGTAATGCTGTATATGGTGCCCCCACAATAAAATGCGCTGTAAAATTAGTGTAGGCGAATCTAGCGTGGCGTAGTGTAGGCGAATGTTTGACGATAAGTGCCTCCGCATTGGAAAAAAAATGCACGTTTATATTTACATACCTATGGTAAACTTATAATACACAATTTAAGGATTTTTATTACTATAGAATACGCATAGTGCATTTTGAAAAACTTAAGCATTTTTGAAAAAAATAATTGAAAAACAGGCATTATTCTGCCAAAAATTTCTTCTTTTGAATTTAAAGGGTTTTTAATGTGGTAAAATAAAAAATTTATTATTTTCAATTTGTATATAGAGTTAAAAATTGTAAATTAAAAAATTCGAATTTGAAGGTCCCTTGTCCCCTCAAAAAATGCATTTTTTAAAATTTTGAAATACAATCAAACTTACAAATTTATCATTATACATATAAAAATATTATATTCTAAATTTGGACTTGCATTTTAAACTTACAGACTTTTCTAATACCACTGCAATTTCTGTATGGAGTTTGTAAATTACTGTATTATTTTTTTATTTCTTAACCTTTTTTCTTATATTTATTTTCGAAGCACCATTTTTGGACAAATTTATTCGTAATGCCCCCAAAACCTTTCACTGAAAACCTTCCCAAAAAATAATACAAGTGTTAATAATGGTTATTAGAGAAAGTTACCCAAGCAAACGTTATATCAATCGCCTTTAACGCAAGATGATGAATCGGGAGAAGTGCGTTGGCCGTGCTACCACCCACAATATATAGTCACTATACCATGTGGCTATACCACATGGATATACCACTATATTGGATCGCGTCCTACTCTTCCATGCTCTGGGCTTAGGTTTGAATCCCGAATAAGACATGGTAGTTATCGTGATGTCGACACACAGGGAGCAATGCTGGCTCACCTAATGTGGTGCACCCGTTATAAAGAAGTAGTCAGCAAGACTTCACGGATCTTCAATGGCCAAGTCAGAAGAAATACCTACCATCAGAAGACAAGCACCTCCGCGTTGGAAAAAAAATTTGGCAATGCTGTTGTAACAAGATCCAAGACATTTGATGATCAATATTCTGCAAAAAATTTGCTTAATCGTGTCCTTTGTTAAATGCTTTTAAAGTCACATAATGACATCCTAGATAATGTAATATTTTGTTTCCAATAATATATAAACAATTTAATTGAAAAAAATTACACATTTCAAATATCAAATTTACACATTTTATGTGTTATAGAACTAAATCGTTTCTACACTGCCCTTTATAAATATTATAATATTGTACTCAATTAATCATCCTCTTCCAAGCAATAAATTTAAGAAACAAAAGCAATATGTAAAACATTGTTGTATACATTCTGCGAAACTCGCCAGAAACCGGTCAAGTGTCGTCGATCCTAGGCTGATCTCGGAAAAGAAGAAAAATTGAATCACGCCGAGTTAGTTCTATTTAATGATTATTTTGAAATTTGGGTTAGAAATACCATTTTGAATGAGGTCATACTTAAAAAAGTTAGTTCCCGAGTGGTATTCACTGTGATATCAGAGGTTACTAGAAATTTATATTGACAACCTGTAGAGAATTGCGGTCTGGAATAGTGACTAAAATTTATTTCTAATTTTGAGTTTATTATTGTAATCTTCCTAAAGAGGCCACAAAGTTATAAGCAAACGTTCCATACCAGTTAGAATTTATGTTTAATTTTTCAATTTTAATTTTAAATTATTTTTATTCTTTAAAAAAGCAAATGACAGGTTCTTTAAAAAAATAATTAATGTATATAAATATAAATACGATATAAGGATTTTAGTATTCCTTTTCATGAAACCGAATGAAATTGCATATTTATGAATAATAGTTTTCATGAAAAAAAGAAATATTTCTCGAAAAGCACTTTCGATTTAATTTGAATGAATTGAAGGACACATTTTTTCCTTCCTTTTTTTTCAATCCGTACATATAGCATCCTCAGTTTCCCCTTACCGTGCTGTTTATTTATCTTCCCCTCTATCGTAGTTGGAACTGAATATTTAAAACAACCTGGGGCATTACAGAGAGTCCTCTCTACATCCAAATATTTAATCTCTGAATCTCTCTCTCTCTCCGTCCCCTAGTATTCCTCCTTCATTGCACATATATTTGTCCTTTCTCAGCCAATTCATTTTTTATTTGTTGCATTTTTCGGAATAGGAGAGGGGAAAAGAAGAGGGGTTCCGGTATAGCCTGGAGCAATCCGTGTTCACCACTGTTTCTCCATTCTTGAATTAACTGCGAATTATGTCATGAAAGTAATGCATCTGTTTAATGGACGAACTGCACATGGCGTAGTCTAATGAATTACCTAGAGGAATAACCAGAGTGTAAAACATTTGAAATCTCCTAGAATTTTCAAATTTATTGCAATTTAATTTTTTCATATCAATTGTGTCATATATATATATATATATATATATATATATATATATATATATATATATATATATATATATATATATATATATATATATATATATATATATATATATATATATATATATATATATATATATTTACTTATTTATCTTAGCATAAGCATACACAAGATCTCTATGTAAAATTACGGAAACCTTGTGAAAAAATAGAATCAGAAAAAGATTGGTATAAGAGGGTCACCCAATTATAAGTATGCATATTAAGTTCTATAATTCTTGTTGACTACTCATTGGAGATTTTTTTATGGGGGATTTACTGTAATTTTACAGGTTAATTTTCCCTCAACAGAAGGCATTTATTCATTCGATGACATTATTTCTTTCAAAAAACAAAGACAAAAAGAAAGATGACGTAAAAGGTGATCAGATTTAAGCGAGAAATAGCCCTTCAAAATTTATGAAATTTAAACCCTCAAGATTGTTCGAACTACAACCATTTCATATAGTACAACATTTTATTCATCCAAAACATTTAAGCAAGCAAAAATTTTAAGGTATTATGGAGTACATCTTTAAATCTGAAACTTTAGTGAAGATTGAAATGTTACCAGATAAAATTCCGTACGGGAATGAGGTTGAGGTGATAATAGATGAGAATGAGGTGATAATAGAGGATATTTCTTTGTTTGCTGTGTAAAGAGTGTTAAGTCCAAAATCGTACTTTTGAGAAAAACAGGATTGAACACAAACGGCAAAAGTAAATTTATCTAATCTCATTTTTGTCGAGTAAAGAGTGTTAAGTTCTTGATTGGGAAATAACCCCTGTAACACTAACATGTTTGTATTTTGTTTCACATAGCCCAAATTTTCTCTGGTGAATAAAAATATTTAGGAGTAGAAGTGGACTTAGCTTTCTGTACCCTGCAGTAGTCCTTGATTTTTTCAAACATGCCTGGTTTGATAACTCATTTTAGCTGATTTTTGACTTAACACCCGTTTCACAGCAAACATATATTTTTAAAAAGAATGTATATATAAGAAATCACCATGTAACACATTGCCAAATGTATGTAAAATAAACCTAATATTATGATCAGATTTATTTTTATGCCCGTTGTGATGATTATAGTACAACAGCGGATTAGGTTATTGATATACGCTTTTGAAATTGAATTGCATATAATTAGCATGCTTTGTAATCACAAATATATTCCAAATTATCTTAAAATTATCATCACATTTTACTTTATGTGTGAAATGGTGCTAATTTTATAACAATAAATTCAGTAATTGAAACATCAATTTAAAAGAAAGCATAAAATTAGCATTGAACATATTCCAAATATATTTAAAATTAACCTAGAATTGTTCTCAAATTTAGTTTTGTACGTGAATTGATGCTTTTATAAAATAGTAAATTCAGCCATTCAAATATATATTTTTAAATATATATGTATATATGAAATCGACATGTAACAAATATCCAATATATTAAAAATGAAATTGGTTTTCATTTCATTTTTTTTCTACTATTTGGAATGATTTCATCTCTACGTCCGCCGGCCGATTTGTGAAACTGCTATATTAAAAATATAAACAAAAAAAAAGGGAAGTCGAGTGTAATCCGTATCGATTTCGTTTTCTTTAATCTAGAGAGCAGCTACGATTTTAACTCCCGAAATCCGAATGCTCCCGTTCAGTTGTTATGAGCCATGAAGTCCACTGAATAGCTTGCCCCGAGCGCCTCGGCAGATGGGACAGCGTGCTTTAATTGCTTATCTTTCGGAAACGACTTCCAGCTACTAATACTCGTTGGCTCATAGCTCTAATTGTGTACTAAACAGAAGAACGTAGAAAAACATGCGGCTTACGGATATTTTATTCCAGTGTAGATTTTTTATGAGATTTTGTTTGTGTTTTAAACATATCTTTTAACCAATGAAATATACATGAATAAAGTTCTGCAAAGGCTTTATGTAATTGATAGTTCAGAAAATAAAATGGATAATGAACATTTTGGTGTGTTAGCAAAAACAAAAAAAAAATGCTAATTTTCTCTGAATTATGTCATCGATGCAAATGTAGATAGTAACGAAGGAAAAATATTTAGGAAATCATCATTTAATTAATTTTTAATTTTAATAAATAAGGAGAAATCATTGTTCTAGTTACGTACTAAATATAATTCAAAACATGCAGTTTACGTATAATTAATTCCGGAGGGTAGATATTTATAATATTTTTCCTATAGATTTTATGTTTTAAACCTTTCGTTATATATATTCAGTAACATAAAAATGTATACGTATGCTTTATGAAATTGCTATTTAAGAAAAGAATAGATTAATGAACATATCGGTTTGTAAGTAATGGAAACTTACTATTTCTTAGGAACTTCTGTATATAATTACTTTATAAATGTAGAAAGCCATCAGTGAAAAATAATACTAAAATCTGCAATTTAAATAACCTAAAATTATAATATATTAAATGATTGCTTATTTTAATACATAAGTAAATTATTTTATATAGAGAGATACATGATTATTGATAGTCACTATTTGCCAAAAAATATTTTTGCAGTAATAAATGAAACTTAATTTGTTACAATTTTTTTTATTTCTAATGGCAAGCAATAAACAAAAACAAGAAAAAAGGTACAACAAAACAGATAAAAAAAAGTGAAACGAAGATGGAAATAGAAACATATCAATTGCTCAATGCCATTACCTCCCAACATCGGCTGCAGAGATCTTGATCCGACAGTGCCTCACAGATATGGAGGTGGGAAATGCCTATAGCATAAATGTGAATGTTTTATATGATGGCTACAGGATAATAGGATGAAGGATGCAAGGAATGTTCAACAGAGCGTGGCCGTAAATGATAGACTGTTCACAGAGTTCAAAGACGCCAACATTTTCACTAGGAAAAATTAGAGTTCTGTACTCGGAAATCTATGTAATCCACCTCGGCCCCCTCCTCTTTCGAGTATCGGCCATGAAACACCTGAAGACCAGTCACTACGTAGCAAGAACCTGAATACGCAGTAGAGGGTTAATTTCCCAAGTTCGGATGCATTTTCAATTGCTGTGG
The DNA here is from genome assembly GCA_907164885.2 of Dolomedes plantarius. Classification (NCBI taxonomy): domain Eukaryota; kingdom Metazoa; phylum Arthropoda; class Arachnida; order Araneae; family Dolomedidae; genus Dolomedes; species Dolomedes plantarius. The sequence continues at coordinate 140,715,114 of OU015491.1, read as the reverse complement.
GGCTGAAGGCTGCCGGATATACAGTACAGATCTGCAATCCACCCAAGGCACCTCCAGCCCCCCTCTGTACTCTGAAAAAGTTCGTTGCTAAAAACAAGTTCAGTAGATCGGAATAAGTTCGATACTAACAAAGGGGTTCAGTACGGCACTAAGTTGAAGAAGGCGAACTTACACAGTAACGTCTGGATGAAGAAAGCTCTCAGCTCGTGAAGATGAAGTTGACGTTGGTAGCCGGGAGATCCGAACTAGATATTAGTTTCTCATATTACTAATAGAAGCACCAACTCTGGAACAGTGGACATCAGGAGATATCGTGGTTAGTAAATCTGCGCAAGTTCAGAAGAATTAAAGTTGTGGTTGTACAAAAATCGTTGTTCCGTTGATAGTTATACAATCCTGCCGCGAAAAAACCACTGGTTGGTTTGCTGCTCAAAGTAGCTTGCTGGTATAAATGAAGATAAATAAAAACTCACACAGAGTAAAAATTCATACTATATTTTAAAAAGAAAAGATGTTTATTATATTCCTTAACATTTAAAATCAACAGAAGATCTGGGCTAACGTTATAAATAACCCTGTAATGGCTTGCTACATAACAAGAACTTCAGGTCAACACGACCACTTAAGTTAGCAGCCAAAATAAAATATAACGAAGATTGAGCTAACAACATAAGCTCTAAAAATCACTAAAAATCATTCAAAGCTCCCCTCACCATGTTCCGGCTCAGAGCCGACCCTCGGTTGGGGGGTGAAGAGCAATATATATATTCACCAATACAAAAGTTGAAATCTATCAGTCTGAGTACAGAATATTTTTTTCAGCCACTGGACAGCGCAATGAGAGAAGGGTTTCACTACATACAATCTCGCCAAACCGTGTAGAGAGTACAAGGAGAAACACAATTAAAAAGGTGCCAACAACTTTGTGTCCACAAAATGAAGACGCGAAGCATCGCCAAAAGGGGAAACCCTACGTAGCCACATTCCTCTTGTCCGGGAAGAAGTCTCCTAGGGATTTGATTGGTTGATCTTGAGCAATCAGAGGAACAGCTTAGCAAGAGCTAACTTCAACGAGAGAAGATTTTCCCACGAATTCTCCCAGTTTCTGAGAAAACTAATTTCGTCTGTGCCGCATCGAAAATAAATACACGCACAGCAAGAGCGGAATTGGGAATAAAATGCCCTTTGTCTCTAAAACGGCAGTTTCGCTGGGCTAAGTCAACCACTTATTACGGTGAACAAAACGGCGGACGGGGAAGATAAGAGTTGTTATTTTCTGGACACAAGAGCTGGCAATTACTAAGCACAGACAAAAAAGGGAGAGGTAATTTATGATGGCTAAGTGCTCATCCACATGTTTACATCAAAAGGCGAGGAATAACGGAAGGAGGACCGATAAACAATTTTAGACCTCTCACGAAAGTGAGGGCAGATGTAAAAATTAAATTGCTAACGGTTAAAGGATAGGAATTAAGTTGACGGACATAAACTAGAAGATAAATTAAAATTAATATAAAAGTCACAATTAAAGTTTTGATTATAGAATCAAAATAAGTAAGATTAACATAATAAAAGGAACCTGTAACGAAATTCCTCGTTACAATGCCCATGACTTGTTTACCACAAATAGTGTAGAAAGGAGACTACATGGAATGGTTCACGTGGTGCTCCTGGGCAATAGTTACTTATAACTGGTCTATAATTCTGACATGATTCCTCTATGTCCACTCTCACCGGCGTGTTGACGAGAGAGCAGAGCTATTTCATGTTTTACAATGGATTGCTGGTGGGATATCCCAAGTAAAGAAAACTGAATTTGTTACAAAATTAATTAAAAGAAAATTTTTTAATTCATAGGTCTGCTTTAAGTTTATTTTTAGAGTAAATGTTGTGCGAGACATCCAGTCAGAAGTTTTGATACAAGCGCATTTCTTGAACAGTGTTTGACAAATAATCAGCAAACAAGTACTTATATTACCGTCGGATCCTATTCACGTTTCAAGACAGTATAGTGAGTCAATCACTGTAAGACATACAATTAATCTTCTTTATAATGATACTATTATGGTGATCATGTCATTGATTTATTATACGTGGTTAAAACAAGTACATTTTAATCACCTCAGTTATCACATGACATTACACACATTAAGAACATTAATTAAACATCAAGTAAGTATTGATTCAGATTGCACGCTCAAACACGCCGTAACTCTACCGGCTCCGTACGAAAAGTGAAAAGTCAGAGTTCACGCGCGTAGGTCACAGTTCGTATATCGTAGAGACAGACATGACCTCCACTGGGCATGAGCGCGCAGGCAATCGTAAATGGCATAACAGGAGCTGCCCCAATTCTAATATTAATGTTTACAGTTCGGTTGTATCAGCATATATTTAAAAATACATCACTTATATTGTCTCATGGATGTATATAACAGGTATTTTTATTCATTCTCAATTTGTTTAATGATAAAACCCTAATATTGTTTAATTTTAGTACAAGACGCAAAAAATAGTAGAACCATATTTGAAGGAATTCTGTTACACTCAGACACGATTGAAAAGAAAATAAGTTTCATCAAAATATGAATAACTTATTTTTAGTATTTCTCTATCTTTCTCTCATCTTTATTATATTTCATTGTTTCATCTTTATTAAGTTAAGGTGAAAGGGAATACTTCATTTTAAATTTTCCCACAGTCGTGTCTGTGAATTGAAAGTGGATCTTTTTGTTTACCTCAAACGTTTCTTTAAAACAGTAGTGCTCTTTCGACAACGGGGGTTTGAGAAGACCTAACTAGAAGAAAGATGAAGACATTTGTTTTCACTATGGCCGGCAAAAAGGCTTTGACGTTCGCATGGAAAATCTTTCTTTGATGAACCGAGACGACGACATTCTCAAAGTAATGAGAAATATGTTTTCTTGTTTCTTGAATAATTCATAGCCGGATTAGATTAAAATATATAATTAAATTATATATCTCTAAATAAACCTTCTTTCCGTTAAATTCCGTCGTTGAAATTCACTAGATTTCTGAATGAGAAAACAATTGAAGATTACGGATGGTCTAGTTAAATATTCAAACTAGGATGAGAATATGGAGAACCTTTGAAATAATTTCTGTCTCAGCCGACTAACATTCCTAACCAAATTATACATATTATAGCTTTTTCGACAAATCCAGCTTAATAGCTTTCGATTTTCTATCTATCTTTTGATTTTTTTGAATTTCTCGTTCTTGTTTCTTGTCTGGGGATTACAGGTAGAGAACAAATATCAACGACCAAACTGAAACTGATAAGAAAAGGCACAATATCGATGTAATAAAAATTGCATTTTTTCATGCAGTAATATTCCACCTGTTACTAGTTCTAAGCTTTTACTGATTCCATATTGTTTGAGAAGTGGCAGATTTTCAATAAAATGCTTGGGAAATCATTACTTTAAAAAGACAGTTTTCAACAGCAAAACAGAGATTTGCAGAGGAACAGGAAATTCAGGTCACGCTAGATGATAATATATATATATATATATATATATATATATATATATATATATATATATATATATATATATATATATATATATATATATATATATATATGTATATTATATATATATATATATATATATATATATATATATATATATATATATATATATACATACTATATATAATATATATATATATATATATTTTTTTAATGTTTTTTTTCCTATGTAACATTGTAAAGAAATGGAAAACTCAAAAACTGTTGAAAATAATTGTAAACAACTCGTGTACTACTTTATTGAGTTGATCTAGAAAATTTCTCGTTCACATTTGAACACTCCTCTCATGTACATTTAAAAAAATATTTAGAAAAGTATTTCTCTGCTTTTCATCAAATACGAAACTGTGTCTATAATTTCACGATTTATGCATACAGAAGGCCACAAACGCTTAAATTATTGCTAAAACACCTTTAATATAACCATAGGATATTACCAGCTAAACCATATAATATACGACCACCAGCATACCAAATAATTATAACTCTAGAACCTACTTATATAACATTTTAGTCTGAATATATCCTTCAGTTTGTCTTGTTGTGGAAGACAAAAAATATCGCAAATTCCTTCGCAAATATTGGTCCATATCTTACATTTAGTTCACCATATTTGATGGCATCAGATAACTTAGTTTGAGGCCTCTTTTCACTTCATCCAATAAAACTTAGATGAAGATTCAAAAATAGAGTAAAGAAGATGGTATTGCTAGAAGAAAGGTCAGTCATGCTTCTTAAGCCATACGATAAACTGAATGTGAACTATATTTTGACAGCACTGCAGCTACATGCAGCAACTTAAAAGATTAGAAAGATCCAAAATATCACATCAGATTAATAATTTCCAATTATTGCTAAAATAGCATAGTATTTAAATACTTCAATAAGCAAAGATTTGATATCATCGAATATGTGTTCCTAGCACCAAATCTTTCTCCTGACCATCTGAAATTCATGAAAACCGGAATTTTGTAGCTCTGTCTCGCATCCCATGTCTGATTCTTGCAGCATTTGAACATATTTGTCATTGATGGAAGTTGTTACATGAGAGATCTTCCACTATACAGAATAATATATAGTATTACTCTTTTCAGTGTTACTCTATTTACTACGATATAGTTGATGCACCCGATAAAAGCCAAACACTATATATAATTGCCTTTTTCTTTGTTTTCTTCATTTTTGCATTTTGTATGCCTTTAATTATGTTAAGATAACTGATACTATACATACATTTACAGGAATTAGCGTGAAAATGACAGTTTTAGTGTATGTAAATGAAATCAAGTCATTCAGATTGATTAAATAAATCAGTAATATAACAGATCAGAATAGTAATTTCCAATTCTTGATAAATTAGCATTGTATTTAAAAATTTCAACCAACAAAGATTTGATATCATCTAATATAGAGATTACTAGAAAATGCAATCTTTAATACACACAGTTAAAATATTTCCTCCGTTCTGCAAGATTATATCTGAAATACACATTTAAATATTAATTGCAAACCTGTTGTGATCAAAATACAAGTTAAATTCTAACACGGCAGTGGAATCCCCATTTATCCAGATGTCCCATAGTAAAACATGTCAGCGATATTGAGATGATTTTATAAATCTGAGAACTTGATTGTTTTACAAAAAGTTAATTTTACTGTCACACCTGCAAACACTCGACGCTTATGATGCAGTTTGTTATTTTAGTTTCATTATTAAATGTACGATATTACACTCTTTAATCTAACACTTTAGAAAAAATATATTTCATTAAGAGTAACAAATGCTGCTCTTAGTGGTCGATATGAGATTGAGAGAAATTGACCCCATTGATCTGTTTTGAAGACTATGGAGCCATGTGTGAACTTCTCAACAATATTAAATCCTGACTAACATAACCAGTTGAAAAGTCTTACAGGGCCTCCATTTAGAAGGAAAATTACATATATTGTCAAATCTTATACGAAATGTGTAGCTTTGCACAAACTTGTTCTTATAAAGTACTTGAAACAGATAGAAATATATTACTACTTTAGGAAAACCGAAACTTACAAATTTAGAGAAAATGTTCAGACATAAATAGGTTGGGTCTTGATCTCAAAGCGAAGTGCAGATGGATGCAAGAGTTGATATTGTGACAACGGGATTCCCTTTTGTGGTGGTTCTAATAATTAAGTCGTGGTTACGATCCAGACATCTTACAGCTGGTCGTTTCAAGTATTCTAATTCCTGTCAGACCAATATCCCGTACAGAGATTTCATGCCAAGATGATATAATGTTGTCTCATTTAACGATACATATAAGTTTTAAGCTACATTGAAAACATTTAAAATATTTCCTAACCATTGTGAGATTAGTTTGTTTAAATATATATAACGTGCCTGTTGATCTTACCATTAATGCCTGTTGAGATCGGAATTCAAGGTAAACCCTGAAAAGTCTTGGGATTCTTATTAAAGATTCATTGGCAACAGGGTAATAGGACATAACTCTTAAATATGTTTTTATATAGAAAAAATATCTCATTACTTGAAAATAAAATGTGAATAAATGTCCCTCGAATAAAATGTGAAGAATTATTTTTTCTTCGTAGTCTGAAAAACATATATTTTTCCCCTACAAACAAAATTACTCACATTATAATTAAAACATGATTATTTATCTTTAAAAGATCAAGTTTTTTAGTAATATAATTACAGGGATTCATTAAACACATGTAGTTTACTGGCAAATAAATATCATTAAAAATGACAATTCCATAACATAAACATAAGCATTTTAGGTAAGAAATGTAAATTCTCTCATTTTTCCACATTTTAAATTATATTTTCTTTCTTGGGTTTTGACAGCATTTGCAACACACCTTTATAGGCTATTTTTTAAATAAAATGTTCTGAAGATCTGTAGGAGCAGTAACTCAGCTCATTCCACGCTGCAATATTTCCAACACATACCTCGCATAGATTTATGGAAAATTTTCCCTTTGAGTTTTAAGCTATAAAATTTATAGAAAGCTGTACAATGAATATTTCCAGTCGATATTTTTTAAACTTTTTAACATAAAATATTTTACACTATCCTAGAATACCACAGAATAAATTTATTCTTCGCGATAAAACCTTTATGCAGCTTTTAGTTTTAAAAAAAGAGAAATCCAGAAAATCTTTGTTTATCATAGGATTTTTTTTATCACTTTACTCAGAGCACAAAAAGATGAATGATGTCTTTTTCCGAAAGCGATCTTGCAAAACATGTTACGTGACTTGGACTTTGCATCTTCATGAAAGAAAGGTTTAAGAGATTTTGTTAATGTGCTTAGAATATTTTTTGAACAAATCACAAAAACCCTCCTCATGAGAATAACATGAAGTAGTTTTCCATGCATCTTTCAGTCAAATAAGACAAAGAGTAAGTTCTCTGATATTTCAGATGCGCGTGTTGCAGAGCAGGTATATATATATATATATATAATCGTATAATTTAAAGAGTTATACGATTATATATATATATATATATATATATATATATATATATACACTGAATTAGGGATACCTACCTAGTAACGAGTTGGGCCTCCTCTGGCCTTGATAATGGCTGCCACACGAAAAGGGATAGATTCAACAAGTTTCTGGAAACGTTCCACGGGCATGGCTTGCAAAATATTGGCTAAAGCTGTCCATAATTCAGTAAGGTTCTTTGGTGCTGCGTGATGGCCTTTCACGCCTTGATCCAAAACATCCCAAAGCTGCTCAATAGGATTTAAGTCTGGGCTTCAGGGTGGCCAATTCATGACAGAGAAGTCAGAGGAATGCTCATCCAACCAGCCAGTAGCCAACCGGGACTTGTGAGAGGTACAGTTGTCTTGCTGGAAAACTCCATTACCGTGCGGATAACAGAACAGCATAAATGGATGGAGGTGATCACCCAGCAACTCTACGTACCGAATTGTATTGAGGGAGGTTGGTACACGCACCAAAGATCCCAAACTGTGCCACGAAAAAACACCCCAGACCATGATTGAGCCACCATATCCTTGTACAGTTCCAGCCAGGCCTGCAGGATCCATGGCTTCATGAGCCTGACGCCATATTCTCAGCCTCCCGTCGGCGTTAAGTAGTTGGAATCGAGACTCATCACTCCATGCTACTCGTTTCCAGTACTCTACACTCCAGTCTCTGTGCTCTCTTGCCCAGGCAAGACGTGCAGCCCGATAGCGAGTATAGAGCAATGGTACTCTCGTAGGTCGACGGCTCCCGAAACCCATACGGTGAAGCGAGCGTTGCACAGTCCGTTTACTGACTGTACGACTGGCACCGTCATTAAACTGGGTGGTAATTTGAGCTAATGTTTGGCTTCGCTGGCTACGTACAATACGCCTGAGCCGTCTCTCACCGCGCACAGTCAAGGCTAATTGTCCTTTGCAGTTTGCCCCATCGCTAGTTTTTTTTTCCACCATCCATGTATTCTTGGTATACTCTTGACACTGTCCACCTTGAAAATCCCAGCTGTCTGGTGATTTCGGAAATTGAATGGCCCATGCGTCGCGCAGCTACGATTTGTCCGCGATCGAAGGCGTCTAAATCAAGCAGTTTACCCATACTGGCAATTCCAACAACTAATTCAGAACAACCACAGTACGCGCTATATATGCAGTTACCACAGCGCCCTCACTTGCGCATACATGATGCGCAGCGCTATACAATTTGCATAGGCTTTGCTATCCCTAATTCAGTGGCACTTCAGTGTATATATATATATATATATATATATATATATATACACTCATGGACAAAAAAAATTAGCGCACCAAGAAGGAGTCGTCAAAATGAAACGAAATTTTACATACGTAATGACTACTTTGATATAAGTAAATGATAAGAAAATCAAAGAAAAAGGATTATTTTTTTCAGAGAAAAAGGTAAAAGAACGGAGGAGTTAATACCCCGTTGGACCCCCTCTAGCGCGAATGCACGATGCGATACGATCGGGTATTGAGTCATACAAGTTCTGTATGATGTCTTGAGACATTGCGTTCCATATTTGCTGTAACCTTGCCTCTAGTTCGTTCAAACTCGTGGGATGCCCAACTCGTCGTCCCAAATGATCCCAGATATGCTCGATTGGAGACAAATCTTGGGATCGGGCAGGCCAAGGAAGGGTAGTAACAGTGCGGAGACAGTCTTGTGACACCCTTGGAGTATGATGCCGAGCATTGTCTTGTTGAAAAGTGGCTCCTGGGAGCCGTTGCATGAGTGGCAACACATGTGGTTGCAGGATTTCATGAACATATCGCTGGGCTGTCATGGTGCCACGGAACAATACTAGGGGTGACCGTGTATTGTAGGCAATGGCACCCCATACCATCACTCCAGCTGTGGGAGCGATGTGTCGCTGTACAGCAAAGGCAGGATTGAAGCGTTCACCACGGGCTCTCCACACACGAACACGATTGTCATCAGTGCCGAGATTGAATCTGGATTCGTCGCTAAAGACGACCTGGTTCCATTCCGCTGCAGTCCAGTTTCCTCGTGCGCGGCAAAACTCCAAACGGAGGCGTCGATGGGTGGGCGTCAAGGGCAGCACACTTAATGGGCGCGGCGATACCAAATGTCCTTCAGCCAGGCGCCTTCGTATGGTACGAGAAGACACAGAGGCCCCTAGTGAAGGTGCTACCTGTGCCTGGATGGCGGCCGATGAAGTAGTTGGCTGTACGCGTGCATTTCTTACGATGTGACGGTCTTCTCGACGACTGGTCTGTCGAGGGTGTCCTGAGCCTGGTCTTCGTGCACATGACATCTCTCGGGTACACTGGTCCCAAAACCTCCTCACAACACAATCAGAGCGGCCTAATTGACGAGCCTAATTGACGATTCTCTCCTTCTTAAACTGCGACAACTGCTTATATTGTCTTCGAACACGGCGTAATGACATGTCTATCTCAGCTCTTCCTTTGTAAATGATTCAGCACACTCAAACAAGCTTTGGTTACCTGTTTTATACTCCACAGTGTACGATGTTCAACGCCCTCTACCGGCTATACGTAATGTGCAATCACGCTGCATTTCTAATCATTTGCATATCTCCCCGACATGTACCTTCATTTCAAGTTTCGTTACGATCCCGCAATTATTTCTTGTTGCGCTAATTTTTTTGTCCATGAGTGTATACACCGGATGGCCATAATTAAACTGACAGTGCTCACAGTGTTCTGTCGCGCGATCTATTTGCGAGAATGACGCCACATTTTGTAGGAAGATTAAACAAGACGGAGGACGAAGGATTCCGCGAAAAAATAAATTAGTTCCAAAAGTCACTAGGGGAATATTTGGCGCTGTGTAATAGAAAATAGAGTGTTAACAAATGCAAATCAATACGGAAATTACCTTTTATTTTGCATCCAAATGATGTTCAATGTGGCTGCCGTTGTTGTGGACCACATATTGCATTCTGATCACAGTATGCACAACAGCAGAAAGTAACATGTCTGCAGGAATCTCCCGTACAGTTCGTGATATGTTAACCTTCAATGTAGCCAGGTCCTGGACCACTCCTTGATAGACCTTGGACTTAAAGTAACCATATAGCCAGAAGTCGCATGGGGTAAGATCAGGCGACCGAGGTGGCCATGCAGTTGGAAAGTAGCGGCTATTGACTCTTTCTGTTGTGAATTTCTGTTGTAGCAGCTGTTGCACCCATACAGCAACGTGTGGAGGGGCTCCATCTTGCATGAAAATGATTTCCCCCAGGCATTGTCTTTGCTGAAGTGCCGGACTGACAAAGCTGTTCAACATGTGGCGATATTTCTCTCCGGTAACAGAACAGGTTTCCGGTCCTGTCGGGGTAATGTTCTCATAGAAGAATGGACCTACGATAAATTCCGCTGTGAGCCTACACCAAACAGTTACCTTTGGTGAATGTAAGGGAATTTCTGTGACTGCATGTGGTGATTTCTCATCCCAAATTCGGCAGTTCTGGGTATTCACAGTTCCATGTAGGTAAAAGTGGGCCTCGTTTCCCCATAAGATTTTCCACGGCCAAGCATCATCCACCTCCATTCTGACAAGAAAGGTGAGAGCAAAAGACTTTCGCTTATCATGGTCGGGGTACAGTAATTCCTGTACACGGCTGATCTTGTACGGATAGAAGTTGATAATCTTTCGTAAGATTTCCATACCGTACTGTAAGGCATATCCATATTCCGAGCTAATCCACGAGCGCTAGATGTGGCAGCAATATTGTCTGGTCCTCTGTCGATAATCGCCGTGGCAACTGCTTCGATTGTATCCTGTGGTACAGGTTTTCGTCCTCTGCCTGACTGAACCTTCAGAGAACCTGTTTTCTCAAACGTCGCAACCATTGCTTTTACCCCATTAACTGACACAGGACCGTTACCTTTATGCATTTTTTTGTGCGTTCTAAAAGCACAAAGAGCAGCTGACGCGTTGCACTGGTTGAGGTAAAAGAATTTGACCAGTAACGCAAGCTCGACTAAAGAAGGAGACATTGCACATAAACTTTCAATCCGATTGATTCGAAACGTAACACATTGCCTTTTAAAACCCAAGCAGCTGGCACTGTGCCAATGGATGTAACGTGAAATTTGAATAAAGAACTTCTTCTTCTGCTCAGCGTACGTGATATTGCAGATCACGAGACTTTATCGGTGTTTATGTAGATTTTACGCTTTTTTAAAAGTGTTGCCATATTGCACTTGAACTAAATAAGAAAATGTGCATAATAAAAGGCAATTTTATTCCGTATTAATTTGCATTTGTTAACACTCTATTTTCTATTACACAGCGCCAAATATTCCCCTAGCGGTGACTTTTGGAATTAATTTATTTTTTCACGGAATCCTTCGTCCCCCGTCTTGTTTAATCTTCCTACAAAATGTGACGTCATTCTCGCAAATAGATCGCGCTACAGAACACTGTGAGCACTGTCAGTTTAATTATGGCCACCCGGTATATATTTGCAGGTATGTATTTGCGGATGGAATGATCTGCAAAAATTAATATTATCAGAGAGGAGATTTACTGGTTTAGCGAAGCTTTTCATTCAAGGTGAATCTGGCTTAACTTCATGGGCTAGGCTTAAATTAGCTCTTGAAGAAGAGTTTGCCTCAAAGTGCACAATCGCCCAACTCCCTAAAACGTTAACGAAACGTCGTTTAAACATCGAAGAATCTCTGCAAGAATATTTTCTGGTCACGAAAGAACTAGCAAGCAGAGGTAACATCGAAACCGAATCCCTAAGTCAGGACATAATAGATGGTATTCCCGATAAACCGTCTAACAAAGTAATTCTTTAAGGTGAAGATATGAAAGAGTTCAAGGAAAAATTAGCTATTTACGCAAAAATACGAAATCATATTCCGATTCCAACTGAACCAGAAACGACAAAAAGTAAAACCCTTTACCTATCCTTTTGTCGTACCTCCACGCTTTCAGCTATGTAGAATTTACGGTGATAAAAATCATAGAGTTTTTCCTTTTAAAGGTCAGAGAAGAAAATTTTTCAACTGTAATCAGTTTACGAATGACCACATTTCTGCTAACTTTCCAGTATAAAGTAATAAAAACCTGATCAAGCCGTCAATATCAGTAGCAAGGTTCTCGAAGAGAAAAACTCTTTTGCACAGACAAGATTCAAGTTGAACGAAAAGGAACTGTCTGGTATTTTCGACAGTGGTGAGATAGTCAGCGTATTCCGTGAAACGTGATTCGAACAGGTGCGTCTTGCCAGCTGTTTCTCCCCCAGTCTTAAGCATGTCAGGAATATTGTCTCAAGAAGTGCATACGAAGTGTTCTTTTATGCATACCGTGGAAATCAATGATCACCTCTTCTAATTACTGTGTCACGTTGTCCAGAACGAAGCAATAACTGTAGACCTTATTATTGGTACTTCTCTGTTAGATCTCCCGGATGTTATTTTGAGAAAAAGATATTTTAATCCTTCAGCAGCCCTCCAACAGTGACAACTTTTTGTTGCTGATGGAAAATTTACTGAACTTTATTTCTAATGAAATAGATTTAAATAGCTTTAAAGGTAAGCAGCAAAGAGACACTATTTTTAAACTTGTCTCTACATATACGCTAAATAAAACCGAAACCGTAGGTATTTCTATGAAGATAATTTTACCCGATGATATTTCCGTATATCAAAGAACTCGGCGTTTAGCAATCCCCGAGAAATCATTTGTAGATAAACAATTTAAACAATGGTTAGATGTCGGAATAAATAGATCTAGTTGCTCTGTATATATATATATATATATATATATATATATATATATATATATATATATATATATATATATATATATATATATATATATATATATATATATATATACATATATATATATACATATATATATATATACATATATATATATATATATATATATATATATATATATATATATATATATATATATATATATATATATATATATATATACAGATAATATTCTCGTACATACATTTAATATTTATTCAAAAGCAGCACTGAAATATAGAGAATTCGAATAAATCTAATGGAGAGCATGTAAAAATTTAGTACATTGCATTCTATATGCTTTTTCATCAAGAAAAACTTGCCTTACTGCCCCTTGTCACGACCAGGAACATATAATATTAACCACAAAAAACGTACGTTTTATGTGAAACTAACATGCAATCTCAAAAATAGTTAATAATAATATGTTTGTCGAAATTTTATGGATTTGTCAATACGACCAGAATTCCCATATAACCATAATTACAAAGTAAATTGCCATTTAAGTTTGCTTTCATAGATACAGTACAACGGATGCAGTTTTTTTTATACTCAGATGAACGCACGCAATGAAGATATTAACATTTTGAATTTTTTTGTAATTTCTTATTATAAGTGTATCAAGAATTAGTAAAGAAGAATGCAGTTTGTTATGTTCAGATAAATGAAGAAAAATTGACTGGAAATTCCCTGTACGTGAATAACATGATTCAATAATTGACAAAAACATATTCAAATTTGTCCATGGTGCGCTAAAATTGTCGATTGCCTCTTCGGTAGTCAGTTGTTTCTGAAAATTTACTTACTGTAATCTATGCAATGTTATTTAGTAATATCTTCTAACTCTTGGTTTTTCTTTTACAAACACATGCATGCAGACATAATTATAAACTATATTTATACTCTTTTTTTTAGCGAAAGAAAAGTTTCTGTTGCTAATGTTTTTGTAAACACAATTTTTACATTGTTACATTTTGTGTACATTCATTATAATTGAAAAAGGAGTTTAAGTATATACTTTTTCTCACTTTATTTTTTTAGCTTAAAAAATCGTTGGAAGATAATCATAGTTGCATGATAAAAGATATGCATTAATTTAAATACATGATAGGAAAGAATGATTGTGGAAACGGTTTTATTAATTATTCATGCAACATTCATTAAATATAAATGCAATAGACAAATTTTAATGAACTGATTAAAGCCTACCGTTAAAGCTGAATACCATGGAAATATTGAGTCAACAGATGATCCAAAAGAAGCGAATGCGATTTCTAACAGAAAATAAACATAAGTACGTCTACATTAGTAGATTTTGAGGAATCCGCCGAAGACGGTTAAACTATAACTATAAATTGTCTAACAATTAGTAGTAGATAATATCTGCTGTAGACGCCTAGACGGTGTTTAGTAGGAGAGCATGAATACTAATTATATGAAAGTAAAGATACCTCGTTTTATATAAATAAATGAAAAGGGAAGACTTTGGTTCTGCAGTGGATCCCATCTCATGTAGCAATAAATGGTAACGAATGCGCTGATAAATAAGCTAAAAAGGGAACACAAATTTTGCAGTCAGGTAATGGCGAAGTACCATTTTCATCAATTAAAAGAATTATAAAAAATTTGGTGAGAAAAAACTATGATATCAATTTATTAGAAGAAATCAAGAATAAGAGATGGAGGGACTCAATCAATAAAATCCCAAACTCCCCAAGATCCATTGCAGTAGCGGCCTTTCGCCTGGAGATTGGACATGATTGCCTTGTTAAACATCCATACAACATTGGTATATATAGCAGTCCTTTGTGCACTTTGTGCAACCAGAACTTTGAGATAGACAAAGTTCATTTGCTAAGTTGTTCTTCATTGAACAAAGAAAACTTATGCAGTCGAAATCGGCGGGCTTGGGAGTTGATGCAATTGACATCCAGCGACTGATTTTATTTCATGTAGTTCATGTTTGCAGTTTTGATGCAATTATTGTTCTTATTCTAAGTTATTGTTTTAGTATTGTTAAGTTATTGTTTATTATTGTTCTATTTTTGTTTTATATGCTCCAATCTCATGCATCAAACAGGCATGGGAGCACTGATGTACAATCAAATGCTTTTGCAATTAAAAAATATATAAATAAATGATTATTTTAGAGATAATTTATTAAATTTTTGTCTACAGGACTAGATTTGACAAAAATTTCTACGGATGAGATAGACTGAATCAGGGTCGCAACATGTTTTTATGGGATGTACGTTGTCAACTTATTATATAAATTCATTTTTCTGCATTAAATACTATAACTACATACGTCAGTGAAAATATACTTTCTCAGTCAAGTGTTTTAAGTAATTAAAAAGAAAATTTCAATTCCAAAACAAATCCACGTAGAATTCCGTAGCTAACAAATGCACCTAAATATTGTTTAATAACGGAAAATATCTTCATTCATGAATTTTAAACGTGTTGAATGCAGTTTTCTAATTTGCATTGCTTATTTTATCGCTGAAAATGATTTTGTACACTCATTCCTGAAGGCACTTTTATTTTGACTTCAAATATAAATTTCAAAATTATTTATTGGGAAGAGAGATTTTGCGGCCGAGATATATATGATGGTTTCTAATAACAGATCTCATTTTTCAATTAAAATTTCTTCCCATTTCCATTTATCATTAACTCGCCTCCATGTAAAACTTGCGATTATTTAGCAATTACCCAGGAATATTGAGAGGGAGTACCAATTGTTATTTATTAATGCATGCGCATATTTTAGCATGACAATGACACATATAATTAAAATATTGATCATACCACTATCGACGTTATTCTAACTTTTAGATTCTTTTGAATGGGATATGATGGTGTTTGTGTGCATGGCGCCCTCTTTTGGCTTACAGCTCCAGTACTCCAGACAGGCATGAATGGCTTTTGATGTACCTGCTTGATACAGGTTCAATTTCTGGATAATTGTACCGAATGAGATCATTGTTAGATCATACGGCCATATAAATGAACATTATGGGATTTTACTTAAGGAAACACATTCCATGAACACATTTTTGGACCCTTTAATATAACCCCCGATGAACATTTTATTTCTTTATTTATTACAGCTCTACGTAGACATTTAATACATGATTATTTTAAAGAAAACTTGTAATTAGGCAAAGAGCTGAAAACTAATTGAAAATGCGGAATATTGAGATAAAGTTAGGAAAAGGATCATCGATTTCGTAAATATAGACATCGTTTAGAAAAATTTTAAGAAAAAAAGTGAAAAATTTATAAATTTATAAATAAATAAATAAATAAATAAATAAATATATATATATATATATATATATATATATATATATATATATATATATATATATATATATATAAATGGCTCGTAAAATTTCTACAACCAAGATAGAATCTGTCAATTCTAAGTTAAAATTATACATACTTGTAATGTACAAAATTTGTTACATTTAATGTAATAGAACATACAGAGTTCCCACCTATATCCATTACACCCCTCTTAACGTCCAAACGGTGACAGCTTACGCCATAAAGTTGATATCTACGTATAACAAAAGGGTTATGGGATACTCAATGAGACATCTTACAACGCCATCTATCGGTAAGTTTTGGAATTAGAGTTTTTATCTCAAAAACAATAAGAGATACGGGACAAAAGTCAGTTACAAAGTTGTTCAGCATCAAGGAGTTAGTAAGAAAAGATACCTTGTGCACATTAATACTTAAAACAGAATATAGAAATTGAACCTGTGTTTGGTCACGATTTCGAAAATTGCCGTGTCATAGAGTGGAAAAAAGAAACTGAGACACCTCCCTATCTTCAGGATCATTTATTTACGTTGCTGCAAACGCTATCCATTAGCCACTTTCACTCTCTGGAATACTTTTGCACTCTGGAATTTTCTCTGCACATTGGTGCAACGGCGCCATAGTGTTGAAAATCACGACCAAACAAATGTTAATTTTTTACATTCTGTTTTGAGTATTAATGTGCGCGAGGTGTCTTTTCCTACTAAATCGCTGATGCTGAGCAACTTCGTAACTGACATTTTTCCCGTATCTCGTACCGTTTTTGGGATAAAAACACTAATTCCAAAATTTGCCGGTAGATGGCGTTGTAAGTGTCTCATCGAGTAGCGCATAGACTTTGTATGTTACCTAGGCACCAACTTTATGGCCTAAGCTGTCACCGTTTAGAAGTTAATGGGAGTGTAACCGATATAGGTTGAACCCTGTTTACAAAATATTGAAGAAAAAAAATACTATGAATACAGTTGAGGCAAAAATTTGAAGTTACTTTTAGAGTAAATATTGCAGTGGGAAAGTATTGTTTTCTAGCCATGAAATAAAACCTCATGATTTCAGAAAAATTTATCAAAAATATTTAAATTACTTAAAGGTTAGAGTTATTTAAATAGAATTATTTAACCAGTTATTTTATATAAATGATTCTAAAAAAAATAGATCACGGTTACAAACTTCGTCTTCTATACAATAAAAAAAATAATAAATTAATTCAACACCGAAGTATTTCATTATATTCTTACTTAGTATATAAAATATGTTACTCATATGTGTGTCCAAACTGAAAAATATAGTCGAGGGTACAGAACTGCCGGTTTTTTATAAGGACAAAATATTGAAAGAGACTTCAGACAAGTTGTACGCTGCAAAAACATTCATTTCGAGTTGGACGAAAAAAGACCCTAGGCGCATAAATATACTTGTGACTATTCATTATACATTTATTGTCCGTTTTCGCAACTTTTAAGGTAATTTAATAATTTAGACTGGCTGAGCCTCGAGAGGCAAAGTTGGGAATTTAATACACTTGCATCATCTTTGCTGTGAAAGAGATGAACATTTAATGGGCATTTAGCAATCAGATCTACCTAACTCTCCAGTGACAAGTGCTTTACTATTTATCCCTTTACTTATGTTTTCAATGGCAAACCTTCAATGTATTGAACTCTGCACAGAAGCTAGTAACCTAGTAAAGCTGTCCTCTCTAATCTCTTTCCTAATACTTATGTTAATTCTGCAGAATTACGTAATTATCTCCAATGCGACTTCAGTTACATCCAATGATTTCCTTGAGGGAGAAATATAAAGAGTTGATAAGAGAAAAATGACACCATTCCAAGTGAACGATGTGCAAGGAAGATATATTACCATGTGTGGTGTTGACTTCTTAATTTGACTTGATTGCCTTGTAGCTCGTTTATTAGACCGTAGAGAGTAGAATGAATTTATTAATAATATCGTCGATTCTATGATACATTCGCCTGCTAGAATTAATTTGTTGGATTGCCTTCAAACCGATGGTGACTGTCTCAAAGAAAACGTGTCATTTAATTTTGTCATCCAATCAACTAAATTGTTACAAAATATCAGTTTAAAGCATGTTTGTGTTACACATTAACACTAATAGGATAACAGAGAGATAAAGAGGAAATCAAATAAAGCATAAAATAAAATTTAACTAGAAATTGTCATTTTTAATAATTAAGTTATAAATCAACAAAATTTTATTTTCTCTTAACGCAAAAACAGAGATTATTGCTATAAGAAAAACTCAAAGACATAGGAGATCATCAAACCATAAGGGAAACATAAGACAAATATCTTATAACTAGCAACTTCAAGTAATCCAAATCACAACTTTTAAAATTTCTCTCAGTATGTGATCCCAAGACACCTAATTCATGAATACTGCCATGCATATACAACAATATATAAAATAAAATATCATCTTTTATTATTGCATGTAATTCTGTCAGTATCCATGTCTACATGCTCAGCATACTTATGTAACAAAAAGCATACAAAAAAAGAAGAACCTGCATTCACCTCTCTCGTGAAATTAATATCGCAGTTTCTTCATTTCGTGGATCGTCACGCAAAGCGTTGATGACATCGCTATTAACACCAGAAACTCGTAAAAGAATCTCTGCAGTCAGCTGACACCTGAAATATTACCGTATTTGTCTTGCTGATCGTCGGCCACCATTCTTATGGTGCCGTTAGTAAGGGCCATGCACACACTTAATATTGTATTCTCGCACTCATAAATATTAAAAGAGAACCTATTCTTTCGATATTTCTGTCCATCCTTTCTGCAAACTCTAAGAGATATGTGGCATGAAATTAAAAAATATTTCAGAAATTTATTATGTTATACACTGTATGAAGTATTTGTTTTTCTAAGGTGCATATTTTTAATAAATTCTATTCTTACAAAATATTATTCTCATAAATTGGTAGTACTAGATTTATTTGCATCGGACACGCCATTTTACCAAGAAATTTGAGATAAAAGTGCAAATGCTCATTCAAGATCGGATGATGCATAGTATAATTAAATCCTCAGAAAGAACTCTGGGTAGTGTTTCATGCTGGATTTGTGTAAATGGAGGATATCCAATTAATTTGCATCTAACGTGTTCTTTTAACCATAGATGCTGAGTTAAAATTTCTGTTGTATATAAGAATCAAATACAAATGGAACATACATAGAATTTATTTATATCTTGCAACGTAGTCGGACCTGGGGGTAAGACTGCGCGTTTACTTTGTTTAAATGGTACTTGTGTATTTAGTTCCATCTAAATTACTCTTTTTACCAGACACACCACAGTAAAATCCCAAATACGTCATAGAATCGTGTCTACGGATGATACGTGGGAAGAATTAAAGCCTTGCTAAGAACTAAAACTTTTTTACACTTTAACAATTTCTTAGGTAAAATGCGGTTACTCGTGTTGTCCGTATTGATGGAGAGTATGGTATATTATTTCATGTAATGTGCGCACTATATACTGTTTAGTAGTACAGATGAAAATTAGAACTGGGTATGGAATACAGAGAAATTAAATTTCTTTTAAATTGAGGGGGGGATGCACGTTTGATCCGTTTAAAAACAGTAACTTGATAAATAGAATTATTGAATTATTTTTCTTTGATAACAACTAAAACCATTAAAAAAAGTGTGGACTTAAAGGTTTAACTGGTCACTGCAATATATACTCCGGTAAGCAATATGTTGAAGTCAAAAAAAAAGATTAAATAATAATAGGAATTAAAAAATCTTAATAACAAGAGAGCGTACTGAAGATGGCTCGTTGCAGTAGCATCCGAATAAAATGTTTGCCAATACGGGGCACTTGACCATTAAAACATTCGTACTTATAGGCGCGGTGACTCAGTTGGCAAGATCAGCGGGCCTATAAGTACGACCGATAAGTGATCTGAACGTCCCTGGTTCGATGCTCGTCACTACAAATCCACCGCCATATTCACTAATGGTTGCTGGGGCATGTAAAATAGGTAGTGGCTGCAATGTCCTCCAGGCTTTCAAAATTACCTCTGAGGTGCGGGGTCAAGTGTTCCGGTCTCGCCACTTGACTCGGTTCAAAATTTCGAGACTGGTCCTTTAGCTAAGTCAGACTCCGACCCTTGTGGTGCTAATTCAAAACAGGAGCCGCCTCTTTCCACCCTATAGTCTATTACGACTTGGTGAATGGAACATCCAATCAGGGTATTAGCAACAAAAACAACAACCTTCGTACTTAATCCATGAGAATCGTTGATCGCTTTAACCCTCTAAATGAATCAACATCACTCTCTGCTGCCACCTCCATTTTGACCGAGCACCCCCTAGAGGCGATATCCGATGGGATCGTACCTTCTTCCCCCCTTTATGACACCATAGACCGATTTCCCGGTCTACGAATTTACCATGCCTATATCCGGCTGAGAAACGAAGGTATTTATTGACGATGTCAGGATTCGATCCCATCACCCATCCAGTTCCAAGCTCAACGTGCTACCACTAGGCTACCTCGGGCCAGCACCCGAATAAATTAACTGATTTCCATCTGGAGTTATGATCACTTGATCTCTCTCATGCAATTGATAGAGAAAGGACCATTTGCAAAGGCATGGCATAGAGGTGAAGTTGTAAACGTGTCTGGTCTGGGAAGCAGAAAGGTATGAAGGGTATGATGCACACATTAGGCGCTTCTTTTAAAGAAAAAAATTAAATGTAAGAAAGAAAATTACGTTGAGCCACTTTTGCTGTAGTCCTCTAAGTGTAATATAAAACATTACAACTATATATAATTTTAACTTAAAAGTGACAGGTGTCTATCTTGGTTGTTGAAATTTTGCGAGCCATTTCTATATATAAATACATAAATAAATAAATAAATATATATATAAATAAATAAATATATATATATATATATATATATATATATATATATATATATATATATATAAATATATATATACATATGAAAACTCAACCTCTGCATAGACTTTAAAATACAATATGTATGCCTGAGAAAATTATTTCCCTAATGTTTGTGTTCCGAGCGCGAAGTTTAGGTATGTTCGTGTACGTAAAATAAAGTTTGGTTTGTGTTTACGAACTTGGATTTGATTTGAACTCTCGACAAATAGAATAGAAATAGAACAGTTTGCATTAGTGGTAAAAACCTTTGCGTTTATCTGATTTTATGCGACTTTTTGAATGTTTAATATTATATGTCGTATTGCTCGTCCAAAGTTATTTAATCGGGCGTGATTTAGTTGGGATAGTACATTAATTATTTATTTTATAAAGGGGTAGTTGGGTGTGTTGTGTTTAAATTGATTGTTAATAACCCAAAGTACAGGACGTAGCTAGCAATAACGAACAAGTAAACTGAAAACCAATAAAAACAATTTAAACAGATAACTAATTAAATTTAAATTAAACTTGATTTTTTTACAATTTGTACATTTATACATTTTATCTTAATAAAACTTTCATAAACACACCTAGCCATACACAAAATCAGTTTCTCGTCCTTTAAATATAAAATTTTAAAAGATTACTTTTCAAAGGAAACAAGGGAGCACACAATAATTAACCAAAACGTAGAATACCAATTATATCTCCTATCAACTATCTCTACACCTATTCGTAAACCAATAGCTAAATCAAATCAAACATCAACCAAAAGAAAAGGACTGATCTAAACAAATGAAATATTTTGACTCACTCGTTGAGTTACGTTCCGGTATATTTGTGGGTCGACTTCCGTTTATATGCTGAGAAATTTTCTTGCTTCTATGTCGTTCAGTTTGTTGCTGCCGTCTATCATCACACGCGCACACAAAATATTTTATTTCATAAATTATATTTGGGGAAATCAAAATTCAATCCAACGCCGTAGAACACAAAATCTAATAAGGCAACGGGGAACTGCAGTTCATCCCGCCAAAATTAAGAAACGCCAAAATTAAGAAAAGAGTCTCTCCCTGATAGATCGGAGAGCTTGCTATTTTAGAGAGAGGGGGAGAGAGAGCTTTTTTTAATTTTCCAAACTTCCCAATTTATATTATTTCAAAACCCATTCTTCTTTCTTGACTCCTCTTCCTAATTTCTTTTCAACCATTCCTGATACTGCTAAAATTTCATTTGCCTGCAACACCTTAACCTTATTTAATTGGCCGCCCATGCTTCCCTGACGTACGCCCAACACCGAAAGTGCAAATGCAAACCTCCCAAGTCGTTTGTGGTTTTCTCACGCCGCTGTTGTAAATTCGAAATACATAGCCCTTTGTCGTATAATTTCACTTTTGAAGACACTTTTGAAGACAGACTTTTGATTGCTTATCTGCGTCTAGAGATCTAACTTTCCAAGCAGACCGCTTCTTTCTTCCACATAAAAACACCGGACCGCTTCTCTCTTTAATTAGCATGCCGCTTCTAGCCATCATTTCCAATTTTAACAGTTTGAATGTAATGATGAAAGCCTTCGAATTAATTTATTCTTTTAACATTTTTATGAAATCTTCACCTATTCGAAGGCGCATCATTACAATTATGAGTAACGTACTTTCTAAATTCGTCTCCATCTGAGACTTTATTTTAGTTTACAAATATTTATATATGGCTTGCGTAAAAGTAATATGTTATAAAGTGACTATGTTTACAGCTAAACGAAAAAAAACACAACCTTCAGATAACTTTAACAGGATAAGCTTCTGAAAGACATATATTTCCTGTTCAGAAGATTATCTTTTATTACTTTACTAAAATAGATACAATTGTAACTATTTTGTCATTAGGATCAATACTCCGGAAAGCAATATGTTGAAGCTATAAAAAGGTTAATAAATTATACTCCGAAAAGTAATATATTGAATCCCCAAAAATAATAAATAATAAGTAATACGGAAGATTAATAACGAAGGGAACGTGCGGGAGAGTGGTCAAAAGTATTTTTCCTGTTTATTCTTTCTTTTCTTTCATCTGAATTATTTGTACAGTTATTGCTTGATGTATAGCATGATCATAAACATTATGAAAAACTTTAAATATCAGTATTTAAAAATTGAATTTTTGACAAGATAAGAAAAAAATTATAGCTATGATACATGAAATTTACCTTGTTTAAAAGGCAAGGAGAAGACTATGTATTTAAGCTTATGTTATAGTGCTTAGACAGCGTTCTATTGAAAATTAGGGTTTACGTTTAGTTTAACTTGGAGCTCTAAAATCATTTTTTGTTTCACGAGGGATATAATTAGACCGGGGCCTACTGCTTAAAGCCGATTACGAACGGCTACAAACGTCCTTGCCACGAATGGAACTCAAACCCACAGGCTCTAACAAGAGCCAGTGCCTTAGCCGTTCGGCCATCTTCCGGCTTGAAAATTATTGAAGAAAGAATATAAGGCAATTATATTTTGTTTACAAGGAGAAGGTGATGAGAGGAGAAGATATGGCAACTTTTTTACTTGAAAATGAAGTTGCCATATCTTCTTTCTAAACATTATGGAAGAAAGACGATATGGCAACTTCATATTGTGACAAGGAGAAGGTGATGAGAGGAGAAGATATATCAACTTCATTTTGTGTACAAGGAGAAGATATGTCAACTTTTACTTGAAAAGGAAGTTGCTATATCTTTCTCTGAAAATTGTAAAAGAAAGACAATATGGCAACTTCATTTCGTGTACAAGGAGAAGGTGATGAGAAGAGAAGATACGTCATTTGTTTTGCTTGAAAATGAAGTAGCCATATCTTCTTTCCGAAAATTATGGAAGAAAGAAGATACGGCACCTTCATTTTCAAGTAAAAGACATATAAGGATTATGCTGACCTTGTTGTTGCTGTTGTTGCTAATGTGACTTGGTCATTAAGTGTTCCAGACCAGATTCATATGTGCTTTACGGGCTGAGGGTTGCGGCTCTAGTATGCATTGATACCACAAGAGTCGGAGTCCATCTTATCTCGATGTCCCCTCAATTTTGACCGAGGACACCCAGGGGCGACATCAGGGGGAATCGTACTCTCTCCTACCCTCTCTGAGTTCTTACAGTGACATTCCAGTCTACGGATTTAATGTGCCCATATCCGGCCTAGACACGAAGGTACTTCAAAACGTTTGCCAGGATTCAAAACCAGGACCCTACCGCTACCACTAAATTACGTCAGGGCTCCACAAACCATGTACATATGATGATTATGTTAAGCTTTTCTTTTTTTATTCTCATTTGAAAAATTTTCTACTATTACATTAGAATATGATAGGAGTAACAAAAAAGCCATTTATTTTTCTTTCTAAAGAACTCAGTTATTCTGGGTGTTTTTGAATAATATGGCCGTGCTAAATGGAAATTGACAAAATTTTGAAACTTTTCTGAGATTTCTTTGACTTTCCAGTTCCTGCTGCATTTATTTTGCTAAATAGTTACTCCTAACAATTTTATCAATTCGTCATACAATAGTTTTAACATCCTACGGATATTTAATTCTGGTTACAGATTAGTCGTGTACCTAAAACTCCTAACTTCCTTCTTTCCATTTTATTATTCCTTTATGCAATTCATGAGAACGACAACTATGTATGTATCATGTTTAAAAGAGGCTCTGAAGAAGTTTTGATTTATCTTTGTCTTCAGTATGACTTAACACAGATCCCAAGTGTTCATCATGAGTGAAAAAGCTGATTCTGCAAGAAGGATTGAGGGAAAGTGTAGTCAATTCTATCCCGTAAGAATAATTCAAAATTCATTTTATACATCTGCGCAGATCGTTTACTCTAAGTTTTATAAAGATATGTATTTTATATAGAAAAATAAGTTAATTTTTTTAACAGCATGTGACCAATTTTATACAATTTAAAAAAATAGTAGTCGATTCATTAGAAAATATTTTGCAGCTAAATGAAACATTTTCCCTCTTGACCATATAAACAAATTACGAAATCTAACTCCTGGCTAATTTCTCAAAATTATATGAAATCCTTTGAGAATGCTACTGAAATATTTTAATCCCACGGGTATTTACCTCAAAATTATTATGTATTTTGATAGCGCTGTGGGCTATGATAGTTTAATAAATCTGTGATAATGTTTGCTTGTAAGAATAATTTTATGTTTAGATTTATTAATAATAGAAACGCATGTCACGTTGTCTCTTTGGTAATTAATATTGCTTTAGAATTACAAACAGATGTATTCAAGTAATAAAATACAGGACGAAATTCTGTGGTAAAATAATATTAAGTTTTTATGTCACTACCAAAGTAACAGTGTCACACGTGATCACGCAAGAAACATCAAAGGAGCCCACCAGTCGCTGGACCTTGGAAATTTTTTAACTATACAGGAAAACTCGGCAATCCTAATATCATACTAGCCTGTCACGCTACCCTAAGCTGGCAAAGCATAAAAAGAGAAACTGCTCGTAATATATATATATATATATATATATATATATATATATATATATATATATATATATATATATATATATATATATATATGTATATATATATATATATATATACATACACACACAATATGCATTTTTCATGTCTTTTACTAAATTTGTAGTACCAATGATTAACTATAATTGTTTGGAGGGCGTTGGGCCCGGAATAATATTTTTGTTTCTATCACTCCCTTTCTGTTTTAATTAGTATTTACTAAAAAAACTATCACCAATAAAAGTTAATATATAAATAATATCTTTTCGATAACAAAATATGAAACAGAGGGCACACACTTCATTCCGTTTATAATAAATACAACAACACCTATACACTGCACAGAAACGAAGTAACAAAGCTCCAGCCAAGAAATAACGCGATTTCAAACACATGCGGACACTTGAATAAAGTAGAGTGTTATTCTTTATTAATATTTCAGGGGTATTGGGGGACCAAGAAAGGTTTCTCCTATTCCAGCGTCAAAATTGTTGACATCCTATGTTTTCTCAATTATCAATCAACTCATGCCATGCGTGTAAACACAAAGTGACGCATAATATATCTAATATTGGTGAAGATAGGTGGAAACAATTTAAAGAAGTAACGGATAGGGGAGAGGAGCGTACATTATCATCCATCATACGAAAAATGGCTTCTGTCACTGAAATCCCGAGAGCATAATAGAAGTGTCACATAGAAAATTTTGGACTCTATGTGACTGAGAAAGTGATCTTTTAATTCGGTTACTGCTGGGAATGGGAGACTCCTTAAGAGCTGCTTGATTAAACACATTTGGTAGCGGAAACTCACGAAACTTTTCAAAGTGTTCATTTAAATAATATTTTATGTTGTGTAGCTTGGTACCTTTTAATATATGTGGGCATTTATATAAAAATGGAAATCACCGTAAAAGCCAATTTTTGAATAAAAATTATATTAGTTTGTAAATATCTCGTATTGTATATGTATATTTATCGGCTTCATTCCGTTGGCAAATATTTTTATAAATTATCTCGGACAAATTTCATCATGCGAATATTTTTTTTCTTAAATTACTTCAACTGACGTTAATTAATGAAACGCAAGAGATGGCTGCGTTATATAAATTGGGACATCGGCAGGTATTTACGCATCAGTTACAGAGACTATAGTCCAATGGTATATAATAAAATGGATTGAAAACTGGGTCTTAATTATATCTGTTTTCATCACTCTAGCTGCATTTTTTTCACTGAATCGTGCTGATTTTTTTTCCATTTAATGCATGTGACAAGTTGTGCTCGAAACTCTGGCGTAATACAGAGGTACTGAAAAGTATATTTTTATTTGATAAACGTAGAAAACTTACACGCAAAATTTTAGAGCATAAAATTTTCTATTTCTCAACTTACTTTTTAAAATATGTTACTGCGGTATTAAAAATGTTGAAATCGTTCGTAAAATTTTCGTGGTACAAATAAAAGCTATATAGAAAAAAAAAATGCTCATAAATATTAAACATTTTGATGTGACAAATATTGCAATGATTCAAAACGATAACTTATGTGTAATATTAAAATTTGTAGTATTATGATATATTTACAATGTGATAAATATTATAATAAATTGGATAAATTAATTTCTTTTATATTTAAAGGGAAAAACTTACAGAGATATCTGACTTCTACCTTTTCTAGGATATATGTATATGGAAGTCATGCCCTAATAAAGTAGAAATGACACTTTTTGCACTAGATAAATATCAAAGTTTATTACTACTTTAACACATATAACGAGCAGTGTAAAAACAATACTGAGTAAAGGCTGGTACCAATGTTATACAGAGGCTGTTCACACATTTTTTAGACGATGTATATTGTATTCACAAAACTAAATTACATAAAATTCTTGTGTTTTAAATGTTCTATTTGACATCCCTTATTCTGAACTATCTTTCGACACCGCAATTTCCAGGTTAATAATGCCTTTTGAAGTGTCAGAAGAGGTATTCTATCCCATTCCTCCTGAACAGCTTTCCAGAGTCCTGTAAGGGTTTTGGGGCGACGTTTGGATAATGCAGATTTTAAAAGTCCGAAAGCACAAAAATCCATAGGTGATACATCGGGAGATTTAGTAGAAATATCAGTGAAGGGTATGGCCTTGGTACCAGTTTTTTGTTCCATTTCTTTTGGGAAATTTACAGTGGATTTTGATGTGTGACTGCAAGCTTTGTCCTGATGGAGTCTCACAGATTGATGGCACTGTGGGTAAAGCGATGGTACTTCATTCAGAAAAATTGGCGATAAAATATCTTCCTGATAGTATTTGGAGTAAATCTTGACATTTTTTCCACTCTCTTTATTTTTAACTTGCCATTATAAGAAAAACCAGCAACAATCATGAATCCCTTAGAAAAACTTTCTTTCGATTCTTCGAACCATGTACTTAAATTTTTTTCTCCCCTTTTATGATAATAAATGGCTCTTTTTGTTGCAGTCATTTAAATACACCCATGATTCATCTATTGTTACAATTGTTTTCCATTTTTCTTTGGATAAGTGTTTCTCATATAGAATTCTGCAGCGTGTCCTGCGTTCAGCGATATGATTTGGAAGAAGACGATGCACATTGCGTTTTTTCGCTTTCTTAAGATTTAAATCAACATTTATCATTTTGTTTACAGTGGACACCGAGCATTTTAATGATTTTGCAACTGTCCTTTGACTAGGGGGATTTTCTTTTAACATTAAACAACGTACCTTTGCAATAGTCGAACATGTCCGTTTTTTCCTTGGATACTTGTTTGGAATTTTTGTCCCACTTGAGGCTCCAATTTGACGTTTATTTTCCTTTCTTGTTGACGATATTACCTATCGACGCTTTAGATATCACAAAACCATGACTCTCATCGTTTTTGATAACAGAGTATGCATATTTCTCTTCGTAATGAGCATAAATGTAGCCTTCGAACCACTGCTTTGTTAAAACCGCTATTTTGAATAAAAACAAAACTTTCAAGCCGTAGACGATAATTTTGACATTTAAAAACATAGTACAATTGCAATTATTTCTTTTATAGCAAACGAATTTCTATTATCGCTTACCAAAATCGTCTAAAAAATGTGCGAACAGCCTCTGTAAACACTATACAATGAAATGAAGTTCAAGTACTCACAATATATATAAAATCAAACCAGTGATGCTGCACGGTAATCACTATTACTAACACAGTAACCTCTTTATGCCAGAGTGACAAAAACTCCCTCAGGCACAGAAGAGATCTAGCTTAAGAGCTACTGAAGGCAACTCGCATAAACAGCTCCAAAACAAACCAGTCTCTTCCTCAATCTGGCAACGCAGTATTTATAGTAATGGTTTATGCTGAATTTAGCATTCTTTTTGTAGCTTCGTTGGATTTATGCAAATAAAATGAGCGATTATTGTTAATCGATCATTAGGTAGACCTTACAAACTGTGAAAGATGATAATCTTCAATTAGGATTTTGTGTACTGTATTATATGTTGTATTACTAGAATTTCAATAAAAAATATCTTTTAACAAAAAAAATACAGAAATTTTATCATACGAACAATAATAAATATTTTAAAACTTATTTATATAAATATATGCTTTACATAATACCTGCCCTGCTCGGAAGAATTAACGTACAAGTGTGCTAAATCAACATATTTTAACCTCTACAAAATTTCTTTCTAAACTACATTTCTCACATGATTTTTAACGCAATTTATATACAGATTAGATGGAATCCCTGTTCTTGATAGTTCTACATAAAGTTACCCATGTGAAAAAATGTAATTTTTCAAATCTACGCCAGCAAATTTAAGAGTTTGTCATTGGGATTTAATTGTTTTTATTGCAAAAGCTGATTTTATTGAAAATTGAAGTCGTTTAAATTAATCAGGATAGTTGGATGGACTTGAGAGAAAATCTTAGGATGATTTATTGCAAGTGTTACGGTTTCGCATTCACTAACACCTACAATAATATTGGCCTCGATTTTTTATTTTTGTAGGAACATAGATTGAAACCTAGTCCTAATAGAGAGGAGGGAAGGATTTCAAATGACATCATCCATGAGATAATTTTTCGTTTTATTACAGAACGTGTCAACAGATTTAGACATTTTTTATTGTAATTTAAGCATCGAGAGAGTGGGCTGTCCGTCCTTCTTGCAATAAGGTAACCCTATTACATATTAATCCAGTGGTTCTCAACCATGTGCCCGTGGACGCACATTCGCCTGAGAGGGTGTTGGAATGAGCCCGACTTTATTTTGAAATTTCTTTTACATATTTATTATTTACTGTATTGAGTAAAAATGTGTAAAACACGGAAATTACGAAAATTTAGCTAATTCGGTGCAGCAAAAAAATATTATTAGACATTAAATAATGGATTTTTACGTAATAAACTCATTTCTACTACAAATTTTTTATTTGCCAACTTATTTTCCCGCAGTTTTTTGGGTGCGGTCGCCTGGTTAGCAAAGTCATTAAGCCAGTATCTGCAAATTGCTGGTTCGATACCCGACCTTGACAAAATCACCGACATGTACACTAATGACGGCTGGTGCACGGAAAAAATCTGTCATGGCTGCGATGTCTTCTATGTTCCAAAATAATATCTCTGGAGGTGCAGGTTTAAGTGTTCCGATTCAAAATTACGGAACCAGTGCGGGTGTAACGTGGACACACACCCTGTGTTGCACCCGGGGAAAAGCATACAATGCATGTGGCGAAATGGTCACACACTTCTGGCTTCTCCTGAGAAAAGAGTAACGCTCAGTTACCAGCCATTGGAGAAAAAAAACTTATTTTCCTATACGTACTTATAAAATAAAATAATCAAAAGAACAATTTATGTTTCTTTTCTTTTTTGTTTTATTAATTTTCAAAATATAATCATTCTAATAATATTAAAAGGTAGGTAAAAATATTTCTGCTATGTATATAATGATCATACGTGATACAAAAACCATTGGTTGTGCTCTCCATGTTCTCTAAATGGTTCGATTTGCTGTCAACCACTGGAAGGTTGAGAAAGCTGGGTAAAGCATTCATGAATCATACATAACTATACTGTTAAACTACGTACGCAGCTGAGTGTTTGTATAGTACTTACCCACTGTTGAAAGACAAACATGACATCTAGCGGATTTTACGTGAACTGCAATTTTAAATAAGACATATTTAAAAGAAAAAAAAGTTAAACACTTCCTCTTGTCAAAAGAAAAAGGATATAATAAGTTTGTGGGTATAGTAAATGGTTATTGAAAAATAATCATAAAACAACTTTCACATCCATAAATATATATATAAATAAATAAATAAGTAGTATTTTACATTTATAAATAAATAAATAACTAGAATTTTACATCTTTATACTATATATATATATATATATATATATATATATATATATATATATACAGGGTTTAACATTTTAAAAGTTCATACAAAAGAAGTATACGAGGTAAAAACTGGAAATTCACAGATGTTTTACCGTATATATCAGAGTTTTCTGTGTCAATAAAGTTGAACAGGTGGCCCTAGTTGTTCGTGAAAGCAGAAATTGTAAAATGGCTAATCCACCAGAGAAATCAGAGTGTTGCCAGGTATTTCAAAATGGAATTCGTTACTCAAGTGCAATGAAATTTGGAAAAGATCCTCCAAGTCGCAACAACATCTTAGCTTAGTATAAAAAGTTTGTGGAAACGAGAAGTGTCCTTGATAATTGGTTGTAGTTTTAAAGAACTCAAAAGATGCATAATTTCTACAATTTCAGATGTAGCGGAATTCATTTTGAAATTCATATCCTGAGATTGATTGCCAACTAGATTTTCACCATGCCATAAAACTTGTACACATTGAAATACATATTTACTCTACAAAAACAAACTCTAATATATAAGGTAACATATATGTGAATTTCTAGTTTCTAATTCTTGTACTTCTTTTTGTATATATTTTTAAAATGTGTCAAGGTTTTTTGAGACACCCTGTATATATAAACAGATCTTAATACAACTGCAATCTCAATTAAGGTAACAAGGAACCTTCCACATCGATGCTCCGTGCACTCCTCAAAATGATCTATGCACATTCCGTTTCATTTTAAAACCTTAAATATTTTAATATAAGTGTACCATGTATATATAAACATAACTGTGCACTGATTTTTTTGTATGAATCTAAAGTTTAAAATCATGTTTTTTTTAATTCCGCATGCTATTTTTTAAAGGTTTTGCACGTTTTATTTTATTTCGTGGTCTATAAATTTGAAAATTTTTTGGGGTTTCAAAGAACTTTGCATAGTTTTGTGACAAACATTTCCATAAACAATGCTGAGAAATTACAAGAAAACGAATGCGCATGGAACATTTAGAAAATTTCTAGCATTTTTGAAGAATATTTTGAAAAATAGACCCTATTCTTCCACAAAATACATATTTGTGAATCCTAAGTAACTTCAATGTATCAAAAAGAGTATTAATTATTCTCTTTTTGCATGCAGAGTAAAATATTGAAAATTTAAAACGAAACGAGGTTGGAGGTCTCTTTCACAACCCACACTCATTATATACTTGTAATTGCGAGTTTGTAGTTAAAAATTTTATTAGAGTTTTATTTTGCAAAACTTTTCAACTGCTTAAATGAGGAATTTTTTCTTCCATTTCAAATCTTTAATTCCTGTGTTAGCAAACATCGTGGAAAGATTTTTCAGTACTTAGTAAAAATTTAAATATATTCACCATATCTCATTACTTAGCTATGATACCCGCTATAACTCTTTTAAAATAATTTCTTTTCTAGAAATGCGGGGGTATATCTGTCCCAAATCTTCTCGAAACTTGGCAATTTTCGGAGATAAACTTCATACTTCGATACACAAAACTAAAAGCCCCTAGAACTTCTGAATCAGTGCGAAAATTTAGAGATGCGCTAAGTTATCAACAGCTTTTCTGAAAGTTCAAAATTCTTAATGGGTTCACCCCATTCAAAAGCATTAACGGCACATAAAACGGAGCGATGGAGACGGCAGAGCACAGTTCTGCATCCCTTATATGTTCCTTCCCGAGAATGCAGCATAGCTCATATTTTCCATTTCTGAGATTTAGAATCTAGAATACTAACGAGAATATGGGGAATATTTAGGAAGTTGTATCAGGCCGAATCAAAGTATTGTTGTTCTACAATTAAAGATGAATGGAATTTGAATAAATATTTATATCTGCTGTTTTTTTTTCAAGGTAGAAAACGGAAACAAGAATTTTAATACACTGTAATCGTGACAATATAACGTAATTTTCGCCAGAATATTTATTTCAACATACACATATTTCAATAGGTAAATTTCAAACGTTGTAATTGAGTAATAGCGTTCTATATTTTATACTTTCAATCTCAAATCGGGTATTCTGGTTTTATCGGTTATTTCAAACGTTTTATAGATTTTTAAGCTAACGCAATAATACATGCTTGATGTTCAATAAAAATAGATAAGAAAATATTCATAAACTTAGGTATTTTAAGGCAAAAAATGAAGACCCTCCACAAATGCGCATAAATGTACATTTATATTCTTTTGTATTGCAAACATTTCATGTGTATTTGGTATATATATATATATATATATATATATATATATATATATATATATATATATATATATATATATATATATATATATATATATATATATATATATATACATATATATATATATATATATATATATATATATATATATATATATATATATTTATTTATTTATATATATATATATATGTGTGTGTGTGTGTGTGTTGGTTGAAGGACGGCCAGAGCGTGGTTGGTCGTAAATGGACATTTCAACTACTTTTAAAGTGTAAAACAATTCGTGAACTTAAGCTTTACCCACAGCAGCATCCCGTAATCTCTTTTCAACATCCCAACAATTTCTGCAGCTATTTTCCTGAGCTGGAAGCAAAACTTCACAGCCGCGCGCTGTTTACGTAAGTCTACCATGGCCAAAAACGACGAATAGGCTAAACAACTTCCACGAAAAAATTCACTTACCATAATTTCATATCATCAGATCATTATCAAACAAAACCTTCCCAAGTAACGTAGCCTAGCCCACTGGCTGAAGAAGCATGCCTTTACTGCATGCCATGGAATGCCATGGAAGCATGCCATGGAATTGCGTACTATAGATGCTCCGCCCACCGTACGGCAATTCCGGTTATTTTGGGGTACCCTCCCCCATACACACACATATATATATATATATATATATATATATATATATATATATATATATATATATATATATATATATATATATATATATATATATATTCAATTATTTATATGCTTGCTTGTGTGTGTGTATGGCTTCTAAAAGTACCTGTGGTAGATCAATGGCCAGCTTTGAGAAATAGCATAATGAGACAAAAAACATTGAGGAAAATGGTAAACCTGGCTGAGAAAAAATGAGGATGCCATAACAAAGATGACTCAATTCTCTCTTATTACTTTAGTAGCTAAGTATTACTCCACTCTCTCCATACAATACATATTACTCTGAACGTAACCATCTTTTTTACTACGCATGCTCGTTTATTTATGCCTGCCAAATTTTCAACATTCGAGCTTCACATTATAAACAACCACAGAGGCTAAACCTTCCATGACAGTTCATTTTAGCGTTGGAACGAGAGATTGGCTTTCTTATGGTGGAGCCTTTCATGGAGTTCACTAGTGTCGTGAATTTCACTGAAGGTAGCGATATTAAGTTCATGATTAAGTCAGTGAGACTATCTTTTGTGTACAAGAGTATCGCCAAAACCTTCAATGGGTAAGCTCTCTATTCAAAATCTTCACGCTTGATCCCTGTACAAGATCAAGCTGGTACTGGTGATAATTAACAAGTAAATATTTTATCAAGGTTTACAAAATATTAGGATTGATCACAACCACATGTAAGCGGTTTCGATTACATTATTACTGTCCTCAATTAATCTTGACATATTGTTTAGGAACACATTTTTAGGATATTCTGCAAAAATATTCTTTTCCGTTTTTCACAAGTTCCGAATATTACCTGGGTAATAAACATTCAATCTTCAGGGAAACGACCTTGATCACTAAGCAAAAATGTTTTCATGGCATGAAAGGATGTGTTGCAACCCACATCATATAATGGTAGAGAGTGGGTTCGAATAATAAGGCATAGACAATCTTCTGGTGACTCGTTATAGGGTGCGATATTGGTCACCTATGTGGGGCTCCCTTAATAAAGAAGCTATTTTAATCTCGTTGCCGTTAAGTGTGAAGTCCTCGGACATGGGCCTTTTTCTTTAAAATGCCCATGTACGAGGGCCTAAAAAGAAAAAAAAGCAAGAAAGCTTATCTTGACAACATTACAAGACAAACGATTGGTTGACAACATCAATGATCGAGTCGGTGAGAGTAGAAAGTTTGGAAGATCTTGAAACAAGGCTGTTGCAAGTTGTTAAGTCCTTGGAGTTACAGATAGAGGGGTATATATCGACACAATGTGTTATCTTCAAGTTCTCTTGAATCAGCTCTTTTTAAAGATGTCTCTCAATGACGTTTCTCCCACTTCAATTGGATCGACAGTTTGAAGAAGGGAACAAGCACCAAAAAATGTAAATTTTTTTTTTTTTTGGCGCCATAGTATTATTTACATATAGACGCTCCTTGTAAACTGAAAAATGTACTGGAATAGGGGGTGAATGTAAAGAATCTTATATAAAATTTTAGTGAAGAAAAAATAATAAATAAGGAAGTTTTTTTTAAAATTTCCCACAAAAATCAGTCTCTGGATTCATTCCCTTCTTAAAACTGCCGATTTAATTGGTGTATAAATCTGCTATCCTGCACAGCATTTAGATAGTTACATAACATCAAACGAGGAATCTGCGGCCCTAACAGAGTAAATAATCATCTTGTGTTTTAAGGTATCTGGCATAGGGAATAAAACAGCTGTTGTTGAAGAGGAAAATACCGTAGAAACCCATTGAGAATATGACTAGATTAAAGATATCTGCGAATACATTCCCTGTATAAACCGACTAGCTGAAAACCCGCACTTCGCTACGGAGTACATTCAAATTAAATACAACGGTCAATGAATGCAATTAATGCAAAAAAAATAAATGTATATGTATATTTATAATAAATACGACGATCAATATATACAATTGATGTAGAAAAATATATATATATTTATAAAAAAATCGTAAGGGATATTTTTATAGACAAAATAATGTCCAATCGTCTGCCGCATTAGCAAGAAAAAAATATTTTTTGTCTATTTAGTTGTTATGCACGTGACGATAAATTTATTTAAAGAACCAGAAAAAGAAATCACGTGATCAGCATTTAATAAATTAAATTCTAAAAATTAATCTTTAAAAATTCACCAAAAATCAGGCAATGGAGGTAAAAATTCGAAAAAAATTTCATTTTGAAGGAATTTTTATGATCTTTCTCGTGATATAAATTTTATAACCCTCAATGTATTATTTTAAATGCAAACGTAAAAAAAGTTTAAAAAACAGCTTAAAAATTTAATTTAAAAAAATCTAAACGGATTTTTGAAAAATCTTTCTTAGTGCACCTCTCCACTATTAGAAGAATCGCCATGCAAAATTTCAGCCCTTTAGGTCCAGCGGTTTGGTCTGTGCGTTGTATGTCAGTCAGTCAGTCAGTCAGTGAATGAATGAGTCAGTTACGGAACTGTTTTATATATATAAATTAGAGCGAATACATTGCCTGTATGGAATCTTATAGAACTAAAGGTCTAAAATATGGACGAAACAATCGTTAGGAGATAAAAAATAATACGCTCAGTATATAGTTTTTCCATCATAAACCCCATTTCTCAGAAAGAATTTTCCAAACAGTGAACGGATAAGACATTTAAGAAAGCACATTTAACAACAGAAACCTTGTAATAGAGAAAAAAACAGAATTTACTCAGACACAGTTTTTTTAACAACCCTCTCTAAGGTCGTTCTTCTTTTAAGAGAAGGGAGGAATACATGAGCAGTCAAAAGAATTTTTGTTCTGACACTTTGTATGACATCTAAAATGTTCTTGTTGAATGAAGATAATTAATATGTTGTATTTTATACTTGAAGCCTATTACAGCAATAAAAATCACAATAAATATATCTACAAACAACGAAAAACAATATACATACACACTCATATATATATATATATATATATATATATATATATATATATATATATATATATATATATATATATATATATATATATATGTGTGTGTGTGTGGGGGGGGGGTGTAATAACCGATGAAAGAGTCTTTAAGAAATTCACAATGCGATGTATATTTTAAGATTATATATTTAAACGTGCTTAGAAAATGATATATAAAAAGAGGAACCTTGTACAAGAAGAATTAAGATTAATAGAACAATAACGTCGTGGCAGCAGTCACTAGCAAAATGTTAACAGCTAACAGTCCTAGGGCCTCCTTACCCACTCTCCAGTTACGGGGCCGTCGTGGCCACTCTTTCCACATGTCAGTCTGCGTCGGTGTCCACGGATCAACCCCTGGCTAACTCTTCTCTCCGCGGGATGGCACTGTCGTCGCCTTGTTTGCTCAGCTCTGTGTTGCAAGCGTTCCCATAACGGTCGGGCATCCTGACGTTTTGGCGGCCAAAACTTGTCAGATTGCACAGAAATTCTAAAAGAAGGGGAAAAAATAGTATCTACGATTTAAAATTGTTATGATATTTAATTTTGTCCAGCTGCCCATGGTTTCATGTGATTGGCTGCAGTCGTTGTGACATTCGGCCCATCGTGGTTGCCTAACTTCTGAACATCAAATTTGTCATTGGAATTTATTTTCGCAGTCTTGTAGGGTCCGAAAAACTTGGGTGTGTGTTTAGTACCAGCTCCAAACTGAGTTTTTTTTCAATCGCAACGAGATCTCCAACTTTATATCGTCTTCAGCACTTCCTTTCCCGATTAAAATTTTTCTTATTTTCTTCTTGTATCTGTAATATATTTTCTTTTGCTATTTCTCTAATGTTTTCTCCATCCACTATAGTTGCCATGATATATTCTTCTTCTAGGATTTCCTTTAAATCTTCTTTAATTAGGTACTCTTAATCTACTCTTTAATTTTTACATACTAATCTACTCTTTCATTTAACTCCAGTAAGAAATTCAAACGAGGTAAATTTTGTTGACCTTGAAACGGTACTGTTAATAATTTTTTGAACGGTGGGTACATGCTTATACCATTTGGTTGCATCTTCGATAATTAGTTTCGACAGAATCTCGATGGGGATTTTGTGCATCCTCTCCACCTGTCCGTTTCCTCTTAGAATACTGGCTGTTATTTCAATGTGGTCTATACCTTCTTCTTTGCAGAATTCCTGGAATTCACTGGACAAAAATGCACCATCTTTATCTGAAATAATTTTTGACGGGTTTTCAAATGTTGTTTCTTGTAACCCCAGTTTGTCAATGGCGTCTCTATCTGACGTTGATTTTGTGGAGTAGAGCCACATGTTCTTCGTAAATGCATCGGCCACAGTAAAAATATGGTGGTACTTTTTGTTCGATGAGGGCATTGGTCCAATAAAATCTACGTGGTACCGGCTTAAGTGTAAGTTCTCTTTGAAGATAGGATTCAGAAATCCTTTGCTTTTCCCGCTTTTCCTATTATACAGAATACTTTCAATACAATTCTCAATGACACTTTCGATTTTCGTTTTCACTTTTGGCATGTAGAAGTTCTGTCTCAAAAATTCTTCTGTCGTTGCTACTCCAAAGTGATCTTTGTTATGAATTTCACGTATGATTTCTTTTTGCAAATCTTCCGGAACAACTAAAAGATTTTTCCCATTCTCGTACTTATATAAAACATCTCTTTCAATTGAATAATAGTTGTTTTTACCCAATTCCAGCAAGGCTTTGATAGTCTTGACCCACTCATCGTCATGTTGTGCCTTTACAATCTTAGTAGTTATTCCTGTGCGAACGCTTTATGACTAGAATTTGTGCTTCGGTTCAACGCGTCCACGTGTATCAATCTACTTCCTGTTCAGTGTATGATTTCGTAGTCAAATTCTTCTAGAATCATTACCCACCTTCCTACCTTAGGTACGAGTTCTTTTTTGTTTAGCGTCTTCTGTAAAGCATCAGAATCTGTTATTATTTTAAATCTTATACCAGGTAAGTAATTTCAAAATTTCTTTACCGCCTCTTTAAGGGCTAAGGTTTCTTCAAATTCATAACTGCTATATTTCTCCTGTTGCAATGATGTTTTCTTAATAAATCGAATAAATCGAATAAATCGAATAAGTTTTTCATCATCTGCTTTCTGAAGTAACACGGCCCAGAAACCTTGACTACTGGCGTCTGTATTCTAGCTTAATACCAAGTTTAATTATGTGCAATACGGGCTTACGAGACAATATATCTTTTAGTGCATCAAATGCATTCTGTTGTTCGAGTCCGAACACAAACTTTTCGTCTTTGCACAATAATTCACTAAAGAGTTTGGCAACTCTGGAATACTAGGGAATAAACTTTCGGAATTAATCCGTTAATCCTAAAATACTTTGGACTTGTTTCGTTGTTTTGGGTACTGGGAATATTTTAACGGCTAACGCTTTGCTTGGGGAAGGTTGAATAGTTCCGTTCTCTATTACAACCCAAAAATTCAATGTTTTGCTTCAAGAATTGACACTTTTTAAAATTTATCTCTAATCCATATTCGGGCGCGCTTTCCATAACACATCGTAATTTAAGTTAACCTTCTTACTCATTGTTTGATGGAATTATCAAATCATCCATATAAATAATTATTTTCTTGTCTTTTAACATATCTCTACATATTGTATAAATGTATCATTGAAACACACTGGGATTAGTGGACAATCCAAAAGAAACTTTCAAAAACTCATACTGTACTTCGTGAGTGACAAATGAAGTGTATTTACGGCTCTTTTCTTGGACATTTTGGACGTGGACATTTCTTGGACATTTCTTGGACGTGGAAGAATCTTTTCTTCAGATCAAGCGTCGTGAACATTTTTGATTGCTCTAATTTGTCTATGAGAGGTTAGGAGAAATTGTGTTTAACAATCTTTTTAGTTTATTGGCGATAGTCAATACACAAACGGTAGTCACCGTATTTTTTCTTAGACAAAACTACGGGTGCAGCATAATCCGAACACGATTCTCTAATTATCTTATCATGCAGCCAAATTCTGACCGGTTTTTCGATTATATTCTGTTCTGCGAATGGATATCTACAAACAACGCTGACTCACAAGCAATTCATCTGTCAAAACAATGTTCATCTTTAACCCCATTTTTTTTATTTTATTTCGTTTGTAACTTGCGATGAGTTCTGCAACTTTCGTTTTCATTCCAAAATCTAAATTATTGCAGATGTCAATTTCGATACCGCTTATCGCGTCTCGTATTTGAAACAATCTTCCGAATTCACTGGCGGATGTATCGTATTCATTATGGATAGACAAATCTTTTGCTTCTGTGACCTTGACACGTTTTTGGCATACTCGTACGATTCCTACGTGGGATGACTTTCCCACGTGAAGATATACCGGGTGGGCGAAAAGTCCTTGACATATTTCAGAAAATAATATATAAAATAGAAATTGCCATAAAAGAGTTTAGTTTGCGGTCACTTCTTTAATAGAATGTTAAGTTTTTTTATCAACAGAAAATTTCGAACTGCTGCCAAAAGAGGGCGCCCCAGGACCCAAAAATCCATAGAATGACATGTTCTCGTTTTCGAATGCCATTTCTTTGCTTTGTTTGCAAATTGCGTCATTCTTAAAATGACTCCTTCCACTGAAAAAGCGAATTGTGTTGGTTGGTATTTTGAAAGCAAATCAATTGTAAAAATACAACGTAACTTTCATACCAAATTTAATAAACTACCTCCAAGTCGGAACAGCATTTTGTCCTGGCATAAGAAATTTCTAGAGACTGGTAATGTTCTGGTTAAACCAAGAAGTAGTTGACCATCAACCTGTGATAGCGATGTCGAACGAATACGTGAAGCTTTTACTCGTTCTGCTACGAAATCAACAAGACATGGTTCCATTGAATTAGGAGTTACCCGATCATCAATAAGGGATGTGCTCCCTAAACGATTGCACTTAATAAAACGATTGCACTTAATTAAACCATACAAAATGCAACTCGTACAGCAATTAAACCCGAGGGATTTGCCAATTCGTTTCAACTTCGCTGTTGATATGCTGCATCGCATTGATGTTGATAATGATTTTTTACAACGCATTATCTTTACGGACGAAGCAACTTTTCATTTGTCGGGCCACGTCAATAAGCACAACACCAGAATATGGGGATCTGAAAATCCCCACTTTATAATTGAAACGATACGTGATAGTCCAAAAGTTAATATTTGGTGTGATTTAATGGCAGACCGTGTTACTGGTCCGTTCTTCTTTGCCGAATCGACTGTAACTAAAAAAGTTTATTTGGATATGTTTCAGTTATTTGCCATTCCACAAATATCACATATACCTAACATCTTTTGTCAACAAGATGGAGCTCCACCAAATTGGGTAAAAATTGTACGCAGCTACCTCGATACACAATTCCCTCGGCGATGGATTGGACGAGATGGTCCACTAGTATGGCCACCTAGGTCTCCAGATTTAACTCCGCTTGATTTTTTCTTGTGGGGATATGTCAAGGACAAAGTCTTCGCTTCGAAAATGACCGACATTACACAGCTCAAGACACGGATCACCGAAGTCATTGAGAATATTCCACAATCCATGTTGATAAGTACGTGGAATGAGATCGAGTATCGCCTAGATGTGACACGAGCTACGAAATGTGCCCATATCGAAATTTGGCAACAAGAAACTTGTTCTGTAATGGTAACTATTAAAAAGTTTTTCATATAAAATGTCAGTCTATGGATTTTTGGTCCTGTAGTGCCCTCTTTTGGCAGCAGTTCGAAATTTTCTGTTGATAAAAAAAGCTAACATTCTATTAAAGAAGTGACCGCAAACTGAACTCTTTTATGGCAATTTCTATTTTATATATTATTTTCTGAAATGTGTCAAGGACTTTTCACCCACCCGGTATACATATATATGTACATGCATATAAATAAATGTATTATTGTATGTATGTTGTAATATCTACCAATGGGTAAAGTTTCGATATCTAATAATGGCAATGTGTTGTGAGTTACACTACGAATTGTTCCTTACACAAGCAACTTAATTTATAATGTCTTTATGTTATGGAAACATCAACTTAAAACTGGTTCCGGAGCATCCGATTTGAAACTAGACGGAACTGGTTTTACTTCGCTCCTGCTCGCCCAATCGGGAATTCTCCAGAACTTCTTACAAAGTTTTTAAAAAAACGTTGGCAACAGGAAAGGTGTGAAATATTTTTGATTTTTCGGCTGAAGAACGTTATGTGAAGTCAGTCTTCGAATTTTTTTGGGCGAGAGTGTCCGTCGGTGTTCTTTTAGAGAGGGTTTTCTGAAGCACGTGGTTGCGCGAGTGGCACAAGGGAGATACAACTGGTCCACGAAGGGTTTTGAAAAGAAGTGAATCGAGCTGATGTAGGCCCAGTTCCTGTGCATGTGTTGGACGGATTTGTAAAAATGCGGAATTAACCGATGTTTCATGTTTTTTTGCTAAGAATTGTGATGTCCAAGTGCAAATAATTTTCGTGCTAAGAATTGTGATGTACAAGTGCCAATAATTTTCGTGCTAAGAATTGTGATGTACAAGTGCCAATAATTTTCGTGCTAAGAATTGTGATGTACAAGTGCCAATAATTTTCGTGCTAAAAATTGTGATGTACATGTGCAAATAATTTTCATTCTAAGAACAGCGATGCCCACGTGCAAATAATTTTTGTGCTCTCCTAACTTAAGTCTTAAATAAAGTGTGGTAAGTGAATTCCAGTTTTATTCTTTTATTTTTGCAATGTGCTGATCTTTTATAATCACGGCCACAACAAGAAATCATTACACTTTAGATTATTTTAATAATTTCAGCAACAGAAAATAATTTATAAAATAAAATAGATCGGTTTATTTCAAAACATCAAAGTAAAAGTAAATGGACCGGTTAACATATTCTGTTTAAATTGTAGCAGTATACGTCTTCGTATTTTAAACGACACCTCCATTCTCTCCCCCCACCCTCTCATCTACAACAGTCAGTTTCAAATAATGGTAACTGGCTTTGAAGTTACGTTTCCTTGAATTTAACTGCTTCAATCACGTTTGGAGTCTCTTTTTCTTGTTACTACTTTTCCGGTTTGCTCCACGAAAAGGTCAAATATCATATTTTATTCTTTTCCTATTCTTTAGTTCATATGAAATGTAAGAGATTGATGATGTCAAAAAAATAGTTTACTTTTCTTTTGGCTGACCACGTACTTCTACACTTTTTTCTGCATTTTTCTTTATCGTAAGAAAAAGAGATGACGTCTACTTATATATATATATATATAAGCCATATATCTTTAAAGCCTTTGTTTGAACAAAATGATGTATGCCTTAAACTTTGTTTCATTCAAGCCAACACTTATCAGCTTATTTTATTTTGAAAAATTAGCTACTGACGTTGTCATGTAAGATGTAGTGCGTGACAGAATCTTTTATGCAAAAATACACCTGCTCAGAAGATGAATGTATCTTCTATTAAAACTTTTTTCCATGTAAACAGAATATATATATATATATATATATATATATATATATATATGTATATGTAGAGAGAGAAAGAGAGAGAGAGATGACATCAGTAGATCGTTACTTAATTCCCTCATTTACTGAACATTTATAAAGCACATTAGAAAGGTCATTACATGCTGTTATTTTGACGGAGAGAAAATTCTATATTATTATGTAAAAATAATTTACTTACTTTTCTGCCAAATCCTTATAACAGGACTTTATATCGTTAAAATATTCTGGAATGCAATTATTTACACTATCCGTTTTGTTCAATTTATTTCTAGAAAATGAATCATTTGTTACCAGAAACTTGCATTAAATCACAAAATATATTATTTCCAAATACTGCATTGAAAGATTTTTAATAAATGGGCAAAAATAGTATCAGAAAATATATCACTCTCCAAACATAAACCAGCTCCTGCCATCATTTTAATGCATTAAGAGAGAGACGATTTATTACAAACATATGTTCTATGTATCGGATTAAACGTGAAAGCTAGAAGGGGGAGTGTAATTTCTGTCCAAAACACTTTGGGCAACGTTATGCAATTAGATTAAGCCTGTTACAATCAACAAATATGTAGTAAATTTACGTAAATTAAATACTTATGCCACAGCTTAGGGACCCCAAAATAATGCTTACGAGAAATTATGACGGATTGAATTCAAAACGCTAATAGAGTATGTCGAATTTGAATGTTTTTCAGACAATGAAACGGTGAAGATATAAGATTTATTGCTATACAATCCCCCTGTAATCGGATTACGTCTGCCAGGTACAAAGCTGAAAAGGAATCAAGTAATCATGGAAGTGCTGAAAATTTGAAGCGCTGGATGTGGAGGCATCGCCCTCAAACCTACTCATATTAACAAACTTTATAAGCAGTTTACGCCAGAAGTTATATGTTTGCACTTACTGGATGGAGGCCATATGCAATGTTTGATAAATATTGTTTATCTTCACTTCCGTTTGTGTAGTATTTTGGTGGGATGAGCTGTTTTCGCTGAATTGGAGGCAAATGAGATGTAATTTTTGGTAAACACACTTTAGGACTAAAAAAATTGTAATTAAAAATAAAATGATTACCGTATTTTTCAGACCATAAAACGCAACGGACGATAAGATTCACCTCAAATTTATGGGAGGATTTTTAGAAAAGAATATTTTGTATTTTGTTAGGTACATAATGATATTTTTATTTTCTTACCTAATAAAGATAAAAAGTATATATGATAAATATTATAATATATATAAAATATTTATTATATATATATATATATATATATATATGTATATATATATATATATATATATAATATATACAATAAAATATTCATTTCATTTTAATGTTACCTTCGGACTATAAGACGCACCTCAAATTTATGGGAGGTTTTTTAGAAAA
Source organism: Dolomedes plantarius (assembly GCA_907164885.2). NCBI lineage: Eukaryota > Metazoa > Arthropoda > Arachnida > Araneae > Dolomedidae > Dolomedes > Dolomedes plantarius. Next base: position 140,670,312 of record OU015491.1, on the reverse strand, counting down.
GAATATTAGAATTTTTAGAAAAGTATTTTGTTAGGTACATAATGATATTTTTAATTTTTACTTAATAAAGATAAAAAGTATATATAATAAGAATGTATGTAATAAATGCAATAATATATATAAAATATATATAACAAATATAATAACATATATAAAATATATGTATTATATATAATAAATATATATAATATAAACAATAAAATATTAAATTTATTTTAATGTTACCTTCAGACCAAAAGACGTAACCCAAATTTAAGTCAATATTTATAAGTAAAACATACGGTGCATATTGTATATAAAGTGTCATTATGAAGTGTTGTCTATAGAAATATCTTGTACTGATGCATACACTTAAAAACTAATTTTATTAATAATATTAATAAATCGTTAATATGTAATTTAAAATAGATACTATATCAACGCAATCACTTTAAATATATCCATGCTTCTTAGTTGGTACATATAACCATAAAAAAATACTTCCTGCTGTGTCCTATAATGTTCTCGCTGTGAAAATATTTCAGGTTAAAAGGAAGCATACAAAGACAGATTATCCTTTTCATTGCAAATGAAATTTGTTAGGAAAAGAAATACAATATGCAAACGTTGCATGTAATATGCATTAGCTGAATTTGGAAAATTGCTTTGTTGAAGACAGAAATAGATTCCACACTGCTTTTGGAAATACGAGTACTATTATGAAAGGAAAAATGAAATATGCCTTCGCTTTCTTTGTTGAGGGTGAATGGATTTAAAGGTACAAATTGTTATTAAGGTAATACTGGATTACAGAGGTCCTTTTTTAGGAATTTATTAGCATATTCGGCTTAAAGTAAAATTACTTTTCAACAATTTTCGTATAATCCTAATAACTGAAAAATGATTTAATTTTGAAAACGGTCTAATGTGTACATGTATTCACTTGTCTGAATGTATGTTTTCAGATTTGATTCTGCAAAACCTAATTTTGCTTCTCGATTATTATTAACATTATTGTTACCTATCTCATCCTTACGTAGATAATCAAACGACGAGTACGAAAATTATACAAACAGGCTGTGGTTAAAACTCCAGAGTAATTATTTTATTTTGGGGTTGGTTCTCCATATATAATTTCGTGTTATTTATTAAAACCAAGCATTGTAAGTAATTATAGGTGCTGTCTAAACATCTATGTTAACACGTACTTCTCTAATGCGATTTTTTTAGTTAAAAACTAGTTATATTTATCTTTAAATAAGTATCGCACAGCTTGAAAATCAGTAAACTTTGTATTTTAAACGCAAATTCGGAGACGGATGTGAGTATTCAACAAAAAAATAGTTTATGTAGAATTAAGCTCGATGAGTATGTCTGGGTGTAGATTATTAGAGTAATCTCATGTGGTGTGATGTAACATAATAACCTTAGGTCGAAAAGATTAATTCAGGTGTAGGGGCTTGACGTAGATTTAAACACATGATGTGGTTGGGATTGAGCACTCATTCCTGCGTGTTCCTATCGATGATAGCAGGGAAGCCAAGGAAGGGTTCTTCGTTAGGTTAAGCGAGTTGTACTGCATATTTTTCGTTATTTCCGGTATTATAAAAAAAATCATTCCCTTTGGCTTTCAACAAAGTTTTTGGTTATTTTTAACGGTGTTTGTTTATTTTCTCCAAAAACAGGAGACTTGACTTTGCGACTATCCTCTCGATTCCAACTATAAAGATTGATACGAGAAGATTAGTTTCTTAACACAGAGTTTTTGCTATGACTTTCCATACTGTGTAATCTGAAGTAAATTAAATCGTTATCTTTTTATATGTCCAACATCTTTTACACTGATTTTCAATAGAAAATACAAAGAAAATATCGACTTATTTTCAACTGTCTAGTTAATTTCGATCCTATACAATCCATATCAATTTAAGAATTACGATTAGACATAAACAGGTTATTTTTTAAACAGATGAATTTGTTCCCTTTCACAACTAAAACTATAATTTTGCAGCAGTATCTTTTCAAGAAATTAGAACAAAATAAAATCAGAACAAAATTAGAACAAAAGAAATTAGAATACTAATTTTTTGCAGCTGATAACCAAGTTGTGGAACATTTATTTTCGAATCGTATGTTGTGACTTTAAAAGAGAAATTTTGAGATCGGAATTGGCAATTCGATAGAAGAAACATCGAGGCTTATAGAAATCTTACATGGAAAATAATTCAGTATATATAGTTTAGGAAGAATAGTTAGAATAGTATAAATATCTGACATATTTAATAAATGTCACTTAAATGCTATACAAATTATTTTAAATAATACTTCAAATATATTATACAGTTTATTGAGAGATTTTATTAAAACGCATCACATGCAGATTTTTTTAAAACTGAAACTTTAAAAGTAAAATTTCCATTAATTTAGCTCATAGTTTTCTTATATCATATTTGGATGGTTTTGGAGAACTACGATCCACTTTAACTTCACAGACAATAGATAAACCTAATCAAATATGGATGTCTCGAATGAAGGTAATCAAATTTAATATAGTTATAGTAAACTTAGAAAATGCATGCTGTGTTTTGCGAATCACTCTTTATTGTGGGGTAAAATTACTTGTCTTAAACCCCTGCTTGTATAATTTCCATAGCTTTAAAGGAATTTGTTTTTTGTTAGCAGAGGATAGATATGTAATAACTAATGTCTGAATATGGACTCACTATTCAAGCTATTTATTCATGGATAGAAACTAGCTATATCCTTAAAAATAAAGGAAATAAACATTCTTTCATTTTGCATAAGGAATTTAACATCTAAAAGGTAACAGATATCTATCAGAAAAACAGCTCATTAGTCAGAGTTATACTGGTTGCGTTCACAGGCTATCAAAAGCAGAAGCTTTCAAAGTGATAAATGCTGAGGCACTCGATCTCATTAGATAAATGGCCGTCATTATGCTAAACAGGTCAATTATTTGTGAAACAACTACATTCAATATACAATTAAATGATAAATCAAAGCAAGGTATGATTTTGCTTGAGCCGATAAGAATTATCGGGAATAGGAAAATAGTAAAATCCATTTAAAGTTTGCATTATATGGTTTGCTATAAAATTATAACAACAGACTTCCCTAAATAGTTAGTGAATTAAATTTAAAAAATTATTCTATTAATTTTAGGGATAAATTACATGTCTTAGTGTTATATGATCTCTGATTAAACATGATCTGTTTGATTTTACTTGGGATCTGAGTAAGCCAGCTGCAAAGAATCTTGTATCGGGAATAAGTTTAACAGAACTTTGAGGAATGGATAAATGTAGATGAAAATACAGCATCTCTAAACTGTTTACCATTATTGAGATAAAAAAATAATGTAAATAAGTCAAAGGTCACAGCATTACTTGAGTTGGGGGAAAGAGTGGTGATGAAAATTAGGAAGACGTAGAAGAAAGGATATCTTTTAATAGGTTGCTTCAGTCCACATGGGAACTTCTAAAAGGTCTACAGAAACTGGAATTTATAAGTGAAAAAAAGGTAATGGATATGTAAAAGTCCAAAATATATGAATCAGCTGAGGTGGAAAGATAGATTCAATCACTAACTAAAAAGTGTGCAGAGGGAGAGCAACTTATTTTAAAATCCAGTGTCTTGAACATCGACACACTCTAATGTTCTGCCACCATCGTCTTCCTTTTCTGAAATACAAATCATTTTCCATGGGACGGTTATTCTCATTTTTCTGTACTTCAATAAATATAACTGTGCTTAGCTGCATTTTCAGGATATTTTATTCTGCTAGCAGCGGTGATGAATTTGATAGAGTAAGTCAGCAAAAACCTGTGTGTCACCTACACCTGTGGGTCATAAAATTTTGTCGATATTTTTTCAAGTTCCAGTGAGATGAAGTTGGAAGAAAGCGCAAAGTATGAAGAAGGTTCTAAAACCGAAATCTAAAATTTATAGAAAAAAAGTGTGACATAATAATAATAGGCTTTGCCCTCATACATACATATTCATTATCACCAATCAACATTTTAATATGCATAAATTTTCAATGAAATTGCAGTCAGTTTCTTTAAAATCAACAGTCAGATTAATAGCCACTTTTATCTCCATACAAACACTACACTTGTGCAGCTTTTCATTTAAGAAATTGCAACAATTCACTTAAAATTTAGACAACGCTGAAATAAAGCATCTTAGCAAAGTCTGTACTGTCTCGTAAAATTGAATTTATGAATTCGTATTCTTACAACAAATATTACAGGCAACAAAGCAAGGGCTTTGAAACCCACTTTCTTTCCGAATAAAGGAAGACAGAAAATGATAAGAGAATCTGCCTAAATCTAAAGATCAGAATACGAAACAGGAAATTTGATCTAAGGGGGATTACGTGCTTACACGGTAAGGAACTTCTGGAAAATAAATCAATATTTAAGAGAAACATATGGCCTAAGGGTGAGTAATGCTGTGGCTTTCAGCTATAAATCATGCATTATAAGCGAAACAAAGTGTGTTTGTATGTGTGTTTGGGATGGTAGGGGGAAGCAAATACACATATAGATTTTTGAAAAATAGAGAAAAAAAGCATAGTCTATTGTGAAACATGTGTATCAACAAATTTTTACTACCTCTTTCCTCTACCTCACATCATTTAAATCTTTTTTATAGCAAATGCATAAAACTTAAACAAAGAGGATTATTTTGGCATTTTAATTAAATTTTATTTTAAACTAAACTATGCTTTCATAGACAAGTAAAATAAATTTTAAGCTTATTTTTATAATTTTAAGCAATTTTTCATATTTTGATTCTTATCTCGGCACAACTAATATTATTTATTCACCAACTTATATAATAGGAGACCATATATATATATATATACAGTAGACGCTCGTTAATTCGAACTTTCGGTTAATTCGAACTAATCCAAAGGCCCCAAAAAACTTGTATTGGAGTTAATGTTAAAAATATCTCATTTATTGGAAAAAAAATTATCAATTCGGTTAATTCGAACTAAATATTTGACAAAAAAAATTTCTTTTAACTCAATTAACGGAGAAAATACACGCTGTATTTATTATTTTGTGTACCAAAATCACCTGTATTTCTTTCGAAGTAAAGAGGCACATGCCCGCATTCCTAGGCTATTGCATTTCCGCTAAACGTTAGTGGCTATCGCTTTATCAGAGCTTAACGGACAAAGCGATTTTCCATTATTTATATCGATTTTATTAGAATTTCAGAATAACCAGTCATTACTACAGATTTTAGGGAGCTGCGTCAGTTATGCCTGCAGTGCAGACAAGTTAATGTAATCTAGTTTTTCTTCCTCAGTGGGTGTTGTGAAAGTGTAAAACTTCAGGATGTCTAGGCGTAGAAAGTACAAAACCCTAATTTTGGAGACAAAGGTAGAAATTTTAAAGAGAGTAGAGAATGGCGAATGTAAAACAAAGTTAGCAGCTGACTATGGAATAAAAAAATATCTTGTCAACTTATTTGAAAAGCAAGGAGTCAATTTTAGATTCATGGTAAAAATCAAAATTTGCTAGAGGAACGAAACGCATGAGAAATACATCGCAAGAATATCTAGAAAAAGCTCTACTGCTATGGTACCAGAATGTTAGATCTCGAAATTTTCCGATAAATGGACCCGTAGTGCTGATGAAGGCTGATGAATTGGCAAGTCGAATGGGTATTGAAGATTTTAAATGCAGTGATGGAGGGCTTTCTCGATTTAAGTCAAGGCACAATATTTCTTATCAAACTGTAGGGGGCCAAAGCTCTGATGTAAACAAAGACGCATGCAATAATTTCAGTAGGAAACTGCAAGGGCTTTTCTCTACTTACCTGCCGAAAGATATTTTTAATGCAGCCATAATGGACAAAGCCATAATGGACTCTATTAAAATTCTCAAAGCATTTATTCAGATGGAACCTTCCTCTGAAAATGAATTGAAATGTTTACTTCAAATCGAGAAGTTGGCTGAACAATGTAGGCATCATAAACAAAACCAAACATCCACTTTACATATATATATATATATATAAATTATTATTATTATGAACTTTAAACTCGTAGAATGCAGTTTTCTAATTAATTTTCTTATTTTACTGTATTTCCGAATAATAATTTTCTAGAATGATTCTTGAAGGCACTTTTATTTTGATTTCAAATATAAATTTCAAAATGATTTAATATGAGAAATATCTTCCCAACTAATATTATGTTTTATACAACTTGCATGATTGATGACATTTATATGTATATATATATATATATATATATATATATATACACTGCTGGCCACTGTAAATGCAACACCCTGAAGGAAACATGCAAATAACATGAAATTTACAACATGCATTAGCGGAGGTGAGATATGCAAATGATTAGAATTTCAGTGCAGGCGCACATCACGCGCGCCTGTGGCGCCACTTCAAAGCGCTATTTAAGGCTTGGAGATTTCGACGATTTCAAGTTCGGCAATTGTGTTTTTCTTGTGGTTTTTTCAAAAAACGATCAATTATGCCTCGTCGAAAACAGCGATCATCTTTTGATTAAGTATCCCAGTTCGACAGAGGAAGGATAGTGGCCTACCGAGATTGTGGATTATCTTTCAGGGAAATCGGTAGTCGTGTTGGTCGAAACCAAACAACTGTAATGCGGATATGTGATCGTTGGATGCAGGAGGGTACGACGGACCGGCGTGTTCGATCGCATCCACCTCAGCGCACCACTTCACGTGATGAAAGGTAAATTGTGCACATGGCAGTGACGGATCGCTCAGTCACATCACGAACCATAGCACAGCACATGCAGTCTGTAACGCATCATCCAGTGTCTGCGCGTACCATTCGACGCCGTTTACAGCAGAGTGGTCTGTCCGCAAGACGTCCATTGCTTTGTCTACCCTTGACGCAGAACCACAGACGTCTCCGCCGCCAATGGTGCGATGACAGAAGGATGTGGAAGGCAGAATGGAATGAAATTGTCTTTACTGACGAGCCACGCTTCTGTCTGCAACACCACGATGGTCGCATTCGAGTCTGGAGACACCGTGAAGAGAGGATGCTGAACAGCTGCGTTATGCACCGCCACACTGGTCCTGCACCGGGTATTATGGTATGGGGCGGTATTGGATATCACTCTCGCACACCTCTAGTACGCATTGCCGGTACTTTAAACAGCCAGCGCTACATCTCCGAGGTGTTGGAGCCATTTGTCCTTCCTTACCCTCAGGGCTTGCCCACAGCCATATTTCAACAGGATAATGCACGACCACACGTGGCACGCAATGTCCAACGGTTCTTCGTCAATCGCCAGATTGAATTGTTTCCCTGGCCGCCTCGCTCTCCGGATCTTTCGCCGATAGAAAACATGTGGTCCATGGTTGCTCTACGATTGACCCAGATTCCATCCCCAGCTGCCACAGCAGATCAACTTTGGCAACGTGTGGAAGCTGCTTGGTCTGCTGTACCCCAAGAACTCATCCAAAGTCTCTTTGAATCAATGCCGAGGCGTGTGGCAGAGGTGATCTCCAACAATGGCAGCTACTCTGGCTACTGATTTTGGCAGGAACCACACTTCACAGAAGTCTATAAATTTAATCATTTGATACTTGGCCAACATGTTATCTACAAAATAAATTTTGTTGTGATATCTCTTGTCTTTCTTGGTGTTGCAATTTGGGTGGCCAGCAGTGTATATATATATATATATATATATATATATATATATATATATATATATATATGTGTGTGTGTGTGTGTGTGTGTGTGTGTGTGTGTGTGTGTGTGTGTGTGTGTAACAGCACGGACCGTGGCGAGGGATGAAGGAGAAAAGTTAATATTGCCGGCTGTGTGTCACAGAAATGATAGTTCGACATCATAGTCAACATAATTCAGTTCCCGCGCTGGAAGTCGTGGCGTAGTCGGTATCTCGAAGATCTTTACAAAAAACGCTCTCATTGGCCCCTCCAGTTCCGGACACACAGGATCACTCCAAACGCAGCGAACAAAAACTTTATTTATTACATTTCGACAAGTTATCGGGGCCACAACGATTCACAAAATCTCCGGCCAAAACCTTGGTGGGTCTTTTAAAACTTCCTAAGGCCATGATCACATTATCCTTGCACTCTTGCATTGATTGGACAGAGGCCCCCATGTCAGTTCTCTGGAGAGAGTCCCATGGCATACTATATAACTTTTGGCGCCTACGAGACTGGGGGGATTAAAGGGATGATATATTGATTACCTACTTTAGTTTTTAGGAAACTTACAATTCCTTTGTTCTTAAAACAAAAACTAAATTAACTCTACGTCCAAGGAAATTTAAAAGAATTCAGAAATTAGTTAAGGTTTTTGGGTTTTATATGTTATATATATATATATAGAGAGAGAGAGAAAGTGAGAGAGAGAATGTTGGTTCCCATATCAAATACGTAAAACAGGCGAAGCGTATTATTATATCCATAAATATGAAAGAGAAAAATCATCATAGAGGAAAATAGATAGAAAATATATATATATATATTGTGAATCTTTGATTTTTATTCCTTCTTGTAATAACAACATAGGTATCCATTATGCAGGCGGTAGAAAAATGCTTCCAACACATATTATTAGAAACACTAAAATGCATCTATTCGATTGTTTTATGAATCATGTAACATAGCCTTCCAATACGTGATTGTGTGTGTATATTTGTTTATCTCGTTAGATATCTTTATCCACGATATGCAACCATGCAGTGAAAGACTGCAGGATGCTGGAAGAGTACGATCCATTCAGCTATAATTTGATCCATTATTGCTGACATTTATTTTCCAGATGATTCCTTTATACAGAAAAGATAATATTTATTGAATTGTTATTTATTTGCCCTCGAATTACGGATTTATGATCTTTCTTTATCCGTGAAAATGAAATACAATTTCTCCGGTGAAAGATTAATTTGAGGCAGATAGTCATATCCCACCGTAATTAACAGCAGAACATTATGTATGGATGGAGATAAAATTTAATCAAATTGGAAAAATAAGCAGTATTTTTCTCCCTTGTAATTTACCACTTTTGAAATAGGTATGACATTTCTATTCTTACAAATTTTCTTCCGTATAATAAACTAACACATACATTTTTTAAACAGGATTATTTGCTATAACCAAAAATATCTATAAGAAACCATTTTCAAAAAATATAAGGCTGGCTATACAGTATATAAACATTGTTGTTGTTAGCCAGTGCGGGGTACGTATCCATTGACAGTTTCATGCTTATCGCGAGATTCATTGGTTGTTTTCAGTCGAGACTCCGTATAGGTGAACCAGTCTCACCCATTGGGCCCCCCTCAATTTTGATCGAGAACCCCTAGGGCGACGTCTGGGTAAATCGTACCTTCTGTCACTTTTTCCTGCCTCACAGACTTTCCAGTATACGGATTTAATGTGCCCATATGCGATTCAGACATGAAGGTATTTAATGATGTCGTCGGGATACGAACTGAGCACTTAAAGTTTCAAGCCCAAAACGCTACCACCTCGGTCCCATATACCATCATTGTAAATGCGCCAAAAGCTATTTTCTAGTATACGTAATTTTGCTCTTCAGTGAACATATCTGAAAGAAAAGAAATCTCTCCAGTGCTGCCACGGCAGTATATTTTTTACAATAGATATAATTTTGATCTTTAGTGACTTTTAAGTTTTGTACTCTAAAACTGGTTGTACATAATTCTGAAGACACTAATTTTAGTTTAATATACATGACAGCTAAACAGATACATTTTTAAGTTATTAAAAATCTACTAGTTCTTATTTATTTATACGTGTTATTTTTTATGTACTACTTTATGTAGTTCATAAAAACATCATGTGCTATTTTTTCCCGAACGACAAAAAATATTGAAAACTTTTATTATAAAGATATAAAAATAATAACATTGTTCCTCTATTTGACTTTTGAAATGATAATTATCATATCATGACAGATTTCTTTAATGTGGAAATCATATATAAAATTAAATAAGTCTTAACAAACAGACAACGGTTAAAAACAAAAACAAACTATATCCATAATAAAAAGTTATGTACATAATTACATAGATATATTTTTATACATTTATTTATTTATTTTTCTATTTATTTATTTATAAATAATATGCTTCTTTGATATCTATATACATAGATACAATGCGTTTATGCGCACTGTTTCAGTGGGATTTTTCAGAGCACAGTTTCAGTGGAATTTTAAATAAACCGCAATTTATCACTAACCTTTATTTTATAATGTTGAAATTCGTGTATGTTATATTTTGGTTCATTAGAGTTTCTTTGGAAATATAAGGTTCAGTGTTTTGTTCATTGCGTTATATATAGCTTTTCATTCTCCCAGTTAGATGTATATTTGTCGACAAGTTACAATAAGTTATAAATAATAACATATGCTACAAACAATTCAAATTTTTATTCTAATTAAATTCAAATCAGTTAAAGAATCCTACGAAATTCCCAAGATTTATATACAGTAAACCATACTCATTTCATAAATATTTCAGTTATCTATATATGTGTTAAACTAAGCAAAAATGTTCAGATCATAAGAGTCAAAACTATCAAGATATATCTTTGAAAGTTCCTTAAGCATAAATCTAAACGGTTCTTATACGATTAGACTGAAAACTCATTTTTGAAATATTCAAAAAATCTTTTCATTTAAAATTATATTTATTTTTAAGATTCAAACCAATGCTATAATAATTTATTAATTTACAGAGTTTGTTTCTGTAAAAGTAGAAATACAACTGCAATTATTAATAATTCCTTTATGTATTTCCAGAAAATATAATCTAATATTCAGATAATCCACCGTATATGAAAAAATATACAAAAATTTTGAAATTCTTTGTAATTTTATGTATTTTTAAAGCATATCATTATTTAAATTCGCCGAGTCGTAGCTAATGTTCATTTTGCAAGTAAGTAAGAATTTAGAATTTGAATTGTGAGATGGTAATTTTCGTTGAAAATTCATGGTAATGCATGTGTTCTGTATATTCGTGTTTAGGAATGTGTGACCATTAATTTAACAGCATATTCTCTTGAAAACTAGAAGCCTCTTTATGATCTATATTAAAACGGAAATATGAAGCTAGGTTATAAATTTCAAACTTGGTATTTACTCCTCTAGCCGCGTTTTAATAACGCAAAGCCTTGAAATTTCATAAAACTTCCAAATAAATGTTGAACTATCATGATTATACACACACACACACACACATATATATATATATATATATATATATATATATATATATATATATATATATATATATATATATAAATAAATAAATATATATATATAAATATCATCAATCATGTAAATTGTATAATACATAATATTAGTTGGGAAAATATTTCAAGTTACAGCCCTGATTTGTCACATCACATCTGCAGTAATATCGAACTCAGTCCTGTAGATAAAAATTTATCTTATTATCTATATCTTATTATCTTATCTTATTATCTTTATCTTATTATCAAAATAATAATACATTTATATAAATCACATAAATAATGTTTTCAATACGTGGAGCCAGCTCTTTCAAAATCTAGTCGAATGGGAGATCTATATTGTTTCCCTATCTAAGGATGTCTCATTTAATTCTGGGTGAAAAAGTATAGCTCATATTAAACTTCAACTGATATCAAAGCGTCTAGAGCAAATCTGGTCTGTTAGTGTTACTAATCAAATACTAGTTATAGTGTATCAGTTTTCAGAGGATTCCACACAATATTATACTGCAGATTATTCTATCACAATATTCTACTGCAGTCGATCACTGAAATTCAAATTCTTCTCCATTGAATTTACATATAATGCTTCATAATGCTGCCTCAATTAACACACACACACACATATATATATATATATATACACTCAAGAGCCAAAACATTATGACCACCCCTACATTTTGCAATGAATTCGCCTGGATGACGTGGAAGGCACGTGATCAGATGGAAGTGGTATTTAACTGCTGCTGAAGAGTCTGAAGAATCATTCTTTCACTTACTTCTGTGAGTGATGGGAAAGGCTGCGGATTTATGCGACTTTGATAGAGGGCAGATTGTAATGGCTCGAAGGCTCGGAACAAGTATTTCCGAAACTGCACGACTCGTGGGTTGTTCGCGACCTACAGTTGTTAGTACTTATGCAAAGTGGATGAATGAAGGTGAAACCAGCAGTAGACGACATGGTATTGGACGTCCACACGCTATCAAAGAAAAAGGTCGTCGGAGACTGTCTCGCATGGTGAAGCAAAACCGGAGCCAGGCAGTGGCTCAGCTGACAGCCCAATACAATGCAGGGCCAAGTAGAATAGTATCGCAGCACACTGTTCAGCGGATACTGTTGGATATGGGGCTACGCAACAAACGTCCCACTTGTGTGCCTTTGCTGACCAAGCGTCATCGCCAACTGCGCCTGCACTGAGCCCGGGCACATCGCGACTGGTCCATGGATCAGTGGGAGAGATTTGTTGGTCAGATGAATCACGGTTTGTCATTCATCACGCCGATGGCCGTGTCAAGGATACGCCGTCTTCCAGGTGAACTGTTGCTCCCTCAATGTACAGTAGGTCATACACAGGCCGTTGGTGGCGGTATTATGCTTTGGGGGACATTCTCTTGGGCGTCTCTGGGACCCGTGGTTGTGGTAGAGCAGACCATGAATGCTACAGGGTATCTGAACATCATTGAGGACCAGTTGCACCCTTACATGGCCTCTGTTTTTCCAGCTGGAAATGGAATGTTCCAACAGGACAACGCCCCGTGTCACAAGGCTAAAATTGTGTTGGAGTGGTTCCAGAAACATGATGCTGAATTCCAGTTAATGTCCTGGCCGCCTAACTCACCGGATCTCAATCCGATAGAACACATTTGGGATGTCATGGGAAGGCAGCTCAGAGTTCAAAGACCACAAATTCGCAATATCTCGGATTTGCGTGACCGTTGCTTAAACATCTGGTACAATCTGTCTCCGGCCATCTACCACGGACTTGTGGCATCCATGCCAAGGCGGGTTGAAGCTGTGTTGCGTGCCAAAGGTGGGCCAACTCGTTATTGACAGGTGGTTATAATGTTTTGGCTCTTGAGTGTATATATATATATAACAAATTATGGGTGATAATATACATAACAAATAGAATACATTTTTGATATGCATAACAAATTATTTACAAAAATAAAATTTCATACATGATACTAAACAAAAATGTAAGGTCTAAAATTAGATTTTCGTAACATAGAAACATGGAAATTAATTTATGAAATATCACATTTCATTGGCTATTCTGAAGTAATGTGGCAAAAATTTGCATAAAACAAAGTAATGTAACATGCGCAGTAGACAGAAAAAGAGTTATAAATTGCAAGTAATAGGTTTCAGTCATACTTTTCACGATGGGTAAATGAAAGGTGTTGACTGAGGACGAAAGAGCTAAAATCGATGCATATCTAGAATGTGGAAAATCTGTTCCGGAAAATTGTAAATTTATTAAAAGACCAGTTGGTGTGATGCACAACTATAGAAAAGATGTAGTTAATTATGTCAAAAATTTTAACAAAAAAAGATAATCAACGTTTATATAAGATGGAGAAAAGGGGGATTCTTCAACTTGCATCGAAAACCGGCCACAGTTCAAAGCAGATTTGTGCAGATATTTCCCTTCCTGTTAGTTCTAGAAGATATAGGCAAATTGTACATTCTTCCTGGAGTTTGGGATGGTCGAAAATGAAGTCTGGTCCAAAGTTATTTCTGCGTTGCAAGCAGAGATGCGTTTGCAGTATTGCGAGAAGTACATGGCGATGGGTGACAATTGGAAGAAGGTAATTTTCTCCGAGGAAAAGAAATTTAATTTGAATGACCCCGATGGTTTAAAGTATTATTAGAGGGATCTCCGAAAGGAACTAAAATCTACATTCAGCAGAAACTTTGATAGCGGAAGTTTGATGATTTGGGCAGCGACTGATTATGATGGCAGAAGTGAAATTGTATTTTTAAATGGTCGCCAGAATTAATTTGATTGCTGCTTAGTTTTAGAAAATTTCCTTCTTCCATTTGCATGGCAATATTATAGTTTAGATTACATCTTCCTGCAAGACATTGCAAGTGTTCGTACTTCAAATGCAATGAAAGATTTGTTTGTCGAACAGAATAATGTTCTTTTAGATCATCCACCTAATTGTCCTGATTTGAACCCCCATCGAAAACGTTTAGGACAGCTTGTACGAATAGTTTATGCAAATGGAATGCAGTACACATCACTTATATAATTGAAAGCTTCAATCTGTCGAAACAGAAAAGTATTTGATCAGAAGTACATTCAAATTCTTATTTTATCAATGCAATCTAGAATAAAAGACACTTTGATGAAGAAAGGAGGCTTGACTAACTATAAATTTCAATCAATTCGATATTTCATAAATCAATTTCTATGTTTGTATGTTACGAAAATCTAATTTTTGACTTTATGTTTTTGTTTATTACTATGTATGAAATAATTCTATTTTTGCAAATCCTTTGTTATACATAGCATATATAATGTATGAAATTTCATTAATTTTTAATGAATATTAAAGAAGTTTTTATTAAAAAATCGTGTTTTCTTAAATCTATTTCCACCACTGTCTATATATATGTGTGTGTATATTGAATCATTCTAAAAAAAAAATGCAACAATAACAAAAAATAGACACCCTGAAGCACTTTTGTGGTAGCGCGTTGGGCCTCGGACGGAAGGTGCTCAGTTCGAATCCAGACCAGCACCTTCCGTCCCAGTGCGCCTTTCAGTTTAGGTCGGATATGAACATGTAGAATATGCAGACCCAAAAGTCCATCTGTCTTCTCAGAGGGATGGCGGAAAGTGCGAGACCTCCGGAAGTCGCCCTCGAGGTACTTAGTCAAAATTCAGATGGCACTTTGATGAACACTGACCAGTTTGATTGGCTAATTTAGACTGCGACTCTTGTGGTGTCATTGTAGACTGGAGCCGGAATTCTCTCTGCCCGAAAAAAGGTCTGGTAAGGTCTCTGTCCTTCTGTCCCGGACAGAGGGACAGAATTTGCAACACAAAATTAAATAATTACAATATAAAAAGAACTTTTATATACCATGTTTTTAAATTTTATGTTGAATCATATAAACTTGACAATTCTATGTATTAATAAATACGTTTTTAGAATTTTTTTGATGAATTATCCCATCAACATGAAAGAAAATGAAGCTAATTGGAAGTTAACTTGCATATAACTTTTCGTTCCCGTTCTGACCAATAGATGGCTGCCCCAGTCTACAAAACGTTCCGGCCAATAGATGGATGCACCAGTCTTCAAAACAAAATTAACTGAAAATATCTAAAAATTAATTTAATTCTACTTAAAGATGGCTAAAAGTATTTAAAAAATGCATTGTCATCGTGTTCTGAGCTATTCTAAAAGTTTCAAATGTCTATCTAGTCGGGAAGTTAGTTAAAAATCGAATACAAGATTTCTACTTGACAAACACACATACACACAAAGAAGAAAGCAAGTTAATGAAAACATGGTAAAAAGGTAAAATTTGATTTACTGTTGAGACAAAGTTTTTCCATATTTTGATCTCGTATTTATTTGTAAATTCATAAAATGGAATGAAATTTTTTATCAGAATTAAACATTGCATCTTTGTCGGAAGATCTTTTGAAAATATATTTTGCTCAGAAGTTCTGTGACAAGAAACTTGTATATCGGATACACAAACATTTTCTTGTGTAAGATACATTGTAATTTCGCACTTCTTTTGTGGTTGACTCTCGAAATCCACAATTCTTTTGCTCCAGTATAAAAGACTCATTACACTGTTCGCAAAACCAAATCAAGTAAAATGATTTTTTCCCCATTTTGAACCAAAACTGGTACGGCATATAAAGTCAATTTTTGTCAAGAACGGAATGAACTGTCCCTTTCTGTCACATTTTCATTTAAAATGTTCTCAAAAAATAATCTAAAATTTTCATAACGAATGACATTTCAGAGAAAATTCAGTGAAGATTTATTTCAGCCCGAGAAAAAAAAATTCAAATTGATTACTTTTATGAAAGTAAAGAAAGAAAACAAAGAGGTGACATTTTTAAATTGTCTGTAGGATAGTTAAAGTTGTATTCTCAAGAAGTGCGATGCATAAAGTGATAAAAATTATTTTTTCAAAAGTCACGTTTTAAATATTTCATTTTTCTAGTATGAAAAAAAGGAAATAAAAGGCAAAGAATTGCTTTTTTTTTTCTCAGTTGATTTTGCTGCTACTTGAAGCTTTCATTTCGCTTTCATTATAAGTATTATTCGACGTTGTAGGTAGATTTTCGGAACATGGGACAAAAATTTTCGAATGTGATGTTTTTATTCAGAAGGAAATAGATATCCGAGCATTCTTCTAAAATATGATTCAAGTTCCCGGAACAAATTTACATAATTCATTTCTTTGTCAGCCTTGATAAATAGAGAAAATATATTCTTTAAATAATTTTTTCTAGGGAGCCAATCCAGTGTTCCCATGCTAGATGATTTCCGAGAAAATGTTTTGATTTACTTCAGATGGAAAACAGGAATGGTGCATATTATTTAAAAATTTTAATATTAGCAGGCAAAAATTTGCAACTTGTTGAGGTTATTTATGCAAGGTGTTTATGTATATATGAGGTTATTTATGTAAGGTATTTATGCAAGTTGTTTATGTATATATATATATGTATATATGTATATATGTATATATATATATATATATATATATATATATATATATATATATATATATATATATATATATATATATATATATATATATATATATATATATATATATACGCCCACAAAGTTCCCGCGCAGTGGTCTGGGGTTCGAATCCCGAATAAGTCTTGGTCGTTACCGTGTTAGGCTTCGTTCATACGATACGGTTGCTGTTTTATGATCGTTTCAGTGTCAACCGAAATCTGTGTTCACACGATTCGGTTTTTCTTTCCCCGCTTACGGTTTTCCCGTCCTTTGCCATCATTCCAGTGTAGTTCACTTTGCAGGATGGACGTAAATACCTTTCTTGTAATATACTAGTATCGTCGTCGTCGAAGCAACATTAAAAAAATTTATAGAATGTATTGGGTACATCCTATTTTGAGGGTCAGATATTGTCTGGGATCTTTTCAAACGTTTATGATTGAATTAAGAAGAGATTGATCGAAATTTTTCAACTACTTCCGTATGACGATACATACATTTATTGAGTTAAAAATTTGAATTTTTTGTAATGTCTAACAATATAATTTGCAAACATAATCACATCATAAAACTTCTCATAAAGTTTTTAAAAAATTTTAAAATTTAAAATTTTAAAAAAAGTGGGGAAATTTAAAATCGTTATAACTCGAAATATTATGTGTTGAATTTCTTTTTTTTTCATTTAATTAAACAGAAATATGTTTTAACTTCGATTCAGCTTTTTTTTTAAATATTAATTTTTGAAAAAATTAAAAATATTTAGAGAATTAAAAAAAAATGATGTAACTTATTTGTAAAAAATCATACTTTTAAAAGTAAATATATTTTTCAAATTTGTTGAATCAAAATTAAAGTAAAATAAAAAACATGTTCCAAGTTTGAACCATTTATATTTAACAGTTCTTGACTTATAACAATTTAAAGATGAGATATGGTGAAAAAACCCATCATGCAGAAAAAGTATTTACAGGTTTAAACAAAGATTGGCTGCTATTAGAATGGTGCAAATAATAATAATAATAATAATAAAAATAATAATAATAATAATAATAATAATAATAATAATAATATCTCCTGTTATAATTAAGATATAAACATGATTTAAACGTCGTTTAAAGCGTTATTTAAAGTAAAACATTCTTATGTTTTGTACCAAATGTTCGGTCTTTCTTCAACCAAAGAAATTAAAATTTCTGTGTTGATTTTCTCCATTTGTAAAAAAAAAAAATCCACTGTAAAAAGCTGTAAAAACCAACTAAAAAAATCACCTCAAACAATCACTTCAGTAGCTAGATCGGCACTGGTGTACGTTTCCTTCAAAATAACCGAATGGCGTGTACTCCCCCTCTCAATTCTCTACGCCAATGGCATCCAAAACGGTGGCGCGGCATCCGGTTTCGGTAGACAAAATCGAACGGCATCTGTTACCGATTCGTTTATTCTCCCGTTTGCGGTTTTCGACCGCAACGTGTGAACAGACAAAACAAAATACACTGTTTACTGCAAACGAAACAACAAAGCCGAGACGAACATAAAACCGAAACCGTATCGTGTGAACGAAGCCTTATCCCCTTATATGTAACAATGCTGGGTCTCCTAAATGGTGTTCTCCCATTAAAGTAGCCAGCAGGACTTCGCGGTCAGTAACAAAAGGCCAATGTCTCATTTCAAGGGTCTTCGCATTAAATAAAACATATGTGGTCTTGTGGCGTCCCTGTGGTACAGCGCATTGGTTTTCGGTGCTGAGGGTGCTCGGATCGAATCCCTGCGTTGCACTACTAAAAGCCTCCGTTTGTGTCGTCCCTACATAGGTGGTAATGCTAGTCTGCCAATATGGTGCCGCCATAATAAAATAGCTAGAAAAAGTGCGGTGTACTATGGCGTTAAGGATATTGTCCAAGAAACCGCCTGCCTTATTGGAAATATATATATATTATATATATATATATATATATATATATATATATATATATATATATATATATATATATATTATATAGATAAATAGACAGGTATGTGAGAATAGTAATAGTGGCTGAATTCTTAATATGGTTATTAAATAAATATCTTCAATTAAAATAAAACAGAAAATGATACCAAATTGACCATGTACATAATTTTGAATCTAAGTCAGGTAATCTATACTATTCTATGTATTATAATTAGATATAAAAATTATCTTCGTTAAAATATAATATAAACTTTAAAACGTTGAAGTTGTATAAAAACACATACCCCAAAATATACCTCGCATTATAAAACATGTACTAAGGTGTCATACTATAAAAAGCAGAGTTTTCAAAAAGATACAAAAGTGACGGGCCCAAGGAATGAGAGAGATGTAATTTGTTTATTATTGCTGATGAAAACAATAAAATCATTTTCAATCAGTTTATTATTCAATTTGACATAAAAAAATAATATCTGAAAGTCTAAAAGATTCGCTGTTATTTAGATGGAGAAACTCTGCATCTACGAACTATAATATAACTTTCATAGGTATTTTCATCATTTAACCTTATGAAATGAATCAAATCCAATATCATCTGTAGATGATAAATTTTACGTTACAAGCAAAAATATTTCTCCATCTTTGTTCGCTACTTAACTCACTACAAATATAACCCTAGATATGGTGAACGAAAACTTCTTACTTAGAAGTAAAAAAAAAAAAAAAACTTTTTTCTTAGGTTCATTTCAGTATTTCTCTTCTTTACACACGTATTTCATTTCATATTTCGGTTTGTTTCTGGCTTACGTGCTGGAAAAGATTGTGGACACTGGTCAGGAAGGAAAGACAAGTAAAAGTTTTGAGAACGTATGATGGAATACCTCCAACTGCAACGAAACGTGTCTTACGTGAATGAATGCGTTCATTTGTTTCTCGGGTGACTTAAATCTGATTTCAGGGAAATACGAGTTTGATTAAATATTAGGACAATGCTCATTTCAATTATCGAGGATAAAACATAAATCAAATCTAAATAAAATCTCCCTATAACAACAATGATTTTGCTCAGCATTATTTGGTTTCGTTACATATTTCATCTATTTTTATAAGTGTAAACTACCTAATATAAATATTAAGAATTTTTATCATATTTATATCATTAATACTTAATTATATGTTTGAATATATGAACACCACAGAGCACTTTGACGTTAATGTTTTGTATTATCTTTCACCGTGAATAAGAGAAAATCCGTTTTTAAAATTATCTTTTCTTCCAGTCCATTTTGAAAGGTTGAGTTACAGTTGATGAAGCATAGATATATGACTACCAAATAGAAATAAACAACAGAGAAAACAGTGAGTTGAAGCAGGTGATTCTTCTCCAAAGAATGCAAAAACTGTTCCACCAGCAAGGAAGGTTATGACCAATGCTTTTCGGATTCACTATGGTATAATTGTTGACTACTTAGGGAAGAAGAAACGAAGCACCAGGGAGTACAAAGAATATTTTCTGGACCATTATTATAGAGAAATTTATTTTCAAAAAAGCCCCACTTTGTGAAGAAAAATGTTATCTTGATTAAATGCCCCGTTAATTCATCTGTGATTGCCACCGTGAAAGTGTTAACAATTATACCACGAAATTCTTACCTTCCTGCGTATTCTGTAGAGTTTGACCCCTTGGAATAATACTTGTTCGCAAATCAGAAAAAAAATTCTTGCAGGGCAGAAATTTCCATTAAATTCCGAAGTGATTAGTGGAATAAATGCTTATTTTGAAGAGTTCGACAATTCTAAATTTATAGATAGAAAAGAATGAAAACAGTTGGATAAAATATATCAAGTTTATTATAGATTATAGTGCAAAATATACAAAAATGTTTTCAAAAATGCGCCAGATTCGTTATTTTTGTAGGGGCTTATGAAACAAACCTCGTACAACACAGGTCATAAGTCATCAATACATTCATTTAAAATATTTATTTTTAAATTTCGAATTTTTAAATATTCTATTTGCACTATCATGTAAATAAATACCCTTAATATTAAATAGACTAATTTCTAAAATTCTAGACCATATTTATCCGCAATTTAATATTTCAGATAGATGGTTTTTTTATCTCTCTATCCTTTCAGTCGCATTGAAACTGGACCCCGAAAATGAAAAATGACGCATGAAAATTCATCTCCCGCGTGAAAAAAAAATTTGTTTCTTCAGATTCAGTTCAGTATTCCTTTTGTTTACACACGTATTTCATTTTACGTTTCAGTTTATTTCTGGCCTACGTGCATAAAAAAAAAGATTGTGGACAGTGGCTAGAGAAAGAGAAGACAGAGGAGAATTTCGAGAATGGTATGACGGAATACATTCGATTGCGCAGAGACGTGACTTTTGTGAATATAAGTGCACAAAGATTTCTCTGATAGTAGTAAAGACAATGATGAAATATGAGAGTGAAGTGCTCTGAGGTAATCGAAAATAATACTCGTGTTGAATTTGATCGGAACATCACAGAGAAAAGTTACGGTTTTAAATATTACCGGTAAAGAAACATTTAAATATGAATATGTCTTTTAAAGGCACATAATATAGTGCAATAGAATTATATATACAGGTGTTATCAAAATAATGGCAACACCTACCGATTTTATTGTTGTTTATGAATCTGATTTGTATTCATGAATAAAAAGTCTTGCCACCAGTATTTTTTAAACAAATATTGGACATATTTTTCTACTGTCAGATAGCAGTAATGAAATTTACCCCTTAATTGCTCGGAACAGCAAATTAAGTATAGCTAAGAAAATGCTCATTTATAACTCCTATATTCGTCCTATCTTAGCTTATGGAGGGCCAGCGTGGTAATATTGTGCGGATTCCCATATTAAAAAACTAGCTTCTGCTCAGAGTAGGACCATTAGGCAAATCGTTAACGCAGATTGGTACTTCAGAAATACTGATATTTACAGGGAGTTAGGAATGCCTAATATTCGAAATTACCTCAAAAATCAAGCTACCAACTTTCATAACTCTATTGACAATGATCTTTTAAAAAATCTAGCAGACTATGACCGCGTAGACTCCACTAACAGGAAAACGCCTCGAGCCATCCTGAGTCTTTCGTCCTAAATGTTTTTGTTTGTTCCTCGTCATTTAAATAAAAATATAAAAATACAAAAAACCATACTTGGCTTTGCCAGGGCAGAACACAATTAAACATTTTATAAAATAAAATAAAAATCTTGTTCTATCCTTAAACTTCCTTCTCGCATTTATTTTACTTTTTTGGAGCAAATCCAGTTGTGGAGATGATCCATTTCTTAGTGTTTGACCTCACAGATTTTGAACCTTATCTCTCTATTCAATCACTTTTCTTCCTCCTTTTTCAACTTGCCAGTTGAAGTCGAGCTTACAGACAGCCAAAGTTTTCACCCTCCAGAGTTCTTACCGAACCAAACGTTGCTTCACTTTTTAGTGAAGTACTTTGAAGATCCAGGAGACGCCCAGTCAGAACACTCCATTTCTCGTCTCGATGGACATTGCCATTTTATGAAATATCTACGTTAGAAGGCGTTGGCCTAAGTAACGTAGCTAAACACTAATTCCTATGGTCCTATGGTCCTATGGTCCTATGTTAGCAGTAATGAAGCTGTGAATTTCGTTCCTTTTACTGGAGAGTGTCAGATGTAAGACCTTACAGACTGTCAGAGAGGGAAAATTTCTGGCCCCCGTCTGCTTGGAGCCTCTGTCACCACAATCTCCAGGGTACTAGGTGATTTCCGAGCAGTGTTATAGACATTTTCCCGATAGCATGTAGAAGGAAAATAAAAACATCCACTGAAAAACAAAATAATAGACCAAAGGGAAAGCTGAGGGAGAGAGACCGACAGGTACTGAACACGATGGGGACATAGAAAAAGAACACAACTGCAGCTAAAGCGACTGCAGAGTTTAATTTGCATCTGCAGGTTCAAGAAACATCCTTTTCAGATAGGATGAAACTTCACGAATGAAATATTTACGGCAGAGTAGTATTTCTAATCCACTTGTAGATGACATGCATTCCAGACATTGCCTAAAGTGGTGCCATGAGCACAAATCCAGGTGAAGTGACACATGGAGCAATGCGATTTGGTCAGACGAATTATCATTCACAGTCTTTCCCACGACAGGATCCGCGTACTCCTGGAGAACACAAACGCAATCACATGATCCTGACTGTCTTTTGCAAATGGACAAGTATAGCGAAAGATCTGCCATGGTTTGGGTAGCCATATTCAATTGGTTTTCTGCGATCTCTGTTCTAACTCTGAAAGGGAGACTGAATGGGAAGTACTATGTTTAAATTTTAGCCAACCAGGTCCATATTTCTATAAGAAAAACATAGGTAAAAACATTGTTTCTATCTTCTCCCAAGCTGAAAATGCTATTATCCATGTAGGAAGATCTGTTAAGTCATGGTTTGAGGAACTTGAAGACGAAGTAAAACATCTTACCTTCACTTCACAGTCCCCCGACCTCTATATCGTCGAACCTATGTGGTATGTTTTAGAAAATAATGTTAGGAATCGATATCCACAACGAGTATCTCTACAGGAATTTTCCCGATTTCTCCATGAATATTGGTATGATACTTACTTAACCACTATTCATGAAATTTATAAATCTATTCCTAGACCAATTCAGACGGTATTAGATGCCATATTAATAACGGATTTCATATTATGCATTGGTGTTTCCATTATTTTGATGACCCCTTGCATATATATATATATATATATATATATATATATATATATTCGTCTGTACCGTAACTATGCGCGGAGTTGAGGTAGGTTAGAAATCGATGCTCTACCAACTTACAAGAGAAACACTGTTTGATTTACTGTGTCCCGTTTTGTTAGGTGTGTAGTTATATAGTTGAATACACACACACACACATAAATATATATATATATATATATATATATATATATATATATATATATATATATATATATATATATATATATATATACATATAAATGTAATTTACTTAAATTATCTATGCATGATGAAATGTATATAAGGATGTACGTATAGAAATTATTTCGAAACTTTCCTTACGAATTATAAAACTTTATATCTTTTCAGATAACAAGGCGAATTCGATCTTTTGGAGGAAATATTTGATCTTTTGGAGGACATATTTGATCTTTTAGAGAAAATCTAAAATAAAAAATGCTAAATATTCTTTGAAATCCTAAATATTTTTCCAACTACCCATAACACTTTTGCCCGATTCTCGAAAGAAAAATTTACACTCCTTTATTTTTATATGGCAAAAAGCCTTATATCAAAAGCCATTTATCCATAAATAAAATATATTTTCTTTTCTCGAATTCAAAGCTTTATCCACAAGTAAAGAGATTTTTCCATCATTATACCAAATAAAAACTTATACCAGGATTAAAGAAAAGGGAATCGAAAAATCATCAAAAGTTTCAAAGGAAAAAGTATTTTTTTCCAGTAGTCTTTATAATGGTTTATGGTTTTCATCTTACATATCTCTTTTTCACACCGGTGACTTCTCAACAAAGAAAAGAAGTTGATTTTTTGAATCAACAGTCTTTTGTTCTTGCTACTCGCCCCCCTTTTACTAAGAATCGGCGTATGAACTTTGTTCTACGCATCATTAGTGCTGCAGAGGTACGTGTGAGGAAATAAAATAAAATAAAATACAGATATCATAAGTTGTTTTAGACCGCTTTTTCGGAGAAGACATTATCGATGAGCTGAGGTAGAAAAGAATAGAATGTATGATATTTCTCAGTAGATCTTTAAACTTAGATGATGGGAGTGATTTCAGTTTCTTTGTTTTAAAAAAAAATTCAATATGAACTGGTATAGAATCCGACCTTGATTATCTCTAATTTTCAAGGCATTGACAATTAGAAAGCATTCTAAAACGAATTATCTCATCTTTCTTAGTAAAATGACAATATTTGGAATACAGTGAACAACCATATAAATCAAAATTATAAGAAAATCATTATGTCAATTGCTGCGTGATAAAAGCAAATCTGTACTATAAATCAAAAAGGAAGACAAAATAAATCAAATGCATGCTATATTTCGAAAGCACTTCAAATTTAGATGATGAGAATGATTTCAGTTTCTTTGTTTTAAAATAATCTATATATATATATAAAAGAGCTCGTCTGTTTGTTTGTCCGCTATAGAATCATAGACTGTTTCACCCACCGGGACCAAATTCGGCACAGTTAATGTTTAGGGCCCGAGAAACTTAAAACAGCAAAAACAAAACTTGGGGCTCAATTAGTGTTTCTAAAATTAATTTTTAATGATTATTTGTGCCCCTAAGAGGTGCGCGTAACCCCTGTAGATAAAAACCCTTCACCACAAGCAGTTGCGTTAAGAGGTTTTGTTTGGGTATGACGGGGGGGGGTGTCAAATTCCAATGCGCGGGAGGAAGAGAGTTGGGAATGACCTTTGGCACTGGCTCCCCAGATGAACACAACTGGCTCTTCTTTGTGAAATCCGCTGATAGAACAAGACATGCTCAAAGTAGATATCGTGCCATGAATGCTGACCAGTGGAGTTTATATGAATTTCACTATAATCCCGAATGTAATTATGCATTTGCTAATGAAAATGCATAATTACATTCGGGAAGTATTGGATCAATGTCGAAAATATGTGACAGCTGTGGTGCTAAAAAGTGGTCTAGCGAATCACCAGGAATGTGTTGCAGTAATGGGAAAGTACAATTGCCTGCAATTCCAGAACCACCCGAGCCTTAGAGAACACTACGCACAGGTAATGCATCTGATTCAAAGCATTTCTTACAAAACATGCAAGCTTAAGGAAAATAGGCTTCATGGGGAATCCCGCCTTACTTTGATTAAATAAGATGGATAACGCATCTTGCACTTTACTTCTTGGGTGATGTGAAAAAAAGTGAGTTTTTAAGGGAAAAGTAAATAATAAAGGTAAATGTAAATTATAAAACTTATTTCTAATTGAACAGTGGATCAAACAAATCTAATTTAATCTAATTAAACAGTATCTAACAAATATAATTAAACAGTAAACTTATTCAATCCAAACGTGCGAATCACGCAACACAGTGTTATTAATTCTCAATAAAATCAGACGGAGGTCTGCAGGCTCAAAGTTTCTTTCTTTCTTATTGGTTGTATATCATTTCAGTAGAAACACGCTAAACGCATTATATCTGGCCAGATGAAAATGAAGAGCGGGGGTGCAGCCCAGTATTTTTTTGATGGAATGCATGAACAATTTTATATCTATGTATCTACTTGGGCAATGCCGGACAATAATGCTAGTTCAATATAAACTTGTAAAGAATTGGTTCTCGATTAGCTCTAATTACTCAGGTATTGGCAATTAGACAACGTACTAACACAAACCATCTAAAATTTATTAGTAAAACAATGATATTTAGAATACAGTGAATAATCATATCAATCTACATTATATTAAAATAGTATGTGATTTCATGTGTAATAAAAGCAAATTTGCACTGTAAAGCAAAAAGGAACACAAAAGAAATCAGAATGTATGATATAATGCGGTAGCACTTTAAACTTATATGATGGGAGTGATTTCAGTTTGATTGTTTTAAAAAAATTCAATATGAATTGGTAAAGAATCGGGCCTCGATTAGCTCTAATTGCCAAGGCAATGTCAATTAGGCAATCGCAAATAGACAAGATACTAACACAAATCATGTAATAATATTTAGTAAAGTAATGATATTTAGAATACAGTGAATAATCTAATCAATCTACATTACAATAAAAATAATATGTGATTTGATGTGTAATAAAAGCAAATTTGTACTTTAAAGTAAAAAGGAAGACAAAAGAAATCAGAATATATGATATATTTCGGTAGCACTTTAAACTTAGATGATGGGAGTGATTTCAGTTTCTTTGTTTTAAAAAAATTCAATATGAACTGGTAAAGAATCGATTTGATCTAATTGCCAAGGCAATGCAATTGCCTTGCAATGCCAAGGCAATTAGACATGATGCAATGCAATTGCCAATGTGCAATTGCCAAGGCATGTGCAATTGCCAAGGCAATTAGACATGATGCTAACACAAATCATGTAATGATTCTTTGTAAAATAAGGATATTTAGAATACAGTGAATAATCTTATCAATCTACATTATAATAAAAATAATATGTGATTTGACGTGTAATAAAAGTAAATTTCTACTGTAAAGCAAAACGAAAGCCAAAAGAAATCAAATTGTATGATATAGTTCGGTAGCACTTTAAACTTAGACAAGTTGGTACCCGTCAAAACATGACGGCTAGATAGTAAATAAATGTACTCAAATTATACTCAACACATTGTTGCCAAATGTTGAAAATTATAATAATGCGCAGAAACGAATTAATGTGTTTAAGCGGGCTCGTGCTTAGTGAGTATCTAAAGCCCGATTTAAACATGCCACTGAGCATGCGCAGAAATCAATTTTCAATTGTAAATTATCGCTAATTAATAGAAATTGCGGTTACGAAAACCAAATTTGACAAATCTACAGATTACAATCTTTTGTTTAAGAGCAAAATGAAAGTAAATTGATGAAGTAGTTTTCTGTCATGGACTGTCCAAAAAGTCGGCTTAGCAACTTAAATATATAGATGATGGGAGTGATTTCAGTTTCTTTGTTTTAAAAAAATTCAATATGAACTGGTAAATAATCGGACCGCGATTAGCTCTAAATGCCAGGGCAATGGCAATTAGACAAGGTACTAACACAAATCCTGTAATGATTCTTTGTAAAATAAGGATATTTAGAATACAGTGAATAATCTTATCAATCTACATTATAATAAAAATAATATGTGATTTGATGTGTAATAAAAGTAAATTTGTACTGTAAAGCAAAACGGAAGCCAAAAGAAATCAGAATGTATGATATATTACGATAGAACTTTAAACTTAGATGACAGGATTGATTTCAGTTTCTTTGTTTAAAAATATCAATATGAACTGGTAAAGAATCGGACCTCGATTAGCTACATCGTATTAACACAACTGATCTATTATTTCTTAGTAAAATGACGATACTTAGAATACAAGGAACAACCTTATAAATATAAATAAGAAAATTATTATGCGATTTGCTCAGTAATAAAGCAAATTTGCCCTGTAATGCAAAAAGGAAGACAAAAGAAATCAGAATGTATGATATATTTCAGTAGCACATTAAACTTAGATGATAACAGCAATTTCAGTATCTTTTTTTTAAAGTTAATATAAACCGGAAAAGTATTGCACCTCGATTAGCTCTAAATACCGAGGCACTGGCAATTAGATAGCGTGATAACACAAAATATCTTTAATTTTCTTAGTACAATAAGTATATTTATAATTCAGAGAACAAATTTAAAAATCTACATTTAAAAAAAAAATATTTACATTGAAATAAATGATAATTCATCCTGTAGTGCAGAAATTTAGCTATAAACTTTGCTTGAATAATTTCAGGTAAGATCTATCTTGTTATTATCATTTCCTTTTAATCATATATGGTAGGTAGGTTTCTAATCTGGAAGTAATTAAATGCACAAAAATGTCATTAACTTCGGTATAACCACTTTAAGAAATTCCCCACATCAGGAATAATAAAAGTAATTTAAGAAATTAGATTATCATCGAATTTAAATAATTAATTCTACTTCTGAAGCAGCTTGAAAAGCACAAAAGAAATTCATACTTACTTTTGCTCACTTTAAAAATCCTCTCGAAGCTATAAACCTAAGTAATTTATCCATCGTAAAGTAATTGCCAAAGGAAAATAGAACTTCGCACTTTAACATTATATCTAATCCTATTTTAAAATGTATCGCTGAAATGTATTCGGATACATCAATATTTTAAAATGTATTCAGATCTGGAACTAAGGCTATTCGATTTCACAAAACCTCATTGCATACTGAAAAATATTTATTGTAGTTGCATTGTTGTTAGCCTAAATTTAATCAATATTCAAAAGCAGTTGCTAAAATGGTAACTAATTGTCAGTAATGCATGTACATTTAGTGGCTCTCTGAAACTCAAAATACAGTATGTTGACCCTTCAAATACAATATTTCTCGTCTTAAAATATTATAAAACAGATAATATACTTCAAGAAATTTTTAACATGTTGACAGTCAGTTATTTTTAAGGAATAGAAAAGATGGTTTAAAATCAGTATAAAAAGGTGTTTAAATGCTGAAGAATCTAACCTATTTAAATGGATGTTGGAAGATATTGATTAAATAATTGATTTTTTGAATCTGTTCTGGATATTGAACTAATTAAAATCGAACTGCATTCTCTCGCTAAAATTAGAAAACGAAAATCAATAATATCAATTTGAAAAATATGATGGTTTTCAATTGAAGCATTTTATACCAAATGACGGTCTGAAAAAAGTAATGAAATTTAAAGAAAGTAATTTATATAATGTAGGTACTTATGTTGTACCAGAGGTATAATAAAATAAGATCACAGAACTCCGTATTTCTTCTCATTAATATCTTTTAAGGGGACGAGGAACTTTCAACTTTTTTTTTATATTTCTAGTTTTTTACTCTATACACATAGTGAGAATACTTAATATTCTTTTTCACTACATTGAAGACACTTAAAATTCATAGATAAGTATTTTTTGGAAGAATAAGAGCTGTTTTTCAAAAATTTCTTTAATGTCCATTATCTTTAATGTCCATTTCAAAAATGTCCATTAATTTTCTTCTGATTTTTTCAAAATTCCTTGGGATTGTTAACTGAATTCATAGTCAAAAAACTATGCATTATTCTTTGAAACCACGAATATTTTTCAAATTTATAGACAGTGAAATAATGTAAAAGCATCCAAAACATAAAAAAAAAAACATATTAAGAAAAATATACATTTATGGCATTAGATTCATAAAAAGAAAAATTTATTTATGTTTATATATGAATAATTATACTTATATTAAAAAATTAAGGTTTCTAAATCATACGGAATGCGCATTTTGAAAACTAGTAACGTTTTTGAAATATAGGAATAATTCTGCCAAAACATCCTTATTTTGAATTTCAAGGGTCTTCAACATAGTAAAAAGAACATTGATTAGTCTCATTCTGTATATAGATTTAAAAATTGTTTATTAAAATATTCAAGGTTAAAGGTCCCTTAAGGTTTGTGCCCTTAAGACTCTAAAATATGGTTTCAATGACTGTTTGTTTTGCAACAGAATTTATTAAATGTTCTAGTATATACATATTTAAATATTTCTATCAAAATATTTGTTGTGAATCAATCAGTTTGCGCTAAAAGGGCTACTTGATCAGGAATTGCCCTATAATTAATTCATTAATGCAAGCAATTATAAAATTTTCTTAGGAATTTTTCAATATCATTTCTAATAATATCAGATTTATAATAATATCTGTCTCTAATAGAGAGTATAATTACATATGTTAGGGTATATGTCTTGAAATAAGATCAGAAAATTCAAATTATTATCCAAAGTAGAATCAAATATGAAATTATAAGACGAAGGAAAAATTTCTGCAAATAAACTAAAGAGTAACGTTTGAGATCATCGCTTGAAATAATACTGAATTTTTTCTTTAAAAAATAACAAGTATTTAGTTAAATTTTAACTTAATGAGAATACTTAATATTCTTTTTTACTACACTGAAGACACTTAAAATTCATAGATAAGTAATTTGTGGAAGAGTAAGACCTGTTTTTCAAAAATTTCTTCAAAAATGATAAAATGATTCAAAATGCTCCATGCCTATTAATTTTTTTTCTGATTTTTCCCAAATTTCTTAGGATTGTTAATTGAATTGTTTGTCAAAAAAACTATGCATTGTACTTTGAAACCAAAATATTTTTCAGATTTATCGAAAATTTAACTTAAAGGGAAGGTATTGTATTTTTTATGATATGCTTGTAAATGAACATTATGATATGAATATTTTTTATGATATGCTTAAAAATATGCTTGTATATCAGATACATACAGAGATGAATACTATCCTTTAATTATCATGTAGAAAAGAAATGTAAAGTCAATCATTAACTACCCGGATGTCCGATTTTAAAGATTGTTTAAAAAAAGAAGAGCTTCTATTACAATAATCTGAAAACAATGAATGCAAAAGCACGTAGAATAATGTTTAAAGGGGAAAAGGTTTACATGAAACTTATTAAGTCAAAATATTTATAATTTACACTTAACTCGTTAATTATATTTAATCTATAATGAAACTGAAAGAAAACCTTTAAAAGCAACCTACTTCTTAAAATTAATGTAATTTTTGTTCATTAAATTCCTATAGTCTGAAATCTATAACGTAAATAAATATTTATTAGTTTATTAATATAATTTAATATATTAATACACTGAGTTTTATTAATACAATTTACTAGTTGCATACTAATGAAATTCAATCCTCAGGAGAAGTTAAAATCCACATTTTGGGATAAATTAAATTGAATATGTATAGAAATTTAAAATCGTAATTAGGTCTTTTATACTTAAAGAAGTTTAATATTGATTTATATGGAAATAAATTAACACAATATATTAATTTTTCATGTGGTTTATGGAAATGTTCTCGCAAGCTATTTGGTTTTATTAATTGCCTATAATTCAAAGTACAAATACAGTGCACAGATTTATAATTAATGTCAGCAATTTTAAAAGTTTTACTCATCGGCAACTAATTTCAGTGTACTTAATTAGCTTCGATACAGACCATATTGCTCTAAAAGAGAAAAGCTTAATTTTAAAATGTTCTTATCACATGTTAAGTGGCTCAGTTTAAGAACGAAGATTTATTGCAATCGACTAAGCATCGGGGGAATAGGATCCATATTTATAATCTGAAAATCATAGCTAAAACTGTATTTAATGAAACAAACTTTTGGATTAAATGAGCATAGATCATAATTGCGCATATTTTACAATAGTTTATTTTTGCCTCGATTTACATTAACTTTGGCTAGTATTGGCTAAAATTGAGTGACGAGTGTGACAAGTTCTTTATCACCGTTTCAAAAGTAGCTATCAATAGGGTTCATTTAAGTGCTTTGTTCAAACCAAATCATGTGTAAACAAGATACTACCGGTACTCTGAACCATTCAAAAACCACTTTATGCGCATGAGTCCAATCATAGTCGTCTTGGAATACAACCTAGGAAAATCCCTTCATGGGGAAATTTCAGATTTTTAATTTCAAGTATTCAGCTGACGTCATTGTAAATATGCATAGTATTGAACAACTAAATCAGAAAAAATGCTGAGTCTAAATGATTTTTTATTATTATTATCCATGGCTTTGTCTTGCCCTGTTCTATAAGAGAACTAATAGCGTCATAGCCAATCTACTGGGCATTTGTAATAAATAAAAATCCGCTTTCTCTGTTTTGTTAAGCCCTCTGAAAGAAGAGACGTAGTTATCCACTGAACCTCCTGATATTTCCTTCATTTGTTCAAAATTCCTATTCCCTATTACTTTGAACTTTCTATCTTCAGTTAATCTTAGCAACAAATGCTATCCTTATTACACTAAACCTGCTCGATCCCAATAATTTCAATATTTACCTTACATGCCCCAATTTCGGATTTATTCATACCACGTGAGTCGAAATGTAGTTCATGCTATTATTAAACATTAATATATGAATCGCATATTTGCCACTCTTTTGATTGCAAAGTATGAAGGTCGATATCATATTCAAATATCTATAGTACAGCTGTTTCTAAAACGAGTAATGATTCCTACTGCACTGTGCTGAACTCTTCAATGCAATTCCTACTGCACTCTTCTTTGCAATTTCTTCAAACTTGTTGCTGAGGCAACTTTGTAGATTTAATTAAACATGTTCCATATATTTAATTAACCATATTCAGATGTTTTTCATAATCTGAAGTCTTTTTCCGGCCTTATCAGCCAAGCGCTTCATGTGTTTGCAACTGTAAATTTCAGGTACTAAGGTAAAACCCAGATAAGTAGAATACTTTTCGCATCAAAGTAACTGATCTCTAAGGGATAGATTGTTGGGTAGTGTTATAAAGGTGTTTATTTTGAGTAAAGAAATTCGTCATAGATTTCGCAATATTGAAATGTGCTTTATGATAGTAAGCAAAATCTAGAATAGCTCTAACTGACTTATTCAGAATCATTTAGAGATTATTTAACTTGACGTCACTATGCTAAAGAATAAACTTCAGCGAGTAAGTCTATATTTCACTGAAAGGACATCTCTTCAATGCCAGCAATAAAAAAGGAAAATAAGATGAGGCAACTTGTTGAGTAAATTAAAAGATTAGGCCAATGGTATTGCGTCCTCTGCGGAAGCCGTACTGTTCCGGAGGAAGCCATAATGTTACGTTCTGTTTGGTTAA
Organism: Dolomedes plantarius; assembly: GCA_907164885.2. Taxonomy (NCBI): domain Eukaryota; kingdom Metazoa; phylum Arthropoda; class Arachnida; order Araneae; family Dolomedidae; genus Dolomedes; species Dolomedes plantarius. Next base: position 140,637,122 of record OU015491.1, on the reverse strand, counting down.
GAGGAGTATGTTTTCCTCCTCAAAAGTATAACTTATATGGGGATTCTTCTCAAGATAGTCTTTTGAATCAAACTGCAAACGCTACAAGAAAGTGCTATTGGTCTATAGCTGTTACGGACGTCAGTCGACAACACAGATCAGACAAAAGAAAACTCTTATTTGGGCTCCACATTTTCCACATGGGTGCCATCACAGGCCGTTCGCAGAGCTGTTTTTTGTGCGTGCATAACGCATCCGTTGTTTGTGATACACATACCGTTCCAACGCTCCTTAGGGTTTTAGCATGCGCTGAGCATTTTGCGGCGGAAAAAAAGTGGGTGTTGCCATTCGAAAATGTCCAGTTTCTGTACCTATAACTGTAACCGTGAGCGCCACTTGGTTACTGTTCACAGAATCCCGAGGTCATACCATTGAATAACTATATCTGAAATCTCATCTTAATCGGTAGAAAGGAACAGCCGCTAGATGTCCGTATATCTGCAAAGTTTCTTTATGACCACCCTGTATTATGAGTGGCGGAAAATTTTACTTATCTAATTCTAGAAGCATTATGTGCTGTCAAATTTTAACAACTTCTTCTACTACGCAGATAAATATATACCCTAGATGGAAGGTAAGTAGAATATAAAATACATGTAAAATGAAATGTGCTCAAGTTTTCCACCACTTTTTTCAACTTTGAACTAAATACCATGAAGTATACGAATGAACGTTACGAAATAATTTTATAATCTGGGAAAAATATTCAGGCTTTTATTTAATAATCAATAAATATTTCCTAGTATATAGTTTATTGATTTACAAAGCAAACAATGTATACATTGAAATTTCTCTATCTGGTAACCCCTATTCAATGTCCACCCCCACCCCACCCCAAAATAAAACGCCCATATTCTGTTGAGAACCGTATAAAGACTCCATAGAACCAATATTATAGAAGAAACCCCTCTTCCACGGTGACCCCTCAAAAAAGCCATTTTTTCGGAACCATCACTGTCCGTGAAGGAGAAGTTTCACTGTATTGGATTTTTAATCTAATAGTAGTTGGTACGGGTCAAAACATGACGACTGGATAGAAAATAAATATGTTAATACGCAATTATACTCAATAAATCATTGACAAATGTTGAAAATCATAATATTAAGAATTGAGAAATACACTTTAAAAAATTACTATTGTACCCGATAAAAAGATATATGATTACTCAACTGCGCGAAATAAACAATTCCTGCCAACTTTAATTCTATATATCACAAACATAATTAAAAATAAAAATGGCAGAGAGAGAGCTAGAGAGATTCCTCGGGATAAACAAATAAACGTATTATGCGATCTTGTGCTTAGTAAGTATCAAAAGCCAGATTTAAACATATCACTGAGCATGCCTGGAAAGCAATTTTTAATTGGGAATTATCGCCAATTAATAGAAATTGCGGTTACAAAGACCAAATATGACACATCTAAAGATGAAAATCTTCCGTTTAAGACCGAAATTAAGAAAATTTATGCAGCAGTTCTTTCTCACGGACTGCCCAAAGAATCGGGTTAGAAACTAAAATATATAGATAGATTTACAGAGAGAAAGAGTGTTTATAGAGTATCAATCTTGTTTATATATCTGCCTAAGTAGTACTGATGTCAAGTACTTTAATGAGATAATAATAAAACAAATTTAAGTTAAAATATATATAAATGTATCTTTTTCAAAACATTAGTGGTTCTTTTATTAATTACGAAAATGTTGCACTTCTTGAAAGGTACATTGAAAGGTAATTTCAGATCTCACAATATATACGAAAAGCTAACGCAAATTAAAATTTTAGGGATAGGTATATATGCCGAGGTTTTCCCGAATTTTCCATGAACTTTTAATTAAGAGTTTTAGGAAGTATTTCCTTAACGTTAAGTAACGGAAATCAATATTTTCATTTCAGTAAAGAAATTGCATTTTATCTCCTATGAAAAGTATTTTCACCAAGGTTACAAGCGAAATCCATTTAACATACCTAAGTAAATATGCCTGTAAACGAAGCATTATTTTATGTATTCAATCTTACATGAATAAATCTTTCGGGCCCTTTTAGTACAGCGTCATCCATTTTTGCTGAATTAAACGAATATATAAGCTGCGGTTAGAAAATGGACATATATTTATCAGTGCATGCATATGCAGGTGTGTTTATTAATAAGGAACGTTAAGTATATCTGCAGTATATATAATTATCTGAAGTTTAACTGTGTAAATAAGTATGAGAAGAGTTTATTTTCAATATGACAACAATGCAATCACATTTGTATTTCTATACAACAACACAAAATATAACTATTTTTAGTAGATAAGTTACTTTCCTTTTCCGTTTTACGTATTTCAATACCTTCTGTATACCACATGGTATTTACTTCAAGACTCAAAGGTGAAAATCTGGAGCACATTTCATTATATAAAAATTTTAAATTTTACTTATCTTTAATTTAAGGTATTTATTAATCTGAATAATTGAAGAAATTTTTGCAAATTTGACAGCAAATAATGTTTTTAGAATTAGATAAGTAAAATTTTCTACTACTCATAATATATACTGCAGTAAAGAGGAAAAGAGATATTTTGTTATTATAGTAGCGTCTTAAAATCAGTCAGCTATGTATTATAAAAAATATTCAATCATGTTATATATTATAGCGCCTATTGTAACGATATCCATTTCACTGTTCAGTCTTACCTATTTCAATATGCTAAAACCGATGTACATTCAATGTGGGGATACTTTTCTTTACTTAGCTTTCTTACCTTTCTTTTTAACGTAGAATTACGTTCCTCCATAACGGTCCACAGCAAAGCAAAATTCCAGACGTCCATCTTCGAGTTATAATTTTGGCTCCAAACTCAGTCTCTATCGCTTGGACAAGCAGTAAACAGTTAAAAACAGTACCAAAATGCGTAAAAAAGTAAGCAACGATAAGTAATCCTACTTTAAGAACCCGCGGTAGTTTCGTTAGAAGAGACTACCTGAAATTTTTTTTACCTGTTTTCTAGTTTCTACACAGTTTTTCTGATGTTGTTTTCTCACATAAACATTTTCAAACCACTTGCGACATCATTTCCTCAGGCGTGATTCTAAAGAAGAAACCCAGTTGGGAAAATTAAGCTGTGTGACATAAACAATAATGATTCGATACCTGTGATATACTGAAACGGCCCAAGTAAGGGAATATTTAGGTGTAAACATGCTAAGTGTGATAGATTTTTTATTTAAAATTCTTGTATGGTATATTATATTAGGTAAAATTTAAAAAAAGAGAGAAAGAATAATTATTTATACACGGATTCATTTGAGTGTCAGGTTAAAAAAAATTCCCAGAGATTGATGCTTATAACTGCATAACTCTCTGAATATATATATATATATATATATATATATATATATGTTTATTTATTTATTTTCTTTTTTTTAACCTATGGCTTTATTTGGGAAATTTATCCATATATACAGGCAACATAAACAGCAAAGAACTAAACATTGAACAGATGCATAAAGCACAACAGTGAACTAAGTCAGATAAAGGGTGTTAAAGGTTCATAGAAAGTTCATCACATTTCTAGCGTCCCAGCGCCCGCAGCCAGAATTGTTACTCATTTAGCACCACCCAGGAGGTACGTGTGAATTAATGAATAAATATATAAAATAGATATTTTGAAGAATAAATACGCTAGTATTTGGAAGTCGTATTTATTGTAATTTAAAATTATTGGGCAGTCCATTAACTTTTGGAAATAATATAAACTGATATATATTTTTCATATTTGTTGCTGGTTGTTATTAAATTTATCCCATATGCCTTGTTATGGCACGGCCGCCCAGTTGGCAAAGACAGCGAGACAGTGATCTTAACGTCTCTGGTTTGATGATGGTCGCTTTGAAATCCATCGTCGTGTACGTTAATGGCAGCTGGTGCACAAAAGATCTGACGTGGTTGTCCTTCAAGTTCTCAAACTTACCTCTGGAGGTGCGGGGTCAAGTGTACCGGTTCAAAATTACGGGATCGGTACTTTAGCCAAGTCGGATTCTTTGCCAAGTTCGGCCTTTTGGGGCTGTTCAAAACCGAAGCCGCACTTTCTGCCCAACAGCCTTTATGTACATGATATAATATACTGTCGATCAAGGGGATTAAGCCACGACAATACACAACACATTATTCTGTTATTTATTCATTATATTATAGTGTTTAATTAATTTAACTAATTAAACAGTTAGGGCGACAATGGACCATGAAAAAATTTTTTGATTTATTAACAAATTGCTATGAAATTTTGTATACTTAAACAGTGTTCTTTAGAGATGGAAATTGTAAATTAATAAAAAAAATCAGAATGTAATTAATTAAGATATTAATTAAAATCATTTTGTTAATTACTCTATTTAAAAATGCTCCATGTGCATTAATTTTTGTCTCAGATATCTAATTTTCTCTCTTAAGCTAGCTTTATATAGTTATAATAAAAGTTAGTAGCAATATTTGATTTACAGCCATATTTATAAAACTAGAAAAGAAATCGATAAAAATATGTCATTTTATACAAAATTTTATCAAAAAAAATTTTTTTATTGTAAAAATTTTAAGTTGTTTTAAAATAGTATAATGAATTGATTACTAACTTTTATTATAACATATATAAATAATCATTTTATGAAATTTTATGAAAATTCAAGAAAAATTATGACGCATGGAACATTTTGAACTTACCGAAACGACATGAAAATTTGTTTTGAGAAAAAAATATTTAAAGTTTTAATTTGACTAACATATCCATTGTTAATGTTTGAAAAAAATACTTATAACTTGGTTAATAATAATCGGATCAATAAACTTTTTTTTAAAATTTTAAGCTGATGAGTTGCAGAATCATTTTCTGAAAGAAAAAAAATTGTTTTGGGAACATATTTTTGACAATCTGAAGGTCCATTGTCGCCTTAAGGAAAAGGTGTTTAAAAAATTAACAAATAATTCAAAATGAAAATTTCTTACGAATGCTAATAAAAGTAAATAATATGATATATCCATAAGTTATTTATTAACACTTATATAGGAATGATGTGCAAGGTCGCAAACGATATTACTTCAGTTAGCTACAGTAGTAAGATTTACACATATATTGCGTTCTGCGGCAGTTTTTTTGCACAGAATAATATAAATCGAGATAAAAGCTTGGCACAACTTACAGCATAAATAATAGTATGTTTCGAATATCCTAGAAAAAAAATTACAAGTAATATGTCAAGTTAGATACACCTGGACTTAATAACAGGGTTGCTAAGTTACATTAATAAAATCATAACAAAGCAAATTTAATTTCAATTATATTTAATTTCTGCCTGTATGATTGCACTTAGGCACAACAACATATTTTTTTTTGGAACTGCAGAAGCACAGAACAGTTCTTCAATGGCATTAAGCTACTAGTAAATAGTAATTACATTTCAGATATAATTCCATATTAATTACCGAGTGGGATTTTTTTGACAAATTAATTTCATCTCCAATTTTTTCTCCCGTTATTTGTTTGTTTTAATTTTAGTTATTGTTTATTTGCGTGTATGTATATGTGTTCATTTGTTTAATTTTATTTCAAACGGAAGACTAAATAAGAAATGGAAGTTTTAACAGTACGAGAAAATGAAATTTCAAGTTTTACTGAGAATAAGTAAATAAACTTATAAATCAATAACAATATGACTTTTTTTGAGAGAATAACTAAAGAAAAATATATCATAGAGAGAATTCATATAGTATCTATAAAACATGGATATTTAGTGCAAGAAATATATGCAATAACTAGTTCAATACCCGTGCTTCGCTACGGAGTACATTCAAATTAAATGCAACGGTCAATGTATGCTATTAAGGGAATATATATATATATATATATATATATATATATATATATATATAAACATCGTAACGGATATTTTTATAGACAAAATGTAGAACAAAATAGTGAAATTAAAAACAACGGTCAATTTATGCAATTAATTTGTATGTTTAATATCCATAAAACATACTAATTTTCAATTAAATTCTTAAAATCTTCCATCTCAATTAGTCTAGTGGTTAAATTTTATCTTTTACCGTATTTTAATATTTATTGTCAATTTATTTCGTTGTTATGCACGCGACGTAAAATTAATTTAAAATATCACAAAAAAGAGAAGAAACCGCGTGATCAGCATTTAATAAATTAAATTCTAAAAATTAATCTTTAAAAATACACCAAAAATCAGAAAATGGAGGTAAATATTCGATTATAAATTTGATAACCCCCAGAATATTATTTCAAATGCAAACACAAAAGAACGTTACAAAAACAGCTTAAAAATTTAATTTTAAAAAATCTAAGCAGAATTTTCCAAAAATCTCTTTTAGTGCACCCCTACACTATAATAAAAATCACCATGAAAAATTTCAGCCCATTAGGTCCACCGGTTTGGTCTGTGCGTTATCTGTTAGATCGTCAGTCAGTCAGTCAGTTACGGAACTGTTTATATGTATAGACTAGCTGAAAACCCGTACTTCGCTACGAAGTAATTTCAAATTAAATTCAACGCTCAATGCAGGCAATTGATGTAAAAATATATATTTATATTAATATATATATATTTATAAAAAAATCGTAAGGGATATTTTTATAGACAAAATAATGTAGAAAGAATATTCAAATTAAATTCGCTAGAACATACTAACGAATATAGTATAGTTAATATAGTCCAGTTTGAGAAACATATCTTTACTGTATTTTAATATTTTTTTGGATAATGTCCAATCGTCTGGCCACATTAGCTAAAATTTTTTTTTTGTCTATTTCGTTGGATACAACGTCACGATAACTTTATTTAAAGTACCAGGAAAAAGAAATCACGTGATCAGCATTTAATAAATAAATTCTAAAAATTATCTTTAAAAATTCACCAAAATCAGAAAATGGAGGTAAAGATTGAAAATGATTTCATTTAAAGGAGTTTTTTATGATCTTTCTCGTGATATAAATTTTTATAACCCTCAACTTATTATTTTAAATGCAAACTTAAAAATAGTTACTAAAACAGCTTAAAAGCTTAATTTTAAAATATCCATGACGAGTTTTTCAAAAATCTTTCTTAGTGCACCCCTTTGTTATAAGAAGAATCACCATGCAAAATTTCAGCCCTTTAGGTCCTGCGGTTTCGTCTGTGCGTTGTATGTCAATCAGTCAATCAGTCAGTTACGGAACTGTTTTATATATATAGATAACACTCTTTTAATTCCCTGTTTGATTCTTCAGTTATTTTCCCTGTATATTTCGCGAATCTATTCCTTTTATGAGCAATTGAAATAAATATAAACATTTCTTTTGAATTTTTATTCAAAATCAAAACCATCACTTCATTATTTCTTCCTATAATCCTCTCTTTCCATTAAATTTAATGCCTTAATGATTTTTTAAAATTATTCTCTGTCTATTTTGCGCCCTCTTCTTGGAGATTCTTGTGAACTATTTCGGAAATCTCTAACAAAAATGCTTTACAAATGGACTTCAGCAAAGAAACTTTCCTCTAATCCCAGAGACCACATTCTGTGAGGAGCTTAAGGTCTGACAATTAGTGTAAATATATCAGCGGCGTCTTGTTAATTGAGGTTTTCCTTGTCTCTCCAGGTGTGGTTACTGTGAAGGATTAACTACATTAGAGTTTATAAAACTTGGCAGCAATTTATTTGACGTTTCCAAATATCCGATTGAAATATTTGAGTTGTATATTATGATTTTAGTGTAACCATGCAGGTCTTGTTTCCCTATACCTCTTTCGACTGAAGGAATGAAATTCAGGATAAAATAATGGATCTTCTGCTTTTCATGTTTCAAAATTTTATTCATAAGGATTTATACGAAGATAAATGAATAAAAAATAATAAGCTGTAGCACATTCTTATCATATGATAAATATACTTGAATAGTAGTGTTTAAGGCGAAAGGCTATGTCCAATACCATTTAAATTTAAAAGTGGTAAAATTACTATGTTTTTAATAGAAAACTTATTTTAAATACAACATTAAGAGCTGATAAAAGTAAACAGTTGTCAAAGTATAGTTTTCCTGTTTTCAATACTTTATGGTTAAAAAAATTCAAAAAAGTAAAATAACGAGAAACATTTATCAAAAAATAATTTAAAATATTGTACTTTTTATGGATCGCTTCTTTTGAATACAAATAAAGAAAAATACTGAACTATTTTTATATCATATTTAATTCTCAGAAATTTATTCTTTTATTACATTCATAAACAATTTTCGGGAGACTTAACTTACAAAAATTAGTGTACACTTTTTCAAATAAAACATACATTATAAAAACATTTGTATCTTTCACATCCATAAAATTTTACATAACATTTATATGAAGTTTCATTGCGTTTTTAGAGTGTTTATATTTTAGTGCCGTATAGTGGTTAGGTTAGGCTTTGGTTCTATTTCTAACGCTTGTATGTTTTCTCGGTCTTCCCTAATATGATGCAATGTTAGTCCATGTGCATCAGTGATTCCCAATCGGTATGCCGTGGCACTCTAGAGTGCCGTGAAGGCGCCCAGGAGTAGCGCGAATTTTTTTTTTGGGGGGGAGGGATATTAACAAGAAAACGTTAGTCGGGCCCACTTAAATTGAATAATAAATTGAATTAATGATTCTCAAGCCCACAAATTCTGAGACAAATCGATACACTCATTTCTGGGAATGTATTAACCATTCTCCCACCCCCAACTCTTAAACCTGATAACAAACACTTCTGCTGTAAGTATCCACAGCAAGTCTCACATAATTAAAACAAAACTATTTTGATTCAATTCCCTTGCAGTCCCCTTTTGTCATACTATACGGAATCCCATGGCTGTTATTGAAATTGTATTAAAACATCCTATCCTAGTATTTATTACTCATATCTTTCAACAAATTAATAAAATCGGCAATGGAGTTAGTAATTATTGAAACTTAAATTTAACATCTTCCTGATATATATTCCACTTAAATTTAAAAGTTATAAAGTTTAATAAAAAGTGAATTTAAAAAACAAATTTCAGGTAGGTTTTTCTAACGAAACTACCGCGGGTTATTAACGTAGGATTACTTATCGTTGCTTACCTCTTTTGTATGTATATATGTATGCATGTGTTATATATATATATATATATATATGTGTGTGTGTATGTATGTATGTATGTAGGTCAAAATTTTGACACATTTTGGTACTTTTCTGTTTAACTGTTTACTGCTTGCCCAAGCGATACAGACTTAGTTTGACACGTTGTCAAAATTATAACTCACCACATAGGACATCTGAAATTTTGCTTTTCGGCGGACCGTTATGGAGGAACGTAATCCTACGTTAAAAACGGTGCCCCAAATTTCTAATCTCAAAGGTGCCGCAAATTGTGAAAACATTCTTAAAGGACTTAATCGTGTCTCCCGTAACACCTTTGGAGTGAAATCCAATGTTATTGGTATGATTTATAAACAGGGAATCGTACCTTTTGTCTGTTATACTACTAGAGTTTGGGGTAACGCTTTGAAAAAAAAGATCAACTGCCGTAGTCTACGCAGAATTCAAAGAAGAATTTTACTCAGAATTATACGTGGCTATAGAACTGTAAGTTACGAAGCCTGCTTTGTCATAGCGGTGTTTCCCCCAATTGACCTTTTCATCCTGCAAAATAAAGATTTTAAAGATAATGTTGTAAATATTACCCAAGATTCCAAAATGTTTATTTCGAATCTTCCACATCCTGCTGAACGTGTTCCTATCGAAATTATCGGTTATGATGACAATGTTCTTAGGAATTTTCCTGTTCTGTGTTTCACTGATGGCAGTAAACTCAACCATCGTGTTGGACTTGCCTTTGTTGTGTTTCCAGACGACGCCGAAACGGAACATCATATGTTCAGAATTCCAAATGAGTGTAGTGTGTTCCAAGCAGAATTGCTGTGCCTCAGTAAATCTCTCAAATGGATCTCGAATCACTGTACTGTGTCATCCAAGTTTCTTATTTGTACTGATTATCTTTCATCTTTATTTTTGCTTGGTAATATTTCCTCCTGCAACAAAATTGTAGGGAATTTTCAAATCACTCTTTACGACCTTAAAGCTAGAGGAATTAGTGTTTGTTTTTCACATGTCCGAGATCATTCTGGAATTTTAAGGAATGAAAGAGCCGATTGGCTTGCAAAGCAAGCAACAAAGCTAAACATCATTGATCCTGTGAGCATCCCCAAATCTCACGTTCGCAATGAGAATCACAAAAAGACCATTCTAATATGGAATGAGCTGTACCACAATTCATCAACTGCCTCTTTAACTAAACTGTTTTTCCACACCATTTCGCAATGACTAAATAACATGCTTTTCTTCAGTGATTTTCACGTAACAAAATTTCTCACTGGTCACGGCAATTTCATTTGCTATCTCAAGAAATTTGGACTATCGGACACTGATCTGTGCTCCTGCAGCGTGGGCGGGGTTCAAAATGTCGAACACTTGCTTTTTGACTGCTCCAAGCTTACCGAAGGGAGAAGGGATTTTATTGTGGAATTGGATTCCTGTAACCTTAGGTTTCCTCCTCCGCTTCATGTTTTGGTCGACCACAAATTGGCTTTTTTTCTCATTCTGTAAATTTATGGCTTTTGATGCTTCAGTTTTAATTAGTCTTCTTTGTAATTAGTTTTTTTCTGTGGTTTTTTTATTGTTTTTATTTGTTGTTTCTACTTACTTCTGTAAACCTTGTGCTGTACTTTGTGGTGCACAAGGACTGCCTTATTTATTAATTTAAAAAAAAGTGCCGCAAGGTTAAAAAAGCTGGGAATCGTTCATCTATATGGCGCTCCCTTAATAAATCCAACCAAATTTTACGGTATGGATCGATGAATGTCATCTGGACAAATGTCTGCCTAATTAGAAAAAAAAACTGAATATTTCACTTACGTGATAGATTTGTTTCCTGTAGCAAAAGATTTACAAAGTGAAAGTTGCCAAATATAGAAATTAAATAAGCAAAATCCTATTAATCCCAGGCATTATATAAAATATAACTTTTTCGTCTTAAATTAATACCTTTAATCATCACCTCAATAAAATAAAGGCTAAAGTTAAATAAAAAATGCACTTTTCTAAATGAGAGTCAGGGTTTTATTTTTGAGTTACGAGATATATTCGCTCTTAATTAGATTACCATTTTCAAAAAATCATAATTGATTTGAGTTACAGAAGTACTGTCGGTCATGCAAATATAACAGTCAATTTTTGTGTTATTAGTGAAAAAATCTTTTTTATACGTTTAAAAAATGGTCTTTTTTAAATCAATATTTTTTTATAATTTTTTAAGTTAAACCATCAAATTTTAAAATCAATAAGTACAATAACGATTTTAAATTAAATCCAGCATCTTAATACAATAGATTGATATAAAGAAATAAAAATATGGGGAAAAATTCTTACACTGATCGCTAAAGCTCATTTCATTAAATTGTTTCGTAGGAAAATATTAATTGTGTCATAAAATTTCGCCGTCTAGACATTCAGTTCAAAATTAGATTTGAAATATATTTCACTTTATTCTTCACCATAAGCTATTAAGCACTAAAAGTTCTCTAACTTTAAAAGTTGTTAACGAACTATCTGTATAACAAAGCTTTATTGTCTTTAAAGAACCAGGATCAGTTTTGTAGGGAGAGAAAAGTACTTATAAGTGTTTGTTGAGGATTTTGGACATGATGCTGCTTGTGACAATTCATTAATCTTCAACATCATAAAACTGCGACTACACAGACACTTTGAAAAGGGTCTTTTGGTCTGAAGAGCTCGGTTCCCTAAGATTTGTCTCTTAAATAAACTTTTATTTTCTGTCGTGAATCTGACTTTATCCAGCTGTCAAGAGGTCGAGGAATTTCATAGTTGGTGATTATATAAGAAAGGTAAATTAAGTTAAGTATTTATATCAGAGTGTGTTGTTTAACTGGAAAAAAACTCAATGGTTAATTTTGATTTCGAATTTCATATTTTCTAATTTGAGAGTGGTATTTTTTTTTTTCTGTTAGGGAGTAATTTATGAACAAATGGATTTTCATGTGTGATATTACTTCCAAGTACGATTATTCTTTTAATAGTAATATAATTTTTCATAAAGTATCTCTTTATTAATTTAATCATCACCACTTCCCGATAGTTGACATGATCTTGAAATAGTTACTTTCATTTAAAATTAACTGTTCTTTCGCCACTTAAATTTTTAAAATGAATTTGAGTAATAGATATATATATAATATTCAAATTCAATTCATTTTATAAATTTGCTTTTTTCAGTAATAGTACAACTAATAAAAGTTTAAAACTGATTATTTACGTATTTCTAAAAATAAATCAAACTACAGATCCCTTTGATTCATCAATTGAGGTATGAATTAATTGATCAGTGTTCTTTTTTTTTAATGTATCAACTATCACATTTTATATAAATGATAAAATTAGCCGTCGTGTAGCGAAAATTTTACCGTAGTGCTCTGAACCAAACCAAACTAAACTATATAAATGATATAAATGGATTTTAATAAACCTTTATTAAAAACGCCGTTAAATGTTTCTTAACTCAGGAAATTGAGAATAACATATCAAGTGCATGAGGAAATGCTCCCTTCATTATGTGTTTTATAAAAAAAAAAGTACGAAAGAAAACTAACAGCTGTGGCAAAACTGATAAACATGCTAATGTCTGATAGGTGTTGAAACTACTGTCTTCAGCTTTTATATCATATTTATCTGAATTATCTTTTCGTCGTATTGTATTTTACTTTGAATTTGTTACGCCATTGATATCTACGGAAAAATGGGAAAAAATTAGAAAAAAAATAATTCATGGGAACTCATTTGAAATGAACTGGATTGTAAATATCTTCATTTTTATTTGGAATCACATTCATATCAAAGTTGATTTTGTTTGCAAATATATATTGAAAAGTAGTTTTTTTTAACTTTCATATATATATATATATATATATATATATATATATATGATAATAACAGCCCACCATTATATATCTAATGCGTATTTAAAATTATCCTTGTTTCCTCTCAATAAAGTAAGTCTCTTTCTTCAAATTGCGACCTAGGAATTAACGAACTAACCATCCAAATACCCTTAGTGCACGCACGTTAAAGATATTTGTAAACATGAATCATCACCACGTGATGTTTTTGCCTCGGAGCGCTTTACGGAACATCATGCGGTCCTTATGCAATCAAGTCAGATGCTCAATTCTTGCCAATCAAAAGATTTCCCCGCGGTCAGTACCTCTACACTTTATAACCTTCTGCAAAAGTTTACGGCGTGTTTTTTAATGTATGTCTATGTCTAGTCCTATTTATGCGCTGCTCCGCTGCTGTCCGATATAACGACGCAAAATCTGCGTTCTGAATGCGCCCCGGCAGGGACCGGTGGCGTTGCTATTGTGTGTATCCAGTTGTCAAGATACCTGTGTTTTGCTGAATAATATTTGTCTACATTATAATCCGGAATAAAATAATATGCGTCGCATCTCTGTTCTGTGCGTCCCTTCAATACCTCTCCTCTGTGGGTTTTTCCTCCCTTATGTGACGATTATACTATGTTAGACTTAGTGTTCCTCAAGTATCTTTCATCCCTCTGAATCGATTACAAAAGGGTTGAATCGCGCTCGTGAATCTTGGGTGTAGCATCTCCTCCACGGCGTGATGTACGGAGTATTACAAGATATATATATATATATATATATATATATATATATATATATATATATATATATATATATATATATATATATTTGTGTATGTATGTGTGTATGTATGTATACATATATATATTTATATATATACACTGCTTGACAATTGCTAAGGAACCATTGTTTTTTTCAAACTAGCGTTCTCGACAGCAGACTAATCACGGTAAAATGAAATGCAGAGGGCGTAATAGGGCAGGACCTGTTATCTGTATAAAAGGCAGTGCACGAAAACTCTATTCATTCGAAAGTTCATGCAATTAGGTGTTTGACGAAAATAGTGCCGTAGTTTGTTGGAAGTTATTTCTGTGAAAATCAGTGTGATGTGGCTATAATTAAGTGCAAAATGTCTGCAAGACAACATTTGAGTGCGTACGGTGGTGGAAGAGCAGTTGGACGGCTCAAAGAACGACAAAGTGTTACTTCTGTGGCCAGAATAATGGGAGTGGCAAAAATTCGCGATTTAAGAAGGACGCTAAAGGTGGAAATGCTAAGCGAAAGCATGCCGGTGATCGTGGAAGGAACACCACACCTCAAGTGGATCGATATGTATCCCTAGTGGTGAAAATGAACAGCCATCGCACTCCTAGTCAGATAGCTGCAGACCTTGCAACCGCTACTGGTACAAATGTATCAGCCAGAACCATTTCTAGGAGATAAAATCATGTTGGTTTGTATGCACGGAAGCCTGTTCAATGCATCCCACTTCAACCACGCCATCGTCGAGAAAGATTACGTTGGTCTAAGGAACATATTGGTTGGGGTCAGCAAGAGTGGTCCAGAGTGATGTTCTCTGACGAATCCCGTTTCACTGTGACAAGTGATTCAGGCCACTAGTTAGTGTGGAGAGAGAGGGGAACACGTTATGCACCACAGAATGTTCAGTAACGTCACCGGTATGGCCAAGGCGTGATGGTGTGGGCAGGCATTATGCCCAATGGTAAAACACCGCTTCACATATTTGAGCGAGGTACCGTTACATCGCAGCGGTATTGCAGAGAGATTATTCTGGATCATGTTCGTCTTTTTAGGGGTGCGGTAGGTCGAGATGTTCTGTTTATGGACGACAATGCGCGTCCACACAGGACCGCTGAAGTATCGGACACACTAGAAAGTGAAAATATTGAACGTATGGCATGGCCTGCTTACTCTTCTGACCTAAATCTTATAGAGCATGTCTGGGATGCTCTTGGCAGACGTGTTTCTCAAAGAACTTGCCCTCCCCGAACCATGCAAGAACTGAAAATCGCCTTGAGAGAGGAGTGGGACAATATCCCCCAAGGACTCCCCAATACTTTAGTAGACAGCATGAAAAACGGATCCAAAATGTGCACTAGTGTCCGAGGAGATCACACATCTTACAAAGGTACTCATAACTGTTTCATTCTGGCAGGAAGACCCATTTTTCGTGGCTGTTTGGAAATGCTCCAAATAGCATCTTTTTTGTTTTTCGTTTTCTTCATTTTCTATGGGGCGTAATCTGTACCATTTTGCATAATAAATAATGCACAGTATCTCTACTAAATATGAACGAAGTTTCATTTCTTCAATCAATGTAAATTATGAAATATTCCAAAAAATGTGACTGTTCCTTAGCAATTGTCAAGCAGTGTATATATATGTATGTGTGTATGTATACATATATATATATAAAGATTGGAAGGAGTTAAAAGAACGAAAACAAACGTCTTCATTTGAGGACCTGTGTGGTCTACACCCCCGAGAACGGCAAAAAGAAGATTGTTTGACGATGTACAGGATAACTTATGCTGTAAAGAAAATAAAGAGATGAAAGAGAAATGGCCAGAATCTTGAACAGAGGAGGGTTGTCCTAAGGCAGATTGTTTTTCTGTTTGGAATGTAAATGTGAGTATCAGCAGTATTAATATATATAAAATATTACAAATGTCATTCTATATGTAATTTCTTTGTTATGAAATGAAATTATATAGTTAAAATTAAATTAACATGATTTTTTATATCAGCTAATATTGATTAAATTCAGCTAACACTGGTAGTTAAGTAAGAATTCTTTTAAAAGATTAAAAAAATAATTTTTCTGTAGCTGCCTTTGAAAAAAAAAATAAAGTAACATATCTAACTTTATGTCAATAATTTAGGATAATAAATTCTTTTTATGTCATCAATTAAAAAAGAATTTCTATTCAAAGTTAAACTATACTTTCGTTTAGTTTGTTGGTTGAGAACGCTATAGACGCATTTTTACCTATATTTATAAATGCAACTGCATTAGAAATGTAAGAATAAATATTTGAAATTTACTTATTTACCTTGATATACTATCATTATTTAAATTATCGACAGGGAAATATTGCAAAAAAGTATGCATCAATTTCCTTTCCTAGTGTTCTGGACAATTTAATATATCCTTCCTTTTTTAATAGGATGAATTGTTGCCTCCTAAACCTTCATTAAAAGTTAAATCAGTAAATTTAACTTTAAAATTCAAGGAAATTAAATTATAAAAATCAGCAGCTTTAGAGATGAGAAAGATTTAATAAACATATCTCCGTCTAGTAAAAGTGAAAATATCAAGAAGGCATGCATGAATAAAAATTCCTAAAATGGTATATTGGATAATTCCTCTTCCATTAGAAACGAAAAACCAAAAAGGAATATATATCAATATGAAAGAAAGAAATAAGGATTATATCAAGCTATTAATCAATGTTCATGATTCTAAAATAAAAATCTTACTTTTAAATTACAGACATGAAGTCATTTTTTTGTTCCCCCTGTGACAAAAAATTGTTAAGAAAATTGTAGTTATTATCCTTAAAAATCAACTTCGAAATTGTTTTCTTGGCTTCTCGGATATATAGAATCAATTATTAAATGTCAAAAACAAACGTTTTCGAAATTAAAAAAAATAAGAAAAAAGCAAAGTATTGATATATATATATATATATATATATATATATATATATATATATATATATATATATATATATATATTTATATATATTGATGCCCCGCAAGAAAAAGGGAAAACCCATGGGAAATCAATAAAATCTCTAAACATGTAATCGTAAGGATCATGAATCTGAGAGAATTTGCGATTAAGTCCGAGAAACAAATCAATATTTTTTGAAATTTCGCAGAAAATAAACTCACTGAATTTTAATATGTAGATAATATACTTTTCTTTGAAACAGTCAATAAAACATCAACGTAAAAAGTTGAAAAGCTATGTTCTTTGATAACTCGCGATTTTTAAAATTTAGCAAGCATGATTTATTATGACTAAATATTCAGATGTTGTGCAATTTCTTTAAGCGATAGCAATAAATCATAAAGCGATAATGATAAATTACTTCTTGGTAGCTATTATTCTTACAGCAGATTAAAATAAAAATTAGTCCGTCTCCGGTTTTTACTGTAATTTTATATTTATTAATCTCACAAAGAATATACTGCTTTTTTCTTTTCTGTTTTTATTTAAGTACATTAAAAAATGATTGGATAATGTAAAAAAAATATTGATATTGTAAATCTATTTTATCTCTAATGCAGTGTTTTGTTCAATGACTTCCTGTTTTATGTACTTAAGCTTAAAATAAAAAATAACAGCTTATGATATCTATCTCTTGAAATCATTCCATGTTTGCATGAGTTTAAAAAGAACTCTATTAAGAATTTAGAGCCAAGTAAAGGAGTTATCTATTAAAGCCCATTTTTCAAGATTTTAATGATTTATTTCGAGTGAGTGCCTTTAAAGTTTCCCTGAAAGGGAGTCGAAATGTAGATTATATTTACATGTGTTTGCATTTTCAGATGTAAATGTAAGAGAAAATAAATTCATACTTGTTAAAGTGGTCTTTATTTTGTGACTTTGATTCGGACATAGAATTTTGCTATTATAGAATGAAATCTTGTGATGTCTTTATTTCGAGGATTTGTGGATAATTCCGTGTATTTCTGATAATATCACACATGTTATGGCACAAACGGCCTTTCATAAGATAATCCGCTTGTGATGGAAATCAGAGCTTGCTTTTTTATCAAACGTCGAGGATTTTTGGTTAATGCACTCAACCTAAAAGTATCTGTCGAGGGTTTTGCTCAGCATTTAATCAGAAGTGGTGGAACACAATTTACCATTAAATATACATGCATGTGGTTGTATACAAGCAGTAGAATGGTTTTTAAACTATTTAATCTACATTCTACATTTGGGAGGCAATAAAGTAATCATATTTGAGTCCAAGAGCCAAGTATTAATTTCCTGTTCCGCTGTTTTAAGTGTAAGGCCGTAAATGTTCAAATTGAAGGATCAGTGCCCCATATCTGCTATTAAAGGAAATAAAAGTGTTACAGTAAATAGAAACTCGATGGATTGCTCTGCCGTCTATTACAGAATATACATAAATGTAATATGCTAAAATATGCCTCATGAACATATATATGGAAACCAAAAGACATAATAATTGCAACTTTAATCAACCGAAAGATGTTTCCAACAGTGTGCCATAATATTGGACTTTCAAAATTACACTTATATATATAAATAAATAAATGAATATATATATATATATATATATACACATATATATATATAGATATGTATATATATATATATATATATATATATATATATATATATATATATATATACATACAAGTGGTTATCAAAATAACGGAAACACTATGAAACATCATGACAACCTTTATTAATACGGGGCAGGATCACCTTTGTTAAGAAATACCATCTGATTCACCTTGTAATTGGATTTTACAAGTCATTAATAGTGGTTAAGAATATATTATACCATTCTTCAGGGGAAAATAATGAAAGTTCCTGTAGAGATGCTGTGGTGGATATCGATACCTTTATCTATCAGCTTATACAGATCACAGTGGTTGGATGTATTATAGTCGGGGGGATTGTACAGTAGGGTGGAACGAAAAAAAACTTTTTTTTTAATTTCAATATGCTCTAGTTTTCAAAAGTTGCCTTTTAACAAAATAAAGATGGAAATTAAATATTAGCGTAATTGGTGCATGTTTTCAGTTAGCGCAAGATGGGCAAACTTTTGGTTTTTATTAAATTTTTGACAAATTTCGCAATTATTTTGAAATTGAATACACTTGTAGTACAAAAAGTAGCAAAATATGTAATTCAAACATTCTTTTTAGTCAGGAGACCTGCTAAACTGATTATATAATACGTTTTACTTCATAAAAATATAGTACACATAAAGGCACTTAAGGACGAGGCACTTAAAAAACACTCGAACATCACGGTGGAACGAAATTTTTTTTTTCTGAATTTCAATATGCTCTAAATTTCAAAAGGTGTCTTTTAAAATTAAAATTAAGAATACAAAATTTTTTTGCTCTACTAAAATACTTTCAAGTACCGCAAAGAGCTTCAATATGGATATTTTTATGAAAAAGGGATTATAGTTGTATTTTTTTGTTAATTTCTTTTATAGTATATTAAAATAATGTATATTTCCTGTAAACAATATATTCAAAATATGATATTTTGACAGAAAACTCGCATATTCTAAGTATTTCTAATTTTTAGATGCCATAACAGAACAACTGATTTTGTTGAATTTCGAACTGTCCTTACGTCACCTATTTTGTTTCCTAGATGGAAAAACTAAAGGTCCAAATGAATTTGGAGGAGAAATAGGTAAACAACTAGAAAACTGCTATGAACTTCCAGTGACTGAATTTTCACCTATTGAAAATTACATTCCATTACTAGAAATTAAGGATGATTTAAGTGTGGACCCAAAATATTTGTTAGAAATGCATAATGCCATCTCTGTTCGAAAGTGCTCTTTTGATTTGTCCATGAGAAAACCAGGAAAATTTTGTCATTCACGATGGCTTACATCAGCAAACAGAATACTTCGCTTGTATGTGGGAACAGAATTTCCTGCAAAAAATCTCCGAATACTGATTACATTTTGAAAGTTTATGCACCAATTTGGTTTAACATAAAGCTGAAACCATCTTGTATCCGTGGATCGAAGCACTTGTGGAAACTTGTAAGCTATTCACTTTACCTCAATCAGACACTTAAAAATGCAATTAACCCTGTCATTCAAAGAAATGCATACTTTGCCTCTTCTGAAAATCTCCTATTTTGAATGATATTAGACGATAGCAGTCAAGTAAGAGAGCTTGGATTACGCCGGATTCTAAAAGTAAGGGCGGAAAATGAAGGAGGCATCAGAAAGAATTTAGTTCCACGTATAAACTTTGATGCCAAAGATTATATTGATATGATTCAATGGAATGATATTAAAGTAACAGAACCTCCTATGACGAGGCATGTTTCTGATGACAAACTAAAACAGTTTATAAAGGAAGCAAAAGAATCTGATCACGAGAAACAAATTATTGACTTCAACAACATTCCATGTCACACACAAGTAGTAGAAAGGATTGTTAAATTAGTTACCAGGTCATCCTTGTCCGTTCGTGGTACTTCTGCAAGAGATGCATTGATAAAAACAAAAATACATTCTGAAAAGAAAATGCCAAAATTTGAAACAATAAAACAATTCAATGTGTCAGTGAAATAAGTAATGGAAACCATGTGTGATTACTATGGACTTTTGAAAAGCATGAATATTTTTTCAAAGGAACGTTTTGCCTTTATAGACATTACATTAATATTTTTCTAAATAAGTGTGATTTGCTTATTTTAACTAAGCTCGGTCAATTAAAAATTGTTTTTCTTTCATTCCAATGTGTATTATAAGAATATGCTACTGTAAAATTAATATGATGACAATCGCGAAATTCCACAAAATCAGTTGTTCTGTTATGGCATCTAAAAATTAGAAATACTTAGAATATGCGAGTTTTCTGTCAAAATATCATATTTTGAATATTTTGTTTACAGGAAATATACATTATTTTAATATACTATAAAAAAATTAACAAAAAAATACAAATATAATCACTTTTTCATAAAATATCCATTATGAAGCCTTTGCGGCACTTGAAAATATTTTAGTAGAGCAAAAAGATTTTATACTCTTAATTTTAATTTTAAAAGACAACTTTTAAAGACTAGAGCATATGGAATGTCAGAAAAAGAAATTTTCGTTCCGCCGTGATGTCCGAGTGTCTTTTAAGTGTCTCGTCCTTAAGTGCCTTTATGTGTACTATTTTTATGAAGTAAAGCGTATTATATAATCAGTTTAGCAGGTCTCCTGACTAAAAAGAATGTTTAAATTACATATTTTGCTACTTTTTTGTACTACAAGTGTATTCAATTTCAAAATAATTGCGAAATTTGTCAAAAATTTAATAAAAACCAAAAGTTTGCCCATCTTGCGCTAACTGAAAACATGCACCAATCACACTAATATTTAATTTCCGTCTTTATTTTGTTAAAAGGCAGCTTTTGAAAACTAGAGCATATTGAAATTCAAAAAAAAGTTTTTTTTCGTTCCACCCTATTGTACAGGGCAAGATAAGATATTTGACTTCTTTTTCATGTTCTTCTAACCAATAATTGATAGATTTAGCTGTATGTATAGGGGTATTATCATACCGGAGTATGCCATCTCCTGCAAGAAACGATGTTTGCAACATAGGATGGATTAGTGAGCTAAAATTTCGACATAGCCCTTCTCATTCAATATCCCTTTTAGGGTTAGATTAGGGCCTGAAGAAAACCATGAGATGCTATCCCAAACCCTGATAGATCTACCTCCATCATTGACAGTTTACACGAGACATCCAGAATCTTACACTTGTGTAGGTGTTCTCCAGACATACGCACGTCGTGTTGCGAGGAACAATGTGAACAATGATTCGTCGGACCAAATGCCAATTTTCGACATATTACTCGACCAGGATTTGCGCTCGTGGCACCATTGTGGACGATATTTTGTATTGGCCTCTATGACGAGTGGTTTGGGAATAACTACTCTTCCGGAAATGCTTTGTTTGTGAAGCTCCCTTCTACCTCTAATGGTTGATACCAGAACATGCAAAATCCGATAAAACTCTTCGGTTATTTTGGTTGCAGTTGTTTTCTTTCTTCATGTCACAATCCGATTCATTACCTCGTCTATCTCTTTCACTCAGCTCTCCCTTTCGTCCATAATTCTGTTTGGCAAAAGATGTTCTTCCGTGCACTCTATGTGCTAGCATGACTTTCGATACCATAGCTTGAAAAACACCCATTAGCCTGGGGGTTGCAGTAACAGGTACTCCAATTTAAACGAGCTCCAACAATTTGCCCTTTTTACAAGTTCTGCAAGGTTTGACATTTTGCGCTGTTCTCCCCAAAAGACGATGCCGTTAGCTTCATTACTGCTTCCTGACAGTAGAATAATACATACACTATATTATGTAAAAAATAGCGGTGGCCAGACTTATTTTTTAAGGAATATGACGCACATTCATAAATACCGCTAATATTGATAGGTGTTTCCATTATTTTGTTAACCACCTGTATATATATATATATATATATATATATATATATATATATATATATATATATTTCTCGAGGTTATCGCATATGTTCTGAAAGGTTATATGGCAAAATGATTCAGGGGCCCATTGATGGAAAATGACTACAGGCAGACCATAAAGGAGAGTTACACGACTGCGCTTTTCTAAACCAAAAATTTTTAACACAAAGGGTTTTATCAATTATTTATGTCATTTAATGCATATGCGTTTCTTTTTATATAATTTATTAAGATTTTTTTGAGAAACTAGCCTTTAATGCCATACCTAATTTAAAAATCCAATTTTTCTTAATCTTACTTTAAGAAAGTAAATTGAAAATATCAGTTCAGCTTCTATCAATGTCTATAATTTTATGAAGAAAGAATATTACGGAATTTTTCCTACCCTGAACCTTAAATATTATCCAAAATCATCTCCAAGCTTGAAATATAGATTTTGCTGCAATATATACATCATATTGCTATCAATCCTTCTCGCGATCATTTTCTATCAGTGAGTTCTTTTGTGTATAAATAAATTTTCTTTTATTTGGTGAACATTCACGTTACATTTCAATTCTTCAAACTAAGATTGAGCCTTACCCTCCATTGTGTGGTGCAAAACAAATGGAAAATATCGATTTCCGTTTTCATTTTAAAAGAAAGCTACTGGAACAACCTCAAAATCTTCGAAAATCCATAAATCTTCGTCAGTGAAAGATTAGAATAGGAATGCTGATTTCAAGTCTATGTTAAATTACGTCTTTTAAATCTTTATTGGATAAATATCGAACATTTTCACTCTTTATTTATGGGATCTAAACATTATGTCGATTTCATTCTTTCTTTCCCCAAAAGAACTTCCATAAGCAATATATTATTAAAACTGCCCTTTTTTTATTTTGCTGATTTCTGTTCAAAATTCAAAATATTTTTCGGCAGTAAAAAAACCAAATCCTTTATTGCTGACAGCACGGCTGCTTTAGAAATATCAGAGCTCTATAGGATTTATTAAAGCAGTCATCGCATTTAATTTTTTCCCCTTTTATCGAAAGCAATTCAATAATGTCTCATATAGTTTATAATAAATGAATATTAAAAACAGAAACTGTAAATGTTGATAACAATTCTCTAGACATTTAGGATGATTATGTTGATTTATCATGTACGCTTACCATTTTCAAGCTTGCAGAACTTAGAGTGCATTATATTGGAAATGTTTATCTCAATATAAAAAAAGATGTATGCAAAAATTAAAATCTTTTTCTTTCAACTCCTTAGTGTATTTACAATAATTTTGAGAATAAAGAAAATATTTTGTTCCTATTTTATTAAAACACAAATTACTTATTCAATCAAACTGTTTAATCTTAAAATGCTACAATTTATCTTCCATTGCTTGTTCCTTGATAGTTTTACGATTGTAATTTTAGCATATGCAGAAAATATATAAAGTTTGTTAGCACTTTATGGAAACGATTTTGATAGTTAAGCTTTATGTATAAAGGCCGTATTTTTAAGGCGAATCGCTTCTATCTGACAGCTATGGTTGTTGACAATAGTTCATATGACTATTCAACTTCTCAACTTCATCAATGTCCTTTCCGTATAAGGTTGGAATTTCCTCTTCCAAAATTGGTTCTAACATATTATGCTGATAGTAGAGTGAATTATTTTTGGCTTTACATGAGACTTTTTAATTATAAATTTGCCGTTGTAACAAAATCCTGCAACTACTTGTATCATGAATCCCTTTGGGAACTTTTTTGTACTCTGGCGAAGCCATTTCGTACGGTCATTCCCGTCAGTTGAGCAATATAAAATTGATCCTGTTTTATTACAGTCACTTAAATATACCCATGCCTGATCGAGTGTTACCAAAAATTTCCATTTTTCAGCAGCTAGGTTCTTTTCGTATAATTTTCTACAAATTGTTTTTCTTTTAGCAATATGCTTTGGCAAAAGCAGATGAACTTTAGGTTTAAACATCTTTTTAAACTTCAAATCTTTATGAATGGTTTTACTTACAGTGCTAGAAGACATTTCTATTTTCGATTAAATGGATCTTTGAGTTGGCGGATTTTCTTTTAGGATCAGGGACTTCACTTACTTGATATTTACGTGCGTTCAAACAGTCTTAGGATGAGGTTTCGCGGTCATGTATTCATTTTTACTTTCAGTTAGACGTTTTTTCCCTTTCAAATTTAATATAATATAAAGACCATTTTTTGAAATACCATAACCGCGATTTTTACACCGCTTTATAATTTGTTGATACGAATATTTCTCTTCGGAAAACGCAGTTAAGTAACCTTCGAGTCATTTATCAATTTTAGGAGCCATTTTCAAAAGAAATCTTTTATTTTACATTCCAATGAAAACAAAACAGTAGCAGATGATTATTCTGAAGTTGCCAAATTTTTTCTTAAAATGCAAACGCCAAAAATTAATTACAAAATCGTTCCATAAAGTGCGAACGACCTTCTGTATTAGACGTTCCGAAAGGAAATAGAAAATACTGTTTAGTAGAAATTGTTTAGTGCCGGTCTTACGTGCATCTAATTTATTATGTCGATCTACTTAAAAAATTAACAAATCAACTTTAAATCAGAACATAACTTTTAAATGAAGAAAATAATTTTCGCCCCAAGAAATAATATGTTATCAATTGAAATCTTGATATTATTCAATGAACGTTAATCGTGTATATTATTTAATCGATAAAAAAGAAATGAAATCGAGGACACATTGTTTTTTTGATAGATTTTCCTCCCGTGACAAAATGGAAAAAGCGATGAATCGTCTCAGATGCTTTAAAGGAGAGTCAAACGTGAGCCAAAAATTGATGTCCTACATATATCGAGTCGGATAGATCCATGCACGTTGTTCTATCTTATATAATATCTATTTAGAGTGATTCGGTTCGACAAATAACCCTTCATGGTTTATGATCATCCTTATGTCCTACCTTGTCTCTTGCCACTACTAGACATTACTTATCACCAGCTTAAAGCTATTAAATCTTAAGTTCCTCAGTAGCGGGGCACCAGTCTTGCTTAAATTTAATATCTCACCCTCCCTTAGTTTCTTAATACAAATAATTCTAAAAATAAATTCCACTTTTCAGAAAGTATCTAAACTACTGTTTTGCTTGATGTTTCCTTGTTCTCATAATAATCTATATATAAAAAACAGCTCCGTAACTGACTGACTGACTAACTCATAGATAACGCGCAGACCAAACCGCTGGACCTAAAGGGCTGATATTTTGCATGGCGATTCTTCTTATAGTGTAGGGGTGCACTAAGAGAGATTGTTAAAAAATTCTTCTTATTGTTTTTAAACTAAATGTTTAAGCTGTTTTTGTAACATTCCTTTAAGTTTGCATTTAAAATAATAATTTGAGGGTTATAAAATTTATATCACGAGAAAGATCATGACAATTCCTTTAAAATGAAATCTTTTTCGAATCTTTACTTCCATTTTCTGATTTTTTGGTAAATTATTAAAGATAATTTTTTAGAATAAAATTTTTTAAATGCTAATCATGTGGTTTCTTTTCTTTTTGTGACACTTTAAACTAATTTTGCGTCACGTGCATAACAACAGAATAAATTGACATTTTTTTTCTAATGCGGAAGACGATTGGACATTATCCAAAAAATATTAAAATACAGTAAAAGAAATGTTCCTCAAAGTGTACTATATTAACCGTACTAATTTTTTAGCATGCTCTATTTGATTTAATTTGAATATTTTCTTCTACATTGTTTTGTCTATAAAAATATCCGTTGCGATTTTTTTATAAATATAATTTTTATCTTTTTTTTGGCATTAATTGCATACATTGACCGTTGTATTTAATTTGAATGTACTCCATAACGATGCACGGGTATTCAGCTAGTTTTACATAAGAAAGCTATTCCTCATTGAAATGGGGAATGTGATTGCTATGAGGATAATACAAATCAAAAAAATATATGCGAATTAATTTGGAACATCAATTTAAATGACTGATAAACTAACAATATATATTGTTGATAACCCTAATGATGAAGGAGAATAAGACTACAAACCTGGAAGCAAAAACTAATCAATTGAAGGAATTACAACTACAAATATCTGCGAACGTTCCCGTGAATAAAAACTAGTAATTCATAAGAAATAATTAGAGAAAAATTTTCCTAATTGAATATAGAAGTAAAATTATAATTGAAAATCTATATCATCACAATCTATATTATCTTTAGTCCTTCAGAATAATGCTATAAAATTATTTACTAACTTCATTAAATTTGATACATAGTCGCAAAATTGAATGACACCCTGCATTTTGCAACATTTATCTGCTTTCTGTCAAATATTATTTAAAAACTGTTTATGTCAACGAGCAGTAATGGTTTTAGAATATTTATTGGATGATAATGAAGCTCTCCTAACCTCATAAATAATATGGCAGACCATCACTGTAATCACAAACTTGTTACGTTATCTATTTATTTTTAAAGTTTGTCCCGCTAAAGTTTCCCTTTGCTAAGAGTATATGTTGCAGTTTAATTCTATCGTGGAGAAAATAATTAACTTCTCTGTAAAAGACAAATGACATGAAAAATAAATTAATGATTTTGGCAGCTGTTAGTAATTTGTCTAAGCATGTTAAAATCGTTAATGTTTTTAATCACTGATTTTACATCCGATGAGACAAGCAAATGATTGCATTTTAATGAAAAATACAACAGTTCAAATTTAAATCTAAAACTCAATCTCATTACATGTAAGCATTTACAAAATATGTAGCTTTATAATCTACTAAACATAATATTTAATTTTCAATTTCGTCTCTTTCATTTCGGTGTTTCATATATTTTTTATTTAACTAAACACACAATTATTTGTATAAAATTTAATGACTTTGTTCAATAAACTTTTAATATATCGCAAATGTTTTTAAAAATATCTTTTTTTATCACTTTTGGCTTCGCAAAATATGGAAATTTTAAGCTTCAATGACCACATTTGTATCATTATAAACCTCTAATTTCATGATTTTTTATTGAAAAATTAATAATGGAAATCATTCTTGCTAGTAATTATTAAACGTAGTTTTGTAAAAAGAAGTGTATTTCTGGTTTCATTTTATTTTAAAATTCAAAGTAATGTAATGTATTCGAAGCGTAATTACTCATTTTTAACTGTAAAATATGAAATCAGTAGACTCGAATTAGGGAATAATTTGCTGTTGTGGTTTATAGTGATCCCTAGTCGGAATATGTGCTAGACCAGGTCCAAATACGCTAGTAGGCTTAGGGGTGCGACTCTGGTTTATAATGGCACCACAAGTGTCAGAGTCCAATTTACTCAGGTGCCACCTCAGTTTTGACCAAGAATCCCCAGGGGTGACATGTGGGGGAATCGTACCCTCTCTGACCTCATAAAGGGTCTTTCCAGTCTATGGATACGATGTGTCCATATCCGGCATAGACACATGTATTTAACGACCTTTGTCGGGATTGAATCCTAGCATCCTCAGCACCGAAATCCGACACCCTACCACTAGGCTACCTCTGGATTTAATTTTATGTTATAAATATATGAGTATAAATTTCCTATTTCTTCGTTTTCTGCTTCTATAAAAAAGTTTTTAGGCATTTTTCTACCTATCATATTCTGCTAAAAACACATGGATAAGAATTTTGCCCAGTCAATATCTATATACATAAAACGCGTAGGTATGCGGCACAAAAAACGACGATATTTATACACTCCGAATGGCAACGGCTGCAACTACTGGATGTAAACATTAGCTGCAATCCGCAATTTGAAACCGCGTGTGTGTACTGGCGACATTTGTTACAACCGTTGATTTACGCAAGATGGATTTATACGGATTAATCAGGAATTCTCGAAAGCGAGCTGCAAGATTAAGCGAAAATTCTGAACAGTCTCAAGAAAGAAAGAGAATCAGAAATCTTTCATTAAGAGACAGGCGTGAAAGGTAGAGCATTAATGATCGCGAGGTTAGGCTTAACCGTCGCCGGCATAATAGCAACCGACAGCCAGTTATGGGTGACGTTGATGAGCATGATTGTGGAAGCCTAACGGAAAGATGCGTTTTTTGTCAAGCTCTTTATTGGAAAGGCGAAGAAAATAGCAGAAAAAAATTTACGGCATGCTGTCATGATGGTAAAGTGTCTCTGCCATCGCTTTCTGAAGTTCCCGATGTTTTGAGGGATTTACTGTGCAGTGATTCAGCTGAAGCGAAGAACTTTAGACAGCATATTAGATCCTATAATGCTGCTTTAGCATTCGCATCAATGGGGGCTGAAATAAAATTGCCACCTGGAAGTGGGTCATTTTGCTTCCGAATTCATGGGCAAATATATCACAGGGTTTCGTCACTTTATTCAAACGAACACAATAAACCTGGGTATGGTCAACTGTACATATATGATTCCAGTGAAGCAAACGCTTATCGCATGAAAAATAATGAAGGCTGCTTGCCAACTCTGATGGAAAAATTAGATGCATTATTACGAGCTATTAATCCATTTGCTGAGTCATACTTACAGATGCATGAGTTAATACAAAGTAATCAAACTGCAAATGTAAAAATGGTTTTCATGGAACATCCGGACTTAGACCTGCGAAGATATAATGCGCCTACATCAAAAACTGAAGTTGCTGCCATATTTGTTGGAGATGATGGTGAACCTCCTGCTAATCGAGACATTTGTATCTATCCAAAGGCAGATCACTGTATAAATATTTCTCCCATGAACCAATGTTGAGATCCTATGGTATACCCTTTGCTGTTCCCAAGAGGAGAAAGTGGGTGGTATGATGGAATGCAGCATGTTGAAGAAAGACGCTCAGCTAAACGGTTCCGAGTAACACTACTGCAATACTATGCATACAGACTTTCCATCCGTAGTGATTTTAGCATTTTGCACAGTAGTGGAAAACTATTCCAACAGTACATTGTTGATGCATATGTTAAAACTGAAGGATCACGTCTAAACTACATTCGAATGAACCAAAAGAATTTGAGAGTTGAATTGTATAGTGGCCTTTTAGATGCCTTAGAATCCCGTGCTCGAAATGCAAATTTGCGAACAGGCAAATTAATGATTCTGCCATCTACATTTCAAGGAAGTGCAAGATATATGCAGCAAAATTACCAAGATGCAATGGCAATGGTACGGAAATTTGGACGACCAGATTTATTTATAACTTTCACCTGCAACCCTGCATGGCCCGAAATCCTAAACGCAATTGAACATCCTCAGCGACCTTTAAACAGACCAGATATTGTTGTTCGCGATTTCAAAATGAAGCTGTCAGAATTATTAGATGATATTTTGAAACGCAACATTTTCGGCATTGTTACTGCTTACATATACGTAATTGAATTTCAGAAACGAGGGTTACCTCATGCACACATTTTATTAACATTTGACTGAAACTCAAAAATACGTACAAATGATGATATCGACAAATATGTAAGTGCAGAGTTACCTGATATTGTTACTAATGCAAGATTATTTGAAATTGTAACAAAATTCATGATACATGGGCCTTGCGGTACATTAAATCCAAATTCTCCATGCATGAGAGATTCAAATACATGCTGCAAAAATTATCCGAAAGAAGTGAATAAGAGAACTGAAGAAAATGTTAACGGATATCCTGTCTACAGAAGAAGGGCTATAGAACCAGTGAAAGTTGGTCGGCATGATATTGATAACCGATGGGGCGTACCATATAATCCTTGGTTATTAAAGAAGTTTAATGCCAATATTAATGTTGAGGTATGTGCTTCAGTCAAAAGCGTTAAGTATTTATACAAATATGTATATAAAGGGCATGATGCTGCTTCTGTCAGGCTGCAAAATGATGATGTTATCCATCATAATGAAATTTTAACCTTCCTTGATGGTAGATATGTAAATGCTCCTGAGGCGATGTGGCGTTTGAATGAGTTCTCCATGTCTGAAAAATCCCATGTTGTGCAGAGATTAGCAGTCCATTTGCCAGAACAACACCACATATATTATGAAGAAGGAAGGAAAGAAGAGGCTATTGCACGAGCATCAATTAAACAAACAACTTTAACTGCATGGCTTCAGCTAAACTGCACAGATGAAGAATCGCGAAACTATACTTACCCTGACATTCCATTTTATTATGTCTTTGACAAAAATGAAACAAGATGGAAAAAAAAGGCAAAGAGGGGGACACAAAGTGATTGGAAGAATGCCAGTTGTTAGCATACAGGATACTGAACGATATTATCTCAGAATGTTGTTGCTGCACAAACCTGGTGCTATGAGTTTTGACGATTTAAAAACTGTACGAGGAGTAGTTTGTGAGACGTTTCAAATGGCATGTAAACAGCTTGGATTTCTTGAAGGAGATGAACACTGGCATGAAACTTTATCTGATGCAGCAAGGACCCACATGCCACATTATCTAAGAGTGCTTTTTTGTATTATTTGTGCATTTGGAGAAGTAGAAAATGTTCCTGAACTTTGGACTCAACATAAAGACTCTCTGTGTGAAGATTTTATACACAGATATTCTGAAGAGACTGGGCCTCAATATGCTTTAGCTGAAATGAATATACTTCTGAAAGCTCAAGGTTTGAGTCTGGAAAAACTTAAACTTCCAATTTTAAATTCAGATATAGGTATTCTTTGTCCATTTCGCTACGATGTAGTACAAGACCAAACCAAAGCCCATATTAACACACAAAAACTGAACGTAGAGCAAAGATTTGTAGTCGATAGTGTTCTTGCTGCAATATATGGCAATCAAAATAATGGCCCAAAGCATTTCTTTTTAGATGGACCTGCAGGTACTGGAAAAACTTTTGTTTACATAACATTATTCCATACAATTAGAGGAAGAGGTGATCATGCTACTCCTGTTGCATCAACAGGGATAGCTGCAACTTTATTACCGGGTGGAAGAACCGCTCACTCCATCTTCAAAATACCATTAATTCTGAATGCAACCTCTACATGCAGTTTGAAACCTAATACAGCCGAAGCAAAACTATTATTGGAAACAAAATTAATATTGTGTGATGAAGCTCCAATGACCCATATTCATGCCTTTCTAGCAGTAGACAGACTACTTCAAGATCTCACAAAATGTAAAAAACCTTTTGGTGGAAAAGTTGTTCTCCTTGGTGGGGATTTCAGACAAGTGCTGCCTGTTATACTAAGAGGCTCAAGATCTCTTACAATTGCCAGCTGTTTAAAGAAGCACAGATTTTGGTCTGTATTTCAAGTGATGAGCCTCAAAGAAAATATGCGCACTCTGGAAACTGAAAGAGAATTTGCAGCTTGGCTTTTAGATGTTGGGGAAGCCAAAAATGGAGAAAAAGTTGCACTTCCGTCTCTATGTTATCCTCCCATTCAAGATCCAGTAAAACTACTGTATAATGACATAGATTTTGCAGCTGTGACTCCTCAACAGCTTAAAATGCGTGCCATTCTCACAGTTACAAATGAACTGTCAATGGAAATTAATCAGAGAGTACTAAATTGTTTACCAGGATCTGAGGTTGTTTATGAAAGTGTGGATACAATATTAAGTGAAGATCCCCAAGATACGCTTACATACCCCGAGGAATTTTTAAATAGCTTGACTCCAACAGGAATGCCACCTCATAAACTCAGCGTTAAGTGTGGAGCAATTATCATGCTTTTGAGAAATTTGGCTCCTTCTATAGGTCTCTGCAATGGTACACGTCTAATAGTTACCAATTTGCAGCGTAACATCATAGAGACAAGGAAAATTGAAAATGATGACAGTGAAACTTTCTTCATACCTCGAATTTACCTAATTCCATCAGATACAAATATGCCCTTTAAATTTAAGCGTAAGCAGTTCCCTATCCGTTTAGCATTTTCTATGACTATAAATAAATCACAAGGACAAACTTTTGATAAAATATGTTTGGACTTATCAAGTCCAGTTTTTAGTCATAGACAAT
This sequence comes from Dolomedes plantarius, assembly GCA_907164885.2. Taxonomy (NCBI): domain Eukaryota; kingdom Metazoa; phylum Arthropoda; class Arachnida; order Araneae; family Dolomedidae; genus Dolomedes; species Dolomedes plantarius. The sequence continues at coordinate 140,604,845 of OU015491.1, read as the reverse complement.
TGTATGTAGGTCTATCTAGAGTCCGTTCTTTCAATTATCTCTCTGTGGTATCTCCAACTTCTGAAATATTCAACTGCGTTTATCAAGAAGTATTATGAATATAGTTGTAATCAACACTACATACAGAGAGTGATATAATCCACACTATTTTTGTACTTCCTGAATTTTTACTCCATTTTATACGTCAAGAAATTTTTCCAACAATTTTTTATTTTCCAACAATTTTTTTTCAAACACTTTATTTCATAAATTTAAATGTAGATATCTGAATTGTGAGCAATAGTACATACAGAGTGTGATGTAATCCACACTATTTTAGTACTTGCTAAAGTTTTATTCCATTTCATACGTCAAGAAATTTTTCCAACAATTTTTTTTTTCATATTCTGAATTGTGAGCAATAGTACATACAGAGGGTGATGGAATCCACACTATATTTTAGTACTTGCTAACTTTTTATTCCATTTTATACGTCAAGAAATTTTTCCAACAATTTATTATTTCATATATTTAAGTGTAGAATCTGAATTGTGAGCAATAGTACATACAGAGAGTGGTGTAATCCACACAATATTTTAGTACTTGCTAACTTTTTATTCCATTTCATACTTCAAGAAATTTTTCCAACAATTTATTATTTCATATATTTAAGTGTAGAATCAGAATTGTCAGCAATAGTACATACAGGCTGTGATGTAATCCACACTATATTTTAGTACTTGCTAACTTTTTATTCCATTTTATACTTCAAGAAATTTTTCCAACAATTTATTATTTCATATATTTAAGTGTAGAATCTGAATTGTGAGCAATAGTACATACAGAGAGTGGTGTAATCCACACTATATTTTAGTACTTGCTAACTTTTTATTCCATTTTATACTTCAAGAAATTTTTCCAACAATTTATTATTTCATATATTTAAGTGTAGAATCAGAATTGTCAGCAATAGTACATACAGGCTGTGATGTAATCCACACTATATTTTAGTACTTGCTAACTTTTTATTCCATTTTATACTTCAATAAATTTTTCCAACAATTTATTATTTCATATATTTAAGTGTAGAATCTGAATTGTGAGCAATAGTACATACAGAGAGTGGTGTAATCCACACTATATTTTAGTACTTGCTAAATTTTTATTCCATTTTATACGCCAAGAAATTTTTCCAACAATTTATTATTTCATATATTTAAGTGTAGAATCTGAATTGTGAGCAATAGTACATACAGGCTGTGATGTAATCCACACTATATTTTAGTACTTGCTAACTTTTTATTCCATTTTATACTTCAAGAAATTTTTCCAACAATTTATTATTTCATATATTTAAGTGTAGAATCTGAATTGTGAGCAATAGTACATACAGGCTGTGATGTAATCCACACTATATTTTAGTACTTGCTAAATTTTTATTCCATTTTATACGTCAAGAAATTTTTCCAACAATTTATTATTTCATATTCTGAATTGTGAGCAATAGTATATACAGAGAGTGATGGAATCCACACTATATTTTAGTACTTGATGAATTTTACTCCATTTTATAAGTCAAGATATTTTTCCAACAATTTATTGTTTGATATGATAAAGTGTGACGTCCAGTGGCACAGTGGCGAAAAGCGTCAAGCTGCCACAAAAAACAGGTCCAGGGTTCGACCCTGCGACTGAGTAAGGTCGACTCATGCCTTTCATCCCTTGAGTGGGTCGATAAAATGAGGACCAAGCATGCTTGGGGATTAACTGTGGGGGTCCCATGTCGGGTTGACCACCTGACCGAGACATGCTGTATGGCACCCCAAGCCCACGGTCATGAAAGCGGAAATGGACACCGCAGGCCTTCGTCCACAGTGCTGAAAAGCAATTCGGACTGATGTGCCATGAGTGGTTAAAAGCATCAAGCTGACACCACACAGGTCCAGGGTTCGACCCTGCGACTGGGTAAGGTCGACTCATGCCTTTCATCCCTTGAGTGGTTCGATAAAATGAGGACCAAGCATGCTTGGGAATTAACTGTGGGGGTCCCGTTACGGGTTGACCACCTGACCGAGACATGCTGTATGGCACCCCAAGCCCACGGTCATGAAAGCGGAAATGGGCACCGTAGAACCTTCGTCCACAGTGCTGAAAAGCAATTCGGACTGATGTGCCATGAGTGGTTAAAACCATCAAGCTGACACCACACAGGTCCCTGGTTCGACCCTGCGACTGGGTAAGGTCGACTCATGCCTTTCATCCCTTGAGTGGGTCGATAAAATGAGGACCACGCATGCTTGGGAATTAACTGTGCGGGTCCCGTGTCGGGTTGACCACCTGACCGAGACATGCTGTATGGCACCCCAAGCCCACGGTCATGAAAGCGGAAATGGACACCGCAGGCCTTCGTCCACAGTGCTGAAAAGCAATTCGGACTGATGTGCCATGAGTGGTTAAAAGCATCAAGCTGACACCACACAGGTCCAGGGTTCGACCCTGCGACTGGGTAAGATCGACTCATGCCTTTCATCCCTTGAGTGGGTCGATAAAATGAGGACCAAGCATGCTTGGGAATTAACTGTGGGGGTCCCGTGTCGGGTTGACCACCTGACCGAGACATGCTGTATGGCACCCCAAGCCCACGGTCATGAAAGCGGAAATGGGCACCGTAGGCCTTCGTCCACAGTGCTGAAAAGCAGTTCGGACGGATGTGCCATGAGTGGTTAAAAGCATCAAGCTGACACCACACAGGTCCAGGGTTCGACCCTGCGACTGGGTAAGATCGACTCATGCCTTTCATCCCTTGAGTGGGTCGATAAAATGAGGACCAAGCATGCTTGGGAATTAACTGTGGGGGTCCCGTGTCGGGTTGACCACCTGACCGAGACATGCTGTATGGCACCCCAAGCCCACGGTCATGAAAGCGGAAATGGGCACCACAGGCCTTCGTCCACAGTGCTGAAAAGCAATTCGGACTGATGTGCCATGAGTGGTTAAAAGCATCAAGCTGACACCACACATGTCCAGGGTTCGACCCAGCGACTGGGTAAGGTCGACTCATGCCTTTCATCCCTTGAGTGGGTCGATAAAATGAGGAATAAGCATGCTTGTGAATTAACTGTGGGGGTCCCGTGTCGGGTTGACCACCTGACCGAGACATGCTGTATGGCACCCCAAGTCCACGGTCATGAAAGCGGAGATGGGCACCGCAGGCCTTCGTCCACAGTGCTGAAAAGCAATTCGGACTTATGTGCCATGAGTTGGTTATGATAAAGTCTAAATATCTTAATTTTGAAAAATTGTACATACATAGAGGGATGCATTTTTTAAAATCATTGGTGTTGGGTTTATCCGTCTTATATTTTACTCCGTTTTGAAGTAATGGAATTTCACATTTTTTAATCACTATGTTATAGAATCAGCCTTATAGTGAATTTTGCAAGGATTAAAATTTTTTTGGCTGAGCTCCCACTACCCCTTAACAACATAATTTTATGATGGCAGGTAGTGGTAACATTCCTTTCATATGTTACTTTCAATTGAGTTGTTTTGCAAAGGAAAATATAAAACTAAAAGCGACCATGCTGGTCGCGCAGCGGCTAGTTTTTTTATATTTCGATTCTTTTTAACATGTTTTAAGAATATTAGAATTTCGCAAATCTAGTTTTTTAGTGCACTAATAACTTAAAACTGTTAAGGGATTAACTGCATCCTTCAGTTAAGTTTAAGTGAGAGTTGTTTAGAAATTCCCCCCCGTTTTATCGCTAGTAACCCATATAAAAAATATATAGAAAAAATATATCATAAAATATATTAAAATGTTCACTTATGGTGCTACCGAATTTCTTAAATTTTTATTGTGTCTAGTACAAACATCATTAATCCGAAGTATATTCATAACCCTACAATATTAAATCTAATTCATAATATGAAAATCATTAAAATTAAATTATTGCCTTATATGCTGAAATTATATGCGTTAGTTTTAAAGGGCATCAAAATTTGTTCCTTTAGACATTATAGTTTCGAAACACATTGATGTTTTTTGTAAGTAATAGAAATAATTAAAATCACTCATATACATTGCAGATGTGATCATTAGTTAAGTAATACTTCAAAATGTGAATTATTTTTATTAAGTCGTTTTCTTTTGGATTCTTTGTTAAAATATTCAATAGAAAATAGAACATTTTATAGTACGACTTTTTTTTTCTAAGTTACACGCCAAAAATAAATATATTTTAAAAGTTCCTATAAATTTTATCTATTTTTCTAAGAATTTTGTAATATTATGTCAACTGAATCTAGGGTAGAACTGAAGAGAAAACTAAAATTTGTTCTATAGAAGTTGTCCAATGTTTCTTTAAACTTTTAAAAGTTGAAAATGTTCGGGGATATAAATGTATGTCCTCTTATTTTAGAAATGCTTTTAAAATTTAAGAATTCATTCAAGTGTATGTATGTAAAATGTGAATATAGAAAATTTACAATTTATTTAAGTGATTGAATTATTAATGCCTTTAAGGGGTTAAGGGTCCTTGAAACTTTTTCTTTAATATTCACTATTTACTCTATACACAAAGGGAGAATAATTAATTTTCTGTTTTATTACACTGAAGACACTTAGAATTCACAAATAGGTATTTGGGACAAACTAAGACTAAGACTTTTTATTCAAAAGTTTTTACATTTTTTTACAAAAATGCAAGCATTTTTCAAAATACTCCACGCGCATTAAAATTCCCTTTTGTTTTCTTCAAATTTTCTCAAGTCTATTAATTGAAGTGTTTGTCAAAAAACTGTGAATCATTCTTTGAAACCACAAATATTTTCCGAATTTATAGACCGTGAAATGAAGTAAAAAGATGCAAAAGGATAAAAAAAAATAACAGGCAGATTTTATAAAAAAAAAATAAGATATTTATAGCTTTTGGTTCATTCAAAAGAATTCAATGCAACATGTATGATTATATTTATATGGTAAACATCTATTAAAAAATTAATATGTATTAAAAAATTGTATTTTTAAAAACTTGTATTAAAAAATAAACTGTGTGTAGAGCATTTTGAAAAAATATTGAAACACAGTCATTAATCTTCCTTCAAAATTCTTATTTGTGAATTCTATGTGTCTTTACTGTAGTAAAAAAATTACATTCATTATTCTCTTTTTGTATATAGAGTTAACAATTTAAATTTAAAAATGAAGTTAAATGTCCCTTATCCCTTTATTGGCTAACAATTGGCAACTTGAAAGGAGTATCCGTTGTAATATATTGGAAAGATTTTCAGTACAATTATGAAGGTTAGTTTTTTTATAGAAAACCGTAAGGTCACAGCAGTAGTTTTAATATAAATTACTTTTAAGTAGAGGCTATGCTTTCCAGGCCGTAAAAATTTCTATTAAAAATAGTTTATTTTGTTGTACTAATAGACTCTCTAATAATCGTTTAAAACTAATGGTATTTTAAAAACACTGATTTAAAAAATGAAAAAGTGATATTTTATACTAGTTTATAAACAATCACAGATTTAATTTCATGGCACATTTACAGGCATGCAACAAAGAACAGATCTCTATTTAATCTTAGGAAAAAGAAAGACGATTCATCCCTACCCAAAGATTTTATCAGAATTCAATTACTGAATGTCAAAAACAACTGCTTTTAGACATGTATCATATAGCTTTTTCTACAAATTATCTTCTGGTTGAATTGTAAGTGAAAATAGCTCGAAGGGTGCCTGACTGTACTTCGACCACAAATATGTTTTTTCCCTGCTGCTAGAAATCTATCCCTCATTAACGGAGGAAATCATATAAATAAATAAATAAATAAATATAATTTTTTGAACAGTTTAAAAATATTATGCAGATAATTTAACTCTTCAATAACATTCTTTTGAAGATTATTGATTTTACACAAGTTACCTGTGTTCTGGTTGATAACATTGCTTTTAAAACTGCTTAACTTTTATAATGTAGAAAAATAACGCAGAGAAATTTAAATAGGTTTGCTCTTTGAGAAAATTATATTAGGTATATGGATAAGTGTTGGGAATTTCAGAAAAACATATTAATGTTTTAATCCGTATTCCTATTTTAAATCATTTTTATCTAACAAAATATCAGGTTTCCATTTTTTTTTCTCAGTATTACACCTTGGTCTTTCATACCCCCGAATCAATCTGAATTTCAATCATATATTGCACAACCTAGTTAAAACGATTAGCTAAAACTCCAGATAAAACTATTTTTGTAGTTACTGGAATTGTTGAAAATGAGAAAAAAAAGTTTCTTTTAAATTGTTCTTCAAATGTATCTTTCTTTCTCACAGCAATACAGTTTACAAAACTTTACCCTTAAAATTACTTGAAAGTTTACAAAAAATATTTTTTAAATGTTTCTAAAAGACATGAATTATTAATATGACTTAGCAGTTATCTTAAGAGATTGTTTATGCACCGAACTCCCGAGTTCTTCTAATTATGTCATAGGGGACTATTAAAAACCATTAAACATGGATTATCTAAGAAAAGCCATGTTGAGCTTTTTAGAGATTTTAAAGGAACAACACATGCTATATAAAAATATTCTAACTCGAAAAATTATATAACTTGCAGTCGAAAAAGTGCGTTATATTTATTTCTGATCACGCTCTGTTGATTTTTTCCAATTTTTTTGTCTTTTTTTATGAATATTACCCGGCTAATCCGCTCATAGATAATAAGGAATTCAGTATACCTCAGATCCTTAACTGCTAGAGATTCTCAGTCAGTGCGACTGTCATCATGAGAATATTCCAAGTCCTAAAGGAACTTATTATCATCATTATTTGTAAAATTACAATGAAGTATATCTTACAAAACCATCATGCTAACAAAAAATAGTTTCTAAGTCCTGATTACTTCTAAAAAAATCTACATATTCAATTCTCTATGAACTTTTGTGTCTGTTAATTATTGCTTATTTTTTCTTTGCATGTTTAAAACTTTTATACATTAAACAGGGTGCGGCAGAAATAACGTTCTGATTTGGAACGTCAATAGCAAAAATGCAAAGCAAGATAGAGAAAGAAATATTTTATACCTGAGAAAAATAAAAAAATTCATTTATTTATTTATTATAAATTATTATTTTGTTATTATTATTTATTTTATTTATTTATTAATTTATTTATTTATACCCTCGGAACGTTCTTTCTGCCGCACCCTGTTCTTGTAATAAAAATCGTTTTTCGAGTGGTCTTTTCTCTTCTCTCCCTCAAATGAAGAGAAACTATTCGAACAAAGACATTTATTGGATTTGACGCACAAACATATGCGTTAAAAGAAACAAAATGGCTCACACACAGCAGTAGCTTTCTGAAGATTTATGGTGATACTCTTAGCCTACCCGCTAAGAGTATTTCTAGCTGACTAAGAATCTGCATAGGAGACCGTCGAAACATCTCTAACCTGACTTGCTCAACGTGTTTCCCAATCATCAACTCACCATCTTGCATTGAGATGATTTGGGGGCGCACCTGTCTGTTTGGTATTTCCACCCAGGCTACACGCTGCGATGTTCTGCATACTCTTTTTACACTTCAGTATCAGGAACAGCCCCTAGCTAAGGACGCCTGATACTACTAATGATACAAAATATACTTCTAGCGAAAAGTTATAAAAGAAAATTAAATAATACACTTACGTTGCGAGTAAATTTCCACAAAATATTTTACCACATATGTGTTTTTAACGGCCTTTTAATTGAATATATTTGGTGTCAAACAAAAAAGGGAAAAAGCATAAATGCACACATTCTCCTCTTTTAAATATCACTTCTATAAGTATATGGAAGTAAACAGTATTTTGTTTTTTTTTGCTCAGACTCCATTAAAGATTCCTAGAAAAAAAATATTGAAATATATTTTCAGTATGTAACCGCCATTTGTAACCAAAGAAGAACTGAATAAGTTTGATATCTTAGAAAAAGGAACATAATTATATAAATCCCTTCATGAAACAATATTTTATCCAGAGTTTGGATGGGGAATATATTTTGATATTTGATAAACAAAAAATTAGATTTCACAAATAATTTAAAGTTACAATCTAATGAAATAAATATTGAGTATTGCAAATATTATATAATTAAATACAAAGTGTTTTGGATTTATCCTAATAGAAGAGTTTACTCCTGGGACTTCCCAATAATGATTCACATAATCGAATAGGCTATACTAACTATAACTACCGATATAGTCATTAAATTTTAGTCATATTGCGATTCTTACCTCACATCCGTTGTGATCCGTTTTGGCGCTGCAATGATTACTTATCATTGAGTGTCTAAATAATCAAGGCTTTCTGCGATTATTTTGCTTCTATAACTGATCACAATTCGACTAAAGATGAAATGTACCGAAGATGACTAGCACCGAGGTATAATTGTACATGAAAGTTGTTTCTTCAGAATGATGTCACATTAAGATGTCTCTGTATAACGGCATGTTGAATTCGTATGAAATTCCTTTGGAATTTCTTTTGTATTTGATCTTTCGGTGTGACTGTTAGAGTTAATACTCAGTAACACTTGCCATATGTTATTCAGTAAAGTTATTTTGTGATTAAAATACAAATTATTGCAGAAATTGTGTTCAACTCAATGGAATTTTTGTACGACTTATTGTCTGGCATTGTGAAAATAAGTTTCTAGGTCACAACAGAGTAAGTAAAATCAACAAGATGCTGTAAATTTTTAAACGTGTGTTTACTATGCACATCTATCGTTGAATGCATTTTTTAAATATTTCACCACATTAATTTTTTCTATAAATAATTTTTTCGATAAATAATGAAAAAGATTACCTTTATTGTGAAAAAATATTCTCTTTCCGTATTTACTATGTTTTGGAGAATGTATAATAAGCCACAGAAAATTTTGAATTGACTTAGAAATTGAACATAGGAGATTTTACTAAATCTGTTACAAAATGTTTGGAAATAGTGCTTAACCTTTAAATTCTTGCCTTTCTCAAGGCAATAGTAACCGTTTAAATGAAGTCTGAATTGAGTAAAACTTTTTTATATGAAAACATACGCTTTAAAATAAAATGGAATCTGTGTCTGAGGTTAAATTGAAAAAAGACTTTGGTAGCCGTAAGTAACACGTTCAACAAAATCAATGTAATAAATGGTAAATCTAAACTAATGTTCAAACTGGAACAAATGAAAAAACATTAAAAAATGAAATAGCATTTAGAAAAATTTCTAAAAGAAAGTTGGTAAGTAACTTAAAAACATAATCTCGTTATTAAATATTTCAAAGTTTTGCATCGGATTCTGAGGATATAGGATTGATTCTGAGGATCTATATTATTTCCTTTTAGTTTAAAAATTACGATTGTTAAAACACGTGTATCTTGGAAAAGAAGTGCTAGAAACATTAGGTTTTATTCTTTGAGAAGATTTTTCAGCTAATTTATAATATATAGAAAAAAAAACCTGTATGTGTCAAAGGAGGTTTCTCGTTTGAGGTTCATTGGAGAAAATACTTTTAATGTCTTATATCTACTGAAAAAAACACGAAAGTCATGTCGTTACTCTATATACCTCGTTCATCTGGAAAAATTACCCCGAAATGAAGATGACAATTTGAGAAATTAATCCATAACGGATAATAATCTGGCGATAAAAAATGAATCTACATCAACACGAAGCAACTCACAAGACATTATACAACTTGGAAAACTATTTAAGAAATGTTCTCTTTCAGATAAACGCAAACAAAACTACGGAACACAATAAAATTATCAACAAATAGATAGGGAAGGCACAACTTTATAAGTGCAATTTATATAACCGTAAAACAATGGAATATACCTCAAAACAATAGATATCAAGGATGACGCGACCAAAACACCGTTTGAAGATAAAACCTATAAAAATAAAAAATTCTCATTAGTTTCTTAGGCATTTTTAATGACGATTATAGTGTAAGTTTGTTTTTAAATGTACAGCAACTGGTTTCGAAATGTCTTTCATACTTTATCTGGTATATGAATCTTTTATGTAAATTTCAGAAACTGTAACGAAAGCCTGGAATGTTACGAGATTCGAGTACAACGATGTCCCTAATAGACGGAATAAAACTTTTATCAATATTTGTTTATTAAAAGGATTCAATTTAGGTGTCTAAATTTCCTTTAAGTTGTTGCATGGTAAGTTGTTGTTGTTGTTGTTGTTTCTAATGCTTCTTGGACAGAAGTATCCCAGAACAGGTCTATATACACTAGCGGGCTGAGGATTTTGGCTCTGGTATATAATGACACCACAAGGGTCAGGGTCCGATTTAGCCAAGTGCCATTTTAATTTTGACCCCTGGGGCGACATCTAGGGGGATTGTACCCACTCCCACCATCTCTGACCTCATAAAGGGACTTTATGGTTTACGGATTTAACGTAAGTATATCTGGCCTGGACGCAGAGGTATTTAATGGGGCTTGTCGGGATTCGATCCGAGTCCCCTCAGCATCGAAAGCCGACGCGCTACAACTAGACTACCTAATGTCCTGCACAGTAAGTGTAACGATTGACAAACTATGTTTTAAATAATATAAAATGTTTGCTTTCAAAGATTTGAGTACATATACGTTTATATGTGTGTTGTAAATCAAAATTTACAAAATAATAACATCCTTATTTTATACAGAGGGACATTTTAATCATTGTTTTTAACGTATAATTAATAATGTCAAACGTAAAATTAATGACAAATTGTTTTTCACGTATGTTAATAACATTTATCCACTGTTACGTAATTACCATTATCATAATAAGCTGAGATTCTTTCCATGAATTGTTAGAAGTATAATTTTTTTAATAATGCAAATAAAAAGAGAATTACTTCAGTGATAGAATTAACAGCATATGTAAATCCTAACGTGATCTACAGGGTTACTAAATTCAATTTAAATATACTTTTTCATACTTTTAACTATATAAAAATATTATATCCGAAAATTTTAACTTCTTTCATTAAATTCATTGCAAGAAAAAGATAAATTTCCTTAATTTATCATTTCTTTTATAATTTCTTTCTTGAATTTCTTAGTTTATCTCATACAACTTTTAATGGTTTCTTTATAGCCATTTGAAAAATTCTTTCAGTATTTATTTTGTGTTGCCTCCTTACAGCAAAAATATTATAAGATATAATTGTGTTATGACACGTTTCGTCTTTTACTTTATTAATGATACTAAGAAGAGCTTTTTTTAACTTCAAAGAGTACAACAGCTTTTCATCTTGGAAGTAGTAATTATTCGACACAATGAACGAAATAATAGTTTCTTTCTTTATTGACCCTCATCTAGCAAAATATACTAAAGAAATACAAAAGTCGAAAGGGAGGATCTTTGAGTAACACTAAACTTCGAATCTATTACTCATAGCTAAAAAAAAACGGTATCTATAATTAACAACCTCACATTTAACTTCAACGTTACAATTTTAAAGTTACAGAGAAAAGATAAAGATTCGCCAAAACATGACTGAAATCGCTGATTTTTTCTTTTCTTTTCTATTTAGTACTTTAAAACCCAAGTATAGTAAAACCTCGTTTATCCGGACTAACTGGGACCATAGGCAATCCGGACAGTCAAAAATCCGGATTATATGGTTAATAAGCAAAACAAAATCCTTAACTAAGCAGACCGTTTATTACGTAAAAAAGTATGTTTTGTAACAAAATTGAGTAAAATCAACAAATTCAACAAAACTCAACAAAAAGCATTTTCTTACCGTAGTTTTTTGTACAACCTATGCAGTAACAGTACATTGAATCAAATTAATAAGCGAATACTTGACATACTTACAGTTACGTTCTTGCTATCATAGTTAAAAATTATTATCTTTGTGAACATTAACTAAATAAAGTCTACAAATCTGATCTGGATTATCCGGCAATCCGGATAAGCGAGGTTTTACTGTATAATTAAAATTTAGCCATTTTAGCACCCGGTACGCTATCACCTTTTCATTTGTATTTAATTTCAGTCTAAATACTTTTCTTTCCAGGTAATGAAATTTTCATAAACAGTTAGGGTAAGATGATACCGTTTAAAACATTCAGTGGTGAAGAGATGCCTAGAAATTTTTCAATTAGCATTCTGACCCAGCTGTCGTTAGAGTCATCATGAACTGTCCATAAGCACGCAATTGATAGTCCTAGTGAAATGCGTTTACCAATCTCTGTATTTATATGTTTCACCATAATATATTTTCTACGTCCTATCGGGATGTGAGACGAGGTGGTTGTTAATTTGGAAGGAAATGACACGGAAGAAAACAAATAAAATCTATCTAGGAAGAAACTAAAAAAAATCGCTGAGATTAACAAGTTTATTTGTATTTTTAAAGTTAGAAAAATATAATTATTAAAACAAAATAGCTTCATTTATTTAATATAAAATTTTCATTACATTAAATGCCTTTACATTTGCATTATCTGAGTCTTTCTATCTAAAATCCAAATTGTTTTATAATACTAACACTCTTAAAATAATTTTTGAAATCGACATCATACAGACCGATACTTACGAATAAACAGTAGGGAAAAGGTCTTAGGGTTTCCAGCTTACATATAGGAAATAAACTTAGAATTCGGCTACATTTTTATTAATATGGGATATAAAACAAGTCATGTTACACACTATCCGGCCAAAAGTATCCGGACGCCCAATGGTACGGACTCGGAGAGTCCTGAGGCATATATTAGTATGATGTTGGTCCTCCTTTAGCATCGATGACAGCCTGCACACGTCTGGGCAGACTTTCCACCAGTTTTTGATAGGTGTCCATAGGAACTGACTTCCAGGCGTCCACCACAGCTGAAGGGAGTGCTGGCAGTGAGGATGGTCGATTTGGCTGGCTACGTAATCTGTGTTCTAATTCATACCAAAGGTGTTCAATAGGATTTAGATCGGAGCCCTGAGCAGGCCAGTCCAGTTTTTGATCACTCATTTCGTCAAACCCTGCCTGCGCAAGTCTCGATATGTGAATGGAGCAGTTATCCTGCTGGAAGAGAACTGGGCCTTCCCCTAAATATTGCTATAGAGTTGGGAGAGCAGCATTGTCCAGAATGTCCACATACATCTCAAAGTTCATATTTCCAAACACAAGAACTAAGGAGCCCAGGTTAAACCATAAAAAAACACCCCCACACCATAATGCTGGCACCACCAAACTTAACAGTCGGCACAATGCAGTCACGTAAGAAGCGCTAGCCGGGCATCCTCCAAACTCAAAACGCGTCCCTTGGACTGCCAGATTTTAAAGCGATTCACCACTACAAAGAACATTTTTCCACGTGTCCACAGTCCAATGACGGTGAGCTTTGCACCATTGCAATCGACGCTTCGCATTCTGGGGAGTGATGTTCGGCTTGTGAGTGGCCGAACGACCATGGAATCCAAGGTTTTTTAACTCTCAGCGAACAGTTCTGCTACTAGCACTAATGCTTGATGAACTTCGGAACTCCTGAGTGTTTTCAACCAACGAGGATTTCACTAAACTTTTCAGAGTTCTACGGCTGCGTTCACTAATTTTTTTAGCCTGCCACTTCGTTTTTCTGCAGTTTCACTGCCTCGACGTTTTCACTTCACAATTACATCACCCACAGTGGATTTTGGCTTCTGTAGAATGTCCGAAATTTCACAAACTGATTTTCCATAAAGGTGGCATCCCACTATAATGCCACGATCAAAGTCACTAAGCTCCTTTGACTTACCCATTGTCTCACAAACGCATAGATATGACCTGACAAACCAATACCAACACTTTTGTAGCTTTCGGTTGCGTATCAAATTACATCACCTGCCTGATCCACTGCTTTAGGGGGTGTCCGAATATTTTTGGCCAGATAGGGTATAAACAGATCATTTCGTATATATTCTTAGAGCTTTCAAAAGAAAATTTTATCATTCATCAATTAAGGATTGCTATGAATCATTTCGAAAGAAATATTTATCTGGTCATTACCATCAGCACATGAAGACTCTCTCATCTACGCTCTGTGAGGATGATTGCTCTTCATAACGTAAGAGAGATGTAACTTCACTCGGTATTTGACGTAGCTATCAGTTCACCACCGATAAGTCGTGTTTACCTTCTGTTTAGTTCAGGTGGATAGCTTCTGGTGTGTTTTCAGAGTTCGGCAGGTTTTAAAGCTTGCACCAACTAGTGGAAATTCAAACACTTCTCAAATGAATAGACTACAACATACATATACATATACATATACACTGGTTATCAAATATTAAGAAAAAGTCACAAAAGTAGCGATTACTCAAAAAGTTACGTGTAGAATTTAATGAAACTTTTACACATTATATAACCCTTAGGTAGGTATAAAATAGCATAAAAAGAAATCGCCAGACAATTATGGTGTTATAGAAACTAGCATATGTATACAATGAACAAATCGGATGTGTCAGTTTGGTATAGGAAAAGTACCTATAATATGGCGTATGATCCCTCCGAGAAGCAATACAGCACATACAGCGTTGTGTGATGCTCTCAATTATGCGGTCTAGGAGTAAGGTAGGAAGTAAGAGCCATTACTGTTGCAAAACAGTTAAAAGCGTGGCTAGCGTCCTAGAAAGAGGATTGAGGGCAGCTATACGTCGTCCTAAAGCTTCCCAAACATGCTCGATTGGATTCAGGTCCGGTGATGGAGCTGGCCACTCCATGCGCTGAATTGTTTCCTGATCAAGATAAGCATCCATGATGCGAGCCCTGTGTGGTCTCGCGTTATCGTCCTGGAACACGAAAGCATCATCTATTTCCCCGGCATAAGAGCGCACATAAGCATCAAGGATGTCATTTCTATAGGTGTGAGCATTCACATTTCCTAGGGGAAAGGCATGGACGTCTGTGCGTCACCCAAAGAGATACCACCCCAAACACAGACTCTGCCTTATCCGTATGCATCTCTTTCACGGATGTGTGACGGTTCTCTCAAAATCAAAATACGCCTACTATGGGTTTGGAGGCTAAACCTGGACTAATCCGTAAAGAGAACAGCCCTCCATTAATCCCGCGTCCAGTGGACATGTTGACGTGCCCACTGCAAACGTCTGACTTTGTCCTGCCTCTAATCTCCCAGTTCTTCAGTCAAATGATGCCTTGAGGTCATTGTTACAATTTGCTATGCCAGATGTCTAATCTCAGCTTCGCAGCAACAATTGCCACTTTTCTCTGAGACATGCACTTTTATGCTCCTCGCAAATGACGTATTCCGACTGCAGCGCCACTATTTTACATAATGTAGTATTGTTCAGCACCTTTACTTAATAACATATTCAAATTTCAAACAGATTTATTTGGCCTAGTTTTGAACGTGATATCCCTCTTTTTATGATTTTTCCTTAATTTTTGATAACTAGTGTACATATATACATATATATATATATATATATATATATATATATATATATATATATATATATATATATATATATATATATATATATATATATATATATATATATATACATATATACATATATATATATATATATATATATATATATATATATATATATGTATATACATACACACATATATACACATATATACACACATGTGTCTGTGTGTGTAAGTAGAGACAGAGGAAAACAGTATTTGCTTGATAGAGATGTTGATATTTAACTCAAAACACATATCGATATTACTATTTTAATATGTACCTGTAAGAGTAAATGATCATTTTCCAATTCTATTGGAAAAAATTACTGACGCAATTATTTAGGTTCTTAACAAACATAAAATGAGATAAATATCTCTTGAGTGTAACAAAAGTCAAGTACTGAGTGTTATATTAGGAAAAAATAATAGAAAATTTAATGATTAAATTCGCTGTTACCCATAAAATAAAAATGTAATTTAATAAAATAATGATTTTGAAATTGTACAGTATAGCAGAGATTAATTTCCGATTTATGTTAATTAATGCTCTCTTGCTACATTTTTTGGAGACTTCTAATTTTCATCTTAGTACATTTAAATAAAGTTTGGTTGATATTTATAAAAACAAATAGTACACATCACCAACTGAATTATATCTTTGTTCCCAGAAAGAACTAAAACTTGTTCAACTTGTTTAATCTTGTGCATACAATAAAAAATTTCTTTTTCTAACTATGCAACTTAACAAAATTTTCTCGTGAGCGCCTATTCTTTTCGCAGTTTTATTTCTACTTATTCTGTACTTTATCATATTTATTCTCAGCAATCTCGTTGATTCAAATGTCATGTTTATCACGCAATTTTTTTCTCTTGTAGAAGATAAGGTCAAAATATCTGCTTAGCTATGATTTAAGAATTCTCGGCTTAAAAAAATTAGCTTTCTTTTACAATATTTAAACATGATATGATATGTCTGCTTACTCACGTTCCTTCAGAAGGTATCAAATACGTAATTTACAGCACATATAAAAAATAAGTTTTCAATGCCTAATTGGATGCTCGAAATTTTGACTGCATAAAAGAAAACTTACTTTTTAAATTACTTTTGTTCACGGCCATTTCCATTTATTTGGAAGAAACATATGCTATTTGGAATAAAAATGCTTGTTAAGGAAATGAGTGGTTTTATAGAGACAGCATGTTAAAAGAAATGTATTTTTTCCTTTCTCTTTCTAGTATAAAAACAATAAAGTTACGAGCAATCTAACAAGTCTCAGGCTAACTAAATCATATTTTTCAAGTTATTTAACTTTATAATAAAGTTCCAGAGGTAAGTTCGATTTCCTCTTTTTCCAGGGCACATTTAAATCCAATAATTTTGTGTTCATACATGTGTATATATATATATATATATATATATATATATATATATATATATATATATATATATATATATATATTAATTATAAATTACCAAAGGAAATCTTATATTACAGACATAAAAGAGCTAAAACTTCAAAGACATGTGGTTCATTTTACATTAAGGAGATAAATTTTCATCTCTCCAAATGAATTAACCAGTCATGTAACACGTTCTCTGTTTTTCTTATCTGTCCTGCCTTCTTTCCGATTTATGAAGCATGCTCCGCTAAGAAGCTTTTAGGCAAAGCTAACTTCAATCAGAAATTGCGTGTTCCAAGTACATGTCAAAGCAATCGTCATATGATGAAACCACGGCTTTTGACTATTAAAATTGTCAAAATGAAAACGATTTTTGAACAAATATTAAAACTTAGGATGTTCGCGAACTCATCGAAAAGATTCATACTTATCTATTTCTTCCTTCGAATGCCATGTAATAAATTTCGCTGAGTACTTATTTGTATAGCAAATATAAATTACTTCCCTTCGCAGTAAGACGTTTCTGGTTCGGAATTTCTGGGCTGAGACATGTACGAAACATTTCGTTATAAAAATACGGTATGTTACAAACTGTATTCATTTTCAATTTCCACTTTTCTAGACGGTAAATTGCGTGTACCGTTATATATCCCTTTACATAAGTCTTGGTAAAATTCGAAATAAAATAGATTTATGTTGAAATTTAAATAATTACTGAAGGAATAACGTATTAAAATTAGGTACAAAATTCTTGAAACGGATAGAAATTTTTCTATGACCTGTTTCCGGCAAGTCAAAGTATTACAAGGTATCGATACTAGTAAATGATGGAAATTTTAATACAATGTAAATAATTGCATTGTATATGGAACAAAAAAGCCTGCTCCGAAAAAGATGAACTTAATACAGAAATATTGAGGTTTGTCTTTTTTTTTCCGAAAACGGAGTCCCACCAACGTATGTCCTAAAAATTTTCAGAAAAAATAGTAAAAGTTTGTATAAATATACACACTTATAATTCAAAACTTTAGGTAATAAAATATATTAAAATTATAACATTCTTTTATAATGTGTTTTAAAGGTAATATTAAAGGTTAGTTTATGTTTATATATTAATATATATCTGTGGCTTGGTACAAGAAGTGTCTAAGTCAGTTTTCTCCAAGATGACTTTGCTTGCTTATGTCCCTTTAAAAAATATTATTTTCAATGTAAGAAGTACCCAAGTCTGTATAATGGTTTAGAAAACATTTTCAAATCATCAGTCAGACTAAGTTACTTCTTACATTGAAAATAATATTTTTTAAAGAGACATAAGGAAACAAAGTCACCTTGGCGAAAACTGACTTAAGCACTTCTTGTAACAAGCCACATATATATTGATTTAACTGAATTGAGTAATATTCTTTTAGTTACTGACATATTTTGTCGAAAGATGGCAGACTATGATGTTTTGTTGAGTTTTAACATGTATTCAGTGAGAATTGCAAAGGATTATATGAAATATATCATTAGAACAAAAGTTCTATGTTTAAAGACTATGTTTCTTTACTGTAGATGCTAATAAAAGGAAAGTAACATCAGAAAATCAACAGCCGTTTAAGAAAAGTTTAAATGCGATTATTATATGTATGAATTTAACTTACAGCAAAATTTATCGATGTCACTTTTGCCCTACTGTAACACAAGTTTATGCTCAAATCCGTCTAGCGTAAAGAATCACAATATGTCTCGTACCTAGGTTCTGATTAAGAGGGTTGTTTTATCAACTCCTCCATCTTACAGAATCACAACTACAAGCGATTAGTTTGAATTTCTCGTACGTAAGGATTATAAGTAAGAGGATTGTTTTATGAACTCCGTCTAGCGTACAGAATCACAACTACAAGTGATGAGTTTGAATGTCGCGTACGTAGGGGTTTTGAGTAAGAGGTTTTTTTTTTTTTATGAAGTCCTCCAACGTGCAGAACCACAACTACAAGTTTTGAGTTTGAATTTCCCGTACGTAGGAGTGTTTAGTAAGAGGGTTGTTTATTAGTGCCTTCAAAATCAGGATAAATATTTTTTCAGCTCATCATGGTTTTTTATGTGAAAATTGTATTATACAGTCTCCTTAAGTTTCTCTTTTTATTCCGTAGTGATATTCACTAATTTCCATGCTTCTATGTGTATTTAGTGACGGTGTAGCGTGTTCTGTGAGGATAACTGATGATATCTTCCACATTAAAAAAATTATATTTATTTAACAAAACTTAACATAGAAAATATTATGCAACGTCCGCTGCCGTACAAACGAGAGAGAGTCTCTTTTTCGCTCTCCTTGATCGCTGGGAGGGAATGAATATCATTGGCCGACGTAGGGGCAATCTGGAGGTTGCTCTCCAAAATATCAGACACTCTGCCGGGGGTCGTAGCATCGCAGACACTACATGTATAACGTATTACTAATACTGAGTTTGATACTATCATAGAGACATGACAGTAGTATCACGACCAGGGGCAGGAGCATTGAAAAGTACAGGACAAAGTAAAATAATTGTTAAATGCAAGAAAGAAACAGGACAATAAAAGAGAAGGGAAGAAAGCCATAGACCGAAACGAAATTTAGAGATTGTGTTTGTAGCAAGAAATAGAAGATAAAAGTTGAAGAGAGTGAGTTGCACGAAGAGAATAAAAGAAAATTTATGATGGCTATAAATCAGCCCACCCTGCTTGAAGCCGAAGCATGGGAAAAAAGTTAAATTTGGAGGATTAAATTTTGAGAATTTATAAATCCCGCCCTCGATGCGTATTGGTAAAAAGGGGATTGAGAAGAGGCAGTCACGGACGAATGGAGATGGCATGATAATTTCCATATGACCAATGGAAATTATAAGAGGCGGAGACATTAGTAAGAAAATAATATGAAATGAAAAATAGTGTGAAGGCAGAGATAACCTAAGAAGTTTGTTGAGAGGTAGAAGTGGTGTCAAGGCATATAGATCTATGAGGAGAGTTAGAAGTTGCAGATACAAGTTGTCGAGCGCCCAGTATCCCGTGCCGAAGGTCTGCAATGAACGACGGAGCCTTATACCAAACAAGAAAGTGCCCTAGTTCCGTGTGATGATAAAGACGACGAAGTCATCATTACGAGTGCCCGCTGCCTATAGTGATTCCACAGTCATCTTCCAAGGTACCGACTTTGCGTTTCCTTTTTATATTGTTATCATTGCTTCTCAGTGTGTAGCCATAATAATTAATATAGAGCGCGATGAGTGTAGTGTCGAATATAAGATGTTGAGGAATTGACAGATAATTCGTACAAACAATTTAATATAATGTTATGCTTATATATATGAATTAATTTAGGAGGAATGAAGTTGAAAGTAATATGTATAGATGAAGTACGAAATATTGTTATAATAAGTGAATGAGTCAAATATAGGTGTCGTAAAGAATTAATTTAGTAGGAATGAAGTTGTGAATAATGTGTAAATGACGGAGGGAATATTGAGTAATATTGGAGTGTATTATTTATGTGTGTTAATAATCAATAAATTAATTTGTCAATATAACCAGAGTTATTTCCATTATTTGGGAAGCACATCAATGTACTAACCACAATCATGAACCAATAAATTACTAAACCATAAAAAATATAATTAATATAAGAATAATAAAATAACTCCCAATCATTTAATTAATTAATTTTAACAATTTTCACTGCTACAGATACCACATTTTCAAAAGAAAGGATATAAAATCCAGAGAACTACTGAATAGGAAATTATATTGAAAATTGAGTTAAATTTTTTATGTAAATTTAAGATATCCGACCACGTTTAAATCATCATTTTCAGTCTCATATTAAAGATAGGACTTTTAGCTTTCAAAAACCGTTTACAGTTTGTTTCTTGAGTCATTAGAAGCTGAGATACAGTTGTTTAATTCGCAGCTGTTAAACCGAAAGTGCGCATTTAAATAACCGGAAGTTGGTAGTTTTAAAAAGAAAAAATAGTAAACAGCTATTATTCCTCTTAATTTCAGAAAAAAAAGTACAGTATTACTGAGCTCAAAGACGGTGTATGCTACAAAGCTGATGAAATTTAGGCAACTGTTGAGTTTTTAAGGTTGTAATTTTTTGTAGCTAAAACTTTAAATTGAATTTCTGGAAAACTGAATATTTTGGTATACTGTTAAAGTACAACAATGATAACTACTATAATACTATTCAGAATTTAATGAAATTTTATATGTATGTTTTTTATGATGTTATGTATGCAATGAACCAAAATCTTTACAATATCTTACCTAGAGATAAATTATTGGCACATTTTGTCAGAAATTTCACTAATTTTCTTATATTTTGTATGAAATTGCTCGATTGGCTGATACTCAGTTATACTTAAGAGAAACATCATTATTTTGTTTCGTTGCAGGCGTAATCAATGTATCTCTACATTTATACAAGAAATTGTGATATTTTTCACATATCCTTTTAATCTTGACCTTTATCATAAAGGTAAAAAATGGTTAATTTTCTTCCAATGTTTCCAAAATTTCAACAACAAAAATTTTTTTCTTCCAAATTTTGATATTTTCTAAGTTTTTTAGCCTGCTATCGGTTTAACTGCAAAAAAATGTTTATATAAAACCCAATTTAAAGATTTTGGTTTTGAATGCGGTCTGATACCTTAATTGGAATTTTATCAAATAATTAGATATAAATTTCACAACCAGATAAAACGGCGTTAACGTTACATTTGTTTTCGACAATCAAGTAAATTTATTCCGTACAAAGTGCTTTATTGATATATACTATTAAGTATAAAAAAATGTTAGAAACACACTTCGTTGAAAACGTTCTAAAGAATAAATATTAACTTAAACGTATCTTGTTTTGTAGCTGTAGTTTCTCTGACCAATAATAATCAATTTAGTTTTTGAAAGATGAATTATTTATATTTAATTTTTCGTTGGAGTTGCATTTAAAATGTCTTTATATTTCTTCAACTGCTTGAATAAAACGCTAAATTGGGAAGAAAGTTTGTCTTTCGTAAAAGGCGTAACGTATAACAAGTGATAATTATTTTAGCCCAATTTTATTATCTCTATTTTATAATCTTACCCAGCTTCCCAATAAAGCTATACAATTAAAAGTGATATACCGCTGAAAATATGCCCCCATTAATGTTTTTTTTCGTAATACGAAATAAATTCAAACTCCAGATGAAAAGAGGCGATTGTTTCAGCTAATTTTTTTGTTTGAACTTATTTTTCACAATCTCTTACAAGGCGGCAAGTGTTTGCGTTCTCACATATTTTCTCACAGTTAAGAGGAAAAGAAACTTTTTCGAACCCTTTAATTTCGGGGAAAAAGTTAGAACTCTTGCGTTCCTAAATCAAAACACCCTGCACTTACAGTAATTGCAGGTTTCTTATTGATAGTATCAAACTTTAGACTAGTGTAAGGTAATTTAAATCGCGTGTCATAAAAGCGTATGAAATGTATAAATTAAGAGCGAGATATCAGAGAATGAGGGATCTCTTGGATTGTTTCATGAGAGAGGAAAAAAAATGGAGTAAGTAGTTTTGTGTTTTTGCTTTTAACTGTTTACAATGTATGTTATTAAACATGAAATTTATTCTAGTTGTTCTAAAAAACAAGGGAAATTATATTTGATTTATAACCGTAGAATTCATTATTGAATTAAAGACATATAGTTTTTTTAGTTTATATAGTTTAAAAAGGATTTTTTGAATGCAGTGCAAAGATAATATTGTTGAAACCAGGTAATTTTTTTAAATTATAAACCCTTCCCCAAATTTACGCCAAATGTGAAATACCTCTTAGCATCTATTTTTTAAAACATAAAGGAATAAAATTAAATTGTGGCTCCAAAAAAAGCAGTTTCAAATTAATGATGTGAATAAATCTTCTTTCACTGAGAATTGTTGCAATCTTGCTAAATATATTTTAACTGTAAATACACTGTGTTTAGCGATTCGTTTTTAACGCGTACAAAATTACGTAGAAAATGAAACTAAATATAGTGTTAGACTGTCAAAAATATTTTATATGGTGTTACTGATTTGAAATTAATATCGCGTATGCATTAGTGTAGTGATTTATTGCGTAATTATTAAATATTAGTTACACATATAATCTTTTAGGCTCAAGTTTTCTTTGAAGGATAATATAATGATAGGACCTGAGTAATTTATTAATTTTGTAAAACTTTATCTGGTTAGTGTTCTTATGATTAAAACTTTCGAATAGACGAGAACAATAGAAAGTTTAATTTTATGAATGCGTATAACATTATTAACCACTTAACGATCGCCTAATTTTCAAGAAAACGGTAATAAAAGTGACTCATTTTTCCGGATGATTTCATTTATTTCTTGATATACCATATCCAGTTTTTAAAAAAACCACTCCCAATTATACTATAAATAGTCTGGTGCTGCCATCTGGTATATAAAATAAGAAATAAAAAATTCTTAGCATAAATGAAATGGATTGTATTAATCTTTTTGGAGTATTCCGGTCTCGTCACTTGACTCGGTTCAAAATAACGGGACCAGTCATTTGGCCAAGTCGGACTCGACCCTTGTGGTGCTAATTCAAAACAGGTGCCACCCTTTTCAGCCCAATAGCTTGTTTGGACCTGGTGAATGGAACCTCCAACCAGGAGGCATTAGCAACAACTACAACAATCTTTTTGGCACGCTACTTTTAAACACTCAAGCCCGGAAATATCACGGGTACGAGAAATAGAAGGCACTCCGTAATTTTGACGGGAGCGAGAAGGGGTTAAAATGTTATTCACAATATGTATTGAAGATACTCATTTGTGACATAAAGAATTAAAAACATTATTCATTCTACTTACTCGATCTAGGTGAGTCAACAACATTTTCGCGGTGCTACTCATTCATATCACTCTAAATTCTTTTACTAAGGGATGAAATCTACAGTTCTCCATAATATTTTAAGTATACATACATGTTTTACAACTGTGTAAAATAGTTTCTCATCGCTGCTGCAAAAATCTGATACCGTAAAAGCTGTCATTACTACTGATAAGCTTGTAAAAACCAGCGTATTTTTCAAATTACTGTTTTTACCTTTCAGCTTTCTAGCCATTAAGAATTTTTTACAAGCAACTTACACTGACAAAAATTTTCTTTCGATTTCAACCAAACGAAATAAAAATTTCATCATATATATATATCTGAATTCACGAAAGACAAAATATCTGAATTTTACAAAACAAGGTTAAAAAGGAAAGAGTTCCTTCATATAAAACATTTGCTTCCAAATAAAAAAAAAACCTGAAGAACTTAAGTAAATGAAAATAATTTGTACTTGATATAATGTTCCAACTTTTCCGGAGAGGAAACCAAGAACAGCAACGTATTATAGTTCGACATTGAACACTTGATAATGCTAATTAAACCAAGCTTGCTTTTTGTTCTTTTTTGACGTGCGCAAAATATTCCATGTAAATTATATCGGTAAAGATAAATTCATCATCCATTAAAGAAGTTAGTTTTTCGTATAGAGGCAAACCTTCACGACAAGCATCACGGAATTTGAAAATTAAGAGGCAATTAATGTGATTAATTTTACCATTTTGTTTAACATTCTGTAAAACTAATTCTCCCGTAAAAATTGGGGGCTATGATTAATCTAAGACATGTTAATGATTCATACCGCAAGGAAACGTGTAGTAGTCTATGTCTGCGGAAATTAATTATTTTAACTAATGTGTATCGATTATTAATAAAATCATTATTTAAGTGATGAATTTGTATCTCCTAACCAGCTATACACACGCATGTCTGCTGCAGCAGTTAATGACTATAGACAAACTGTTTGCATACAACCACAGAGATTCGCAATTAATTCAGCTATGGATGTAATTAGAAAACGTGGACGAGATTATAGTTAGTCATATGTTGAGAGATTTCGATAAATAAACATTGGTGGGCTCTAATATTTCCAACTTACCAACAAATGCACGCAAGAACATTCTGTAAATATTCAGATCGATAAACATGTTATGATATATCATAATAATTATTAATTTTCTGTGCCTTTCTCTGTCTACCTAAAAGTTAATAAAATTTGGGATATCGTTATTAAAAATTAAAAATATAATGTTTCAAAGCGATATATATAAAATCACGCACAAATACTCGCCGCCTATAGTTTCCATTGCATACTCATTCTATGCTATTTTTAAATGTGATCATAGTTGATGAAAATATAAGTAAAATACTTCACACAATAATTCTTCTTTCTTTTAACCAAGTTTGCACCATCTTGCTGTATGTTATTG
Organism: Dolomedes plantarius; assembly: GCA_907164885.2. Taxonomy (NCBI): domain Eukaryota; kingdom Metazoa; phylum Arthropoda; class Arachnida; order Araneae; family Dolomedidae; genus Dolomedes; species Dolomedes plantarius. The sequence continues at coordinate 140,579,690 of OU015491.1, read as the reverse complement.
GGCATTTTAGAAGATGATTACCTTTAATTCCATCAACTCACTGTAAGGCATGAAAAATATTTTATTGTTACTTTCTTACTGCAGTTCTGGTAATCGTGCAGTTCTGGTAATCGGACTGCAATACGAAGAACTTACTATTCTACTATATACTCTACACCAGAGGTCGGCAACCTTTTAATCTAGGAGGGCATATTTCAGTAATGCGGGAGTTCGGCGGACACCACTGGATGAAGAGGAGGAAGGGAGGGGGTTAATATTTAAACATGAAAATATTAATGCGACATAAATTTTTAATACATAAATTCAAATTTTAATTTAAACAAAATAATCTTAACACGAATAATACAATATTTGACATTGCATATCTGCGGCCAACTCGTTGTACCGTGGCACATAAATTGAATTCCCAGTTCTCGGGTATTGGTCCAAGTGTGAGTGTGGCTTGATCGGTACTTTGATTTTAAGTATTTCATATTAAAAACAAAGATTCACAAGCATAAATTCTTGGTATTAAATTCTTCTAATAAGGAATCAAAATGTTTGACAAACTAATAGGTGGTAGAATTTCCATCGCAATAATTTTCTAATTTTAAATTTGGGAAATGTGATAAATTATCTTTCTTAATATGCGATTTCCAGAGCGGCAATTTATCTTTTAATGCATTTATCGCACTTATTAGAAGCAAGGGGGAGAACGATGCTGTCTAGAGATCAGGGTGCTCAGTTTTAATTTTTACGGTTTTGCGATTTTTAATTTTTTTTTACTAAAATTGTTCATTACAAGTAAGAGCGTTTGTTGTTCAACTATCTAAAAAAAATTTGAAATTTGAACGGCGAGCACCTTAAAATTGCTACGCGGGCATCAAGGTGCCCGCGGGCACCGCGTTGCCGACCACTGCTCTACACATACACCCAGAATTTGGCGAGCATTTCCTCTCCGGACTCTGCGCCAGAAAACTCCAACGAAATTTTTGAAATATCATCGTTCATACCTTTAAATCTTTTAATTGCTGTTTTATATCATCGTTTTATCCACCTTTATATATCATAACCCTTTTTATATCATTCCTTGCATCACCTTTATATATAATTTCTGCTTATAAATCACATTTTTATCATGTTTACACACGATTATGGTTTTAAATGCGGACTTATATTAATGTTTTTTCGGTTTTACCATGTGTTTGGCGCAGCATGTCCTCTCTGACCCTAGCGCCATTAAACACCAAGCAAACAACCAACTATACACCCAGAATAATAGCACAGTATATTTTCTTAAAAGCATAAATACAGTTAATACAGAAAAACTTAAATTGTTTATTTTTTCCTTTTTGAACTTTCTGCTCTATAGTAGTAAGTCTCAAAGTATTTTTTGTAGTATTCTCCTTAGAAATCTAAATCCTTAAATTGTACATCCATGCTTGCAATTATTCATGCTTGCAAATGTTTTATTAAAATATTTGTCATGCAGTGTTATTATTTTGTAGTATAAATGTTTGTAATACTATAGTTTGTCAATAGTATATGCTATCGTTTATCATTTATATATTATTGTTGTAAATAAAGGAGCTATCATTTATATAAATAAAGCAAATGCTATCTCAGTCGTGTCAAAATTCCGGGTGAACCGGGCTTCCATTATAAAATTCGGTCATATTTGAAAATGTCGAAATCGATGCATTATTTTTTTCATGAAAGTACATAAATGTTACATAGTTGGAAAGATCTTTAAAAACTGATAATTTTTCTGCGTTCACTTATTCTGTTACTTTAATAGTTTTGGAAATATTTCAATTCTAAATGCATACTCTACTGAACAAAACGTAAACACAGCGGGATACTCACTAAAAAATGAATCACTGACAAGATCTATTTTACCATCATGTTTTGTTTTGCTATTATTGAAGTGTGTATAATGTTTGAAATTTAGCCTACTAGTGTGACGTTTATACACATTTATACCAGTGTGACGTAAAATTATATTTGCTTGTTTCCTGCACCTGCGATTGTTTGCGTGCTTGATTCTATATTTTTTGTTAGTGTTACTTTACAATAACTGAAGATGGCAACTTCGGTAGATACTTCAGTCAATATGATGGAATACGTTTTAAGCTGTGATTGCGCTTTTACGTTGATATGTTGTGATGTTTGAACTTCAGGCAGAAGGAAGCGGAACTTCGCTGAGATCGCCGAGTAGGGCATCTCAGTCCGTTGTGATATATTTTGGTTTTCTAATTCTCAATAAATGCTCGTGTTGTTTAACACCACCTGGAAGTCTTTAATACAAAAGAACCAAACGCCTACTGTGTTTAGTTTTTAAATTGATTTTGGTTGATAAAATTGAGATTTTACTTTTCAGCTTTTAGTGGTTTATTAATGTATATATTTTATGTGTTACTTTTCAGGATTTTTTTTGCTCCAATGATTAAAGGCTAAATCTAGCTGAATTCTGAAGACTTTAATTATAAATTTATATGTTTTATATTGGGTTTTCTTTTTATTCATGCGTATAACATTTCGCATGATTTTTTTCTTATTTTATTTATACTGTGTTTAGTTTTTAAATTGATTTTGGTTAACAATTATTCCACAATTTGACATTTTTAGTTTACATCTTTTAGTGGTACAGTTTGCAAAATGTTTTTGTGTATTACTTTAGAAAGAATTAGTTTTAAAGTTTTTCATGAATCTTAATGTAAATTGATAAGTAATTAACTGCTATTAACTATTAGTAATACACTTTTAAAATTCAGTAATTAACTTTTTAATTAAATTTTAGTTTGAAATTCAATAATTAACTTAGTATTAGCTTTATGAAGTTTATTAGTTTACCTAAATAAAGCTTTTTGTTTAAATGTTTTTGTGCGGGTTTGTCATTATTTATCTTGTTTATGACCTCAACATCCAATAAAATGGATGTGCTAGCCTGAAATATTAAAAAATTTAAATTCATTAATTTCTTGAAAAACAAGATTTTTAATACCCATTTATTTTAATAAACTATAATTATAATAAAATATTTAAATTTTATTTTGCTCGAATCACAGGAGGTTAATTCTGTTCCGTTAGAATTCAATTCCAGACTGGCACATGAAAATTTATCTTTTTGTAATGCAGGTATGCTCATATCATACCAGGTGGTGGTGGGTGTTAATACAAATGAAAAATGTTTCTTTTTGTGGGGTGGGGGGAGACTGAAAATTAATAGTGCATCTTATGAAAATTCTCCCTCTATATGAATCAATTTAAAGTCGTCTGTCTGGTGAACGGATGACCTGAGCGTAGCTGGCCGAAGCCCGGCTAGTATGTTTATATTTACATATTATTTTTATATATATTGTTATATGAGGTGAATCCATAAAATAAGAACCGATTGATCATAAATCATGATCAGGTCGCGTCATTCTAACGACGCCACCGTCATTTGGATCCCGTACATCTGGTGTTTCATTCGATGTAAATTATATTGTTCAATAAAGTTGTTTTGCTTTCTTGTGTTAGTTTAAAGTGGACACTAAATTCGAAAATCCCACCAGCTGTGAAGAGCAGTCGGTGATAAGAATTTTGAATGCAAAAATGTTCGTGTGATAAGATCCTAAATGATAAGGTATGACCATTAAGGCAAGACGATAAAGGAATTTGAATTCTATTATGAAACTTATAAGAAGCTGTGCCGATCAATTCAGATTCAACGACGTGGGTTACTGTCTGCTGAAGTTTGTCTCTTGCACGACAACGCACGGGCGTACATCACCGTCCTTATATGTGCACTACTTGAATAGTCTGGTTATGGAATTTTTGAAGAACCACCGTATAGTCCCGACCTAGCTTCTAGCTATTACAATTTGTTTCTCCACCTGAAGAGATTTTTGGCTGGTCAGAGTCTACAGTGATCAAGAAACAAAAGACTGTTATGGAGTAGCTGAATAGGTTGGCGGTCAGTTTCTTCGACGAAGGAATACAAAAGCTATTCTCACGATACGACAAATGCCTCAATAAAGATGGAGACTACTTAGAAAAATAGTGTGATGTTTTAACATTTGGTAATAAAAATCTTTCATAAACTTCTTAATTTTTTTACACCGGATCTCTTCGTACTTTGTGATTGCGCCTCGTATATGAATTTCAAATTAAATAGATATTTAAACTAAACAGCACAAGATGCAACGAATACAAGTAGACACAGTGTAAATTATAAGACAGTTGTAGATGCAGTATAAATAACAAGAAACGGTGTATACTATTTACGCCAGTTAGTTCCCATTCCATCTGACAAAGTATCGATTTCTATCACTTTCTGGGAACAATTGGTTGCTGTGTAACTTTATGTCTGTCATAATGAATAAAAAAAATTCCACTCTATATTTCCAATCTTTTGGAGAAGAAACCCCTCTACAAATCGTGGAAATGGTCATGACTGATACGTGAAATATCTCGTTTAATAAACTACACCATGATTGAGATTACATTCATAAATCTTTGAGCATTTGCACAGAGGTATTGAAAGAACAAATCAGCTTAAATCCAAAATTATGTACAGCAGTAAATTCCAATGCTTTGTGCTGTCATTTTCATAATTAACCGTGATATATAGCTCAAAGCTGTACTCAACTAATATTTGATAGATAAGTATACTTACAGCTGTGTACGCATAAATACTAAGTATATCACCTGAATTGCTGACTTTATTTTCTGGTTTTTAAAGTTTTAACTTTTATAGAGGCAGACATTACACCATATTTACATCATTTGGATTTTATCCACAACCAGTCCAATTAAAATATGGCATATTAAACCATTATTAAAAAAATTGCCCTGTAACAAATTCTATGCTGTGATGTGTTATACGATACGAAATAAAAATTTCCAGCTTGAATTTAGATGGTTGAACTTTACATGAATGAGTTCCATTTGAGGCAGCTGTGTACAAACTCTATTGGATTATCTTACCTTAATATTTACCTATAGAGAAAATTTGTCTATTATTAACAGCTACAGAAATGCTGATAATCGAATAAAAAGGTATTTTCAGATACTCTGAACTTTTCGGCACCTTGTAACAGGATTTATTTTATAAATTTCGTCCAACAAATGAATTTATGAGCTTTTAAAACACACTTTACCCGAATACTTAAAATTTTAAATATTATTTACATTTAAACAAAACGAAAAATATCCCAAGGTTTAAAATTTCTTTCTCTATTGCAGAGTTCATTTTTTTTAAATCTTTCAATCCAAGTCGACAATCTTTGGACAAATTTTCTCATTAGGTTAGCATTGAAATAAGCGAACACAATAGAGTTAGTACACAGCAGCCTTAAGGAGTAGTTCCAAATTGTAGTAACGGTTTTCCTTTTATATGTTTCAATGTTCTAATGTACATTTAATTTTTGAATTTTATATTTTACAAAAATACATCATTATAAACAACGAGCAATAAAATTTGAAATCTTTAATTAGTGTGAAGACTATTACATTCGGCCCCTTTCAAAATTTTGTTACGTTCAAAACGGAAATGTAACAGGATTCCGTAAAACGATCACCATCAAGTATTACAATCACGATCAGGTGTCGTTAAGCTAGATAAAACAGAATTTTTTTTTCCAAATGGAACGCTAAGATTTAGTCTAAAAGTTATTCAAAACTGTTACATTCATCAAAATTAAGTTAAAAATAAAAAAATTGGATATATTTTGGAAGAAAATTAAATTTGTCCCATATAAAACAGAATAATCTATGAATTTATTAAAACGAATTAAGAAAATAAAATGAAGAAACGAAAAGTAGAAACCCTACTGACAAGGAATAATCCAGAAAACAAAAATAATGAGTAAATTTCACAGTTTAAAATTCAAAGGTATTAAAGCCATATTTGTAACCAGAAATTTAGAAAAGAAAAGAGTACTTCACATATTATACTTCTATTGTTTGTAGTATGCATTGTAATACCCGAAGAATAAACTATGGCATAATGAAATTCGAACGAAGAACTAATTTAAACCCTCACCGCGCATTTTTATGTCTTTTTTTCTTTACACTCTCAGGAATAACACGATTAACATGATAAACAAGATTAAAGTAATAATTAGCGGTGGCGCTATTTAAAGTATTATAACAGGAAAATTAACTTTAAAAGATCATTTTAAAGAAATTTTCTTGAATGAGGCGAATTATTCCATAAAAATTCCTCGTGACCTGTCATTTTGACATATCAGTAATTTGGTATATGTCCTTGTGAGGTGTAATACAATATTCAGCAAATTCACTGCAATTTTTATAGAAAATAAGTGCTAGTGAGTTTATTTTTTCCAGCGCCCTATTTATTAATCACATAAGTTTTGATTACATGTATTGTATGCTACTTATTTTTAAAGTAGTTTCCAATGTTTTTGTTATCCACAAGTAAGGGTCATACTTGGTTTAAATTTAAGATGTACATTTATTTTATGAAAAATATGTCGGTAAACTACAAGTGGGAAATTTAAAGGAAAATTATTATTTTTTTTTTGTATTTTGATTAAAATATAGAAAACATTGTGGAGGTGAGTTTCAAAACTGTCTTTAGCCAATTTAAGTCCTTTATATAGAGGATATATAAATGTTGTACAGATGATAAATAAACGATCAGTGTATATTACTATATTGATCTTATATGTGGCCCATTGTCTTATTTAGACTACATTCATGCGCCTTAACGCCTTATGTTGGGATTTAAACTTTTATGATTTTCTCCGTTCGATAATTGTATTCCTGTTAGTCCAATTCCTATGTTATCAAGACAGTGTTCGTCACTCAGGGAACTTTATCTTCATTGATTAGGCTTATATTATGTCATCGATTATTTATTTAAAACTTTTTATTATATTATGTCAACAATTAGTTTAACACAACTGCTAAACCGACAATTTTCTTCAATTTTGTAATATCGAAAACTTAAACGTGAAAAACAAAATCAAGGAGGTATAACCTATATAACGTCTAAAACACCTTTTACTGTCTTTCAAAAATATCATAGCTCTATTTCAAAGCATTTACCATAATCTATATAAAATCAAGATTTAAAAAGTTTAAAAACACAGGAACTTGAAGCTAGACGAAATAACTATAAATATGCCCTAATTCTAACCACAAAAACTCAAATAATATTAGAAAAAGAAACTTTCTTTCTTTATACATAAAAAGTACATGTCTTTAAAATGTCATATTCAAAAATAGAAATTATAAACCTGTAAATAATTTTCAAGTTTGAAGTTTATATTTTTATATTATTAACTGGTGATTAAAAATCATAAAATGCTTAGCGCATCATAAAATTGAGATATGTGTTTACAGAAAATAATTATTGATCAGAATACACTGGTAATATATTTACATTTAATGTAAAACCAAATAAATTGTAATAAATATTATTTAAATTTAAAATAGAATATAAAATTGGAAACTTCAAAAAATTATCACAATTATTTGTATAATTTTCAAACATAAAAAAAGTATCACAATTATTTGTATAATTTTCAAACATAAAAAAAGTATTCAAGAAATGCACATTTTTCTGATTTTGAATTGTAGAGTTCCATGAAACATACATATGAGTGTCTTTTTATCACTGTCCTATTGATAGTTTAAAAGTAATGCTGCACACAAACTCAAAATTAGCAGTTAATCATATAAAAACTAAACTGCATATTTAAAAATTATTTATAGATTTATAATTTCCATTTTTATATATGACATATTTAAAGCTATGTACTTTATATGTATTCTATTTTCTAATATTATTTGAGTTTTGTGGTTAGAATTAGACCATATTTATACTCATTTTGTCGAGCTTCAATGTCCTGTTCCCCCCTTAAATCAAAGCAAAATATAGCAATTGCAAACTTAACTCTTCCGTGTTAAATAGCTAACTGGACATTTCGCACCTCTGCTAGAAGAGTGTCACATCTCAAAATAGCTATATTTTCAGGAAGAGCCGTTTCATTTCTTCTTTAGTTATTCCTGAAAATATGGCTATTTTGAGATGTAACACTCTTCTAGCAGAGGACCTCTCCTTACAGAGTGTTACAGCTCAAAATAGCCATATTTTCGGGAAGAGCTAAAGAAGAAATAAAATGGCTCTTCCTGAAAATATGGCTATTTTGGGATGTGACACTCTTCTAGCAGAGGTATGATTTATGTTACTATGTTGTAGTTGTTCAATGGCACCTGGTCATGAACCTTATAACAGATGATATGACATATTCCGTTGCAGCTACTGTATTCTCTCCATACGATCATGTTGTTGGCCACTTCAGACAGTAAACAAGTTAGTTTTTACAAGCAGGTAATCTTTCTTAAACTCCTTTTAGGCCCGTTTCTTTCTATTTCTGCGGGTAACATGAGTTACGATTTAAATCACTCTTCTATGGTTCTTCTATTGTCTAAATTAAGGGACATTGTATCTGGGTAGTCATCATTGTATTCTTCGTAATGAGAATAAATATCTGCTTTTTAGTCACTGGTAGATTGATTTATACCTGAACTAATGTGTCTGTGACATCACACACTTTGACATTTCACCACTTAACACTTTAAAGGTTAATTGTCTTTTTAGTGTATTTTCATAAACATTTAGCCAAACTCGGTTTTAGAAAAATGAAAAGCGCCAAGATAAATTGCAAATAAATGACTCTTGGAAATATTTAAACACTATTATCCTATATAATTATAGCAATTATCCTTTTTAACGGTGGAGCCGTTCAGAAATGGGTCGTTACCTTTATGGCTTAGATTTATACCCTTTTATCACCTTTCTATAGTTTGGGTTAATTTCCTTTATGAAGTTTGTGTATATTAACATTAGATTCAAATTGCAGTCAAATTTTATGTGTTTCGGGTAAAGTAGGAACTCCTCTGAACTATCTTTTTAACAGCTGTAGTCTGGTGATAGGTATTGTCAGAGGAGTTTATGAAAGTCTATGAGCATGGTTAATTAAAGAAAGCCCTAATAATTGCAATGTAAGGAAAATTTTTAAAAATATGGTTTATTATTCTTAATAAGAGAAAGGGTTTGAATAAATAACATTACATTTTATTGTTTAGCGATATTGTACTCATTTAGAACGCATTTTTTTTAACTTTAGTTTGGAAGTATTGTATATTGAGGTAACGTATATTTGTACTTTTGAAATGTTTTAAATTTTTAATTCTTGTTATGAAATTACTATTTATATAGAGTATTAAAATTGTATATTCTGCTTAAATATTGTATAACTCCTAAATTTTATATAAGCATTCACCGACATATTTTTTTTTGCTTTATGTGTGTGTATTCATTGATGTTCTTTGACACTGTAAAGCGGGCAAATACTTGAGTTACTTTAGTGATTCATATTTTGGAAGTATATTTGCCGTGTAGTGCAATGCATAAACGATTTAAATTACAGATTTGTAAGTTTCTGTAATTTAATATACTCATTTCTGCATGCATTCAGTGATAAAGATTCTGGATGTCAGTCTTGGAAATGGCATTCCCACCGATTCGACAGACATCCTCTATTCTTCAACTTGACTGCGTATAATCACATGCGGGTCAATTTTCGTGGAACCATACTCCACACGTGTTCTATGGAAGGCGGTCGTATGAGTAATCTCGGGTTACTTATCGGGCCAAAGAAGATGGGTACTTGTTAATCACGGAAGAAACTTTGGACATGAGGACGAGCACTGTCCATTTGAAAGGTAGCTCCTGGGAGTGTCTGGAAGGGTAGGGTTTCTGATTCCAAGACCTCTTTGAACCGCCGCTGAGTGCTCCTAGTACCTGCAATTACGACATAACGACCACATGAATAAAAGGATTTAGGGTGGGATCAATACAACACTCCACAGTGTAACCTTCAAGATGCCGTGCCCCAAGGTATCTACAAGCAAAGATCCTGCCGTCATGGTTGTCTAAATTGAATTTACCTTCGTGAAAGAAACATATTTAGCTCCCATTCAGAGTTTCAGTGTCTTAGTTCTTGGCAGCATTGGAACCTCAGAAGTCTATCTTATAGGATTAAAGGAATTAGCGAACATGGAGGAACAAGCCTTCCTTGCGAAGGGCTGAAACGTTGCCATCTTCCATTGTCGTGCTAACGTAAGGGATGTTGCAGTACGATGCGTCACCGCCATGTGTAAGCAAGTGAATAATTTACTTTTCGGATATAGCCATATGTGCTCCATAATGAAGATGCATGAGAACCTTTCTGTCTCCCTTGTCTCGAAGTAAGCATAATTGTACTACTACTATATCACGGTACTATAAACCACCTTCACTCATCCCAATAAATTTGTGAACTGTTTATAGTGTATCGTTTTCGACGAGTCATATATACTTACCATCAGTGCAATAATCCTCAAATTCATCAACGAAATGTTTGTGATTTTCTTATTGTAGCCTTTTTTTGCTCCAATTCACATATCAGCCTATACTGCACGGTCATCATATTTGCATACGCAGATGAGATATTAACCATTTTCATTTGCAGTGTTGAAATTACCCCTTTGTTAAATTCCCGGCATTTCCCACAACTTTTCTTTCGTATTGCATATCTAATGAACAACAGTGTAGACATATTTGTCTTTTTAACTGATTTCTATCTATCTGTATGTGTGAGTGTGTGTATGTGTGATGTTTGTTAAATTTTACAAGGAACAGCTAAGTATATGGCCAGAGAGTTTCGATATTCAAGAAAGTTTTGTAACAGAATCTAAAAAGGCGTTCAATCAGGAATGGCATTAATTAAAGTCCCGGGTTAAGTATACTTGTCTCCCCCTCCAGGCCTTGTCAATTTTCACAATATTACCTTTATTGAAGAGAAAAGTTACCATACATTAATGCATTGTTTAGCATATAATTACATCTCCATATGAATAACTTATGAGTTAAAAAATGCAAAAATTTTGTACACTAAACCAACCGGCTTTATACCGATCCACGGCACTTAAGCAATTGAAAAATATTGTTACAAAGCTAAATATTTCACTCTCTTGTTGCATTTTCAGCAGTGCTTATGAATGCGAAAGTACCTGTTTCTATCATGAAACACATTATGTCCAAGGAAATAAGTAAGCTTACAGATGAAATTTTATCCCTTCTCCTTTGTGTTTCGCTGAAACCGACGTTCATTTTTATGCCCTGGTGCATCAAGTGCCCATCCGCAAACATCTCATTGGATCTTTTCTACTTTTTAAAGATTTGGAAAACCGACATTATGTTCTGTTTTCTAATATAAACATATTTTTGTTAATCATACTTGATTTAATTTTTTAAAGAAAATTGATTTTGTTTTATTTTTTGAAATAAATATTTTATTTTCCTGAAGTCAAGTGTATTTTTATCAATATGTACAGGTCTTTCAAAAAAGTGCGTTTCAAAATTCTTACTTTGATGTTGTTAATTTAAAATATATTTGATTTTAAAAAGTTGCGTTTTAAAATTTTTTTTGCAAAAGATATCTACAGTTTGATATCGCGAAAGTTAATTTTTTCCTAAGAAAATATTTTTATCAAGAATTCAGTTATCTGAAAAATCAATAATACAATTCATCCTATATTATAATGCAGCTTTTTTTTAGGACCCTATATTGAAATGTATTTTAAATGATTTAAATTTTAAAAAATTTTAATCATTTTAGGGTTAAAATATTTTACGCAGTATGCAAATATGATATTGGATGATGGTAATTCAGCCTTTTGCATGACAGCCAACAAAATTCGCTCCGAAATTAGAGTTGGCCCACCGTCCTTTATCTTTATCTCAAATGACCCCGGGATTGTTTTCTGTTGGGTACCACTGTACAAGACAATACAGGACTGTTTTGGATAGGACAACTTTGATATGCGTTTCGTCAATTATATATTCAGTATACAACTTTCTAAACAATAATTTTTTTAAAACGTTTAAATTTTGATTTTATAAAATTTTTAAATAATTTTCTGCTAAGGCAATTGTAAATTATAAGCTTAAATAATTTCTAAAATTTTGTTTCAGTTGTTACTATTCAACATTATAAAAAACAATCGTACATTTACGATATAAATTAATAATTAATTTTTTATAGAAATGAACACCTTCATCTGCATTCACTGCATCTCTTTCTATAAAAATAAGAAATACCTTCCTTTCAACTCCGAATTCAATAACACGCTTACAAAACACTTCTGAAACATCTAATCTTATTTGGAATCTATTAATTAAAGCTGCATTTATTAAAAGGAAACTTCGTTCCAGTGGATATTCTTTGCCAAATTTGTGATATGAAACGGCTTCATTTCACTATGAAAGACGTAAAATTTCTGAAATCAAAGAATCCCAGATAAGATTGCGTTCCTCATGATTTAGAATGTAAGAATAAGTAGAAAACTCTTATTTTGTTATCCTCTTAACTGTTTAAATACATGTCTCTTTATTAATTGTCACAAAAATAATATTTTATTTCATCATCTTTTAAAAAGCGTTTATATTTTGAATTAAGTTAAAAACATTTTCACTTTTTTCATCAACTGAAATAATGTTTAACTGGAATATTTTTATTCAATATTGAGTGATATTTGTTATACATGTAGATAGCCATTTATGATTAAAAAAAAATCGAAATATTTTGATACATTAAAGAGTAACTAGAAAGATGATTTTTAGGATTTTAAATATTTAAAAAATATTTTGTTAAAACTTTATAAAAAATTACTTGCATATAAATTAAGTTAAGGTTAGTAATAATTTTTTTCCGTTATGCATTATATTGTAAATCTCTCCTCCTGAACCTTAAAAACCCATTTTGAAGAATTTGTAAGATTTTTTCTCAAAGCGTTGATCTAATTTCCTTCGCATGAATACATAAAAATTGTAGTAAACGTGTTCCAGATATGTAATAAAAGAAAAATTTGATTTCTTTAAACCTAAACATTATAACAGATTTTAATATCAATATTTTCCACTGAAAGGTTTGCTTCAAAAACTGCCCGAAAAAACTAATATAAAGTACTTTTATATTTTTGTGTAAACAAAAAATTGCCTCAACAGAACGTCTATGCTTTATGAATAGCTATCGAACAAACTTCTTATGTCGGAAGCTGTACCTATGTATTTTTTCAGTGAGGCATTCTCTTTTACAAACATCTAACGATACTAATAGAAATAAATATGTTACCACAAACGAACGGGAACCAATTTAAGTATACATTAATTCTATCAGGTGATTCACTCAGAAGAGATCCCAAATATTCTGCAATAACTATCGCTAGGACGAAGTAATCTGAACCAAAAAAAGTACAATGTGCCCCTCAGTAAATGGAACATCACATAGCACGATTCTCGTATGAGGCATAGCTCCATTTGTCGATTTATATTAATTTTCAAAACAACCGTGTACGGGCCGCTGTAAATCCATTTTCCACTCATTAAAGGCAGCTCCATAATTAAAGAAATTTTGTGGGTGGTGCGCTATGCCTCAGTTGCACATCTTGGGTCCCATTTTTATCGACACTACCATGAACACCAATGCGTATCTGGACTTTTTAACAGTTCATGAATCCAGTGAATGATAGTGAGTTAACGGAAAGTTATTTCCAGAAAGACAAAACAACGTGCCACACATCTTCATGGAGCATTCCGGAGAGGCATTCATGGAGCATTCCATTGTTTTTAGCAACAGGGTAATTTCAAAAGGGCTTTGGCCAGTACGGTTGCTTGATCTGACATCGCCAGAATTTTTAATTTGGGAAAAGTCTATCGGTACAAACCTCGAATTGTGGAAGAATTAAAAGAAAACATCTATCCCCCCCCCCTCGATTTCTTAGCGTTCAGGAACATGAAGCGGCAAATCGGAATTTGTTCGGCAGAAAACGAAGATCACTTCTAGCATCGCATGTAATGGAATCGATTACACATACGTCAAGGTTTGCAGCATTTATGTTTATTTATTTATTTTTTTTTTTTTGGGGGGGGGGGTTCATATTGCTTCATCTGATCGGAAGTTTTATAAAATATTTAATGCACAGGTGCATATATATATATATATATTTATATATATATAACTCATGACACAACAGTACGAATTGCTTTTCAGCACTGTGGACCAAGGTCTACGGTGTCCATATCCGCTTTCATGACCGTGGGCTTGGGTTGCCATACAGCATATGTCTCGGTTAGGTGGTCAACCTGACGCAGAACCCTCAGAGTTAGTTCCCAAGCATGCGTGGTCCTCATGTTATCAAACCAATCAAGGGATGAAAGACATGAGTAGACATTGCCCAGTCGCAGGGTCGAACCTGGACCTGTGGGGTGGCAGCTTGACACTTTTAACCACTACGCCACCGGGCGTCACACACACACACACACACACATATATATATATATATATATATATATATATATATATATATATATATACAAGGACTCAACCAAATAGTTTGCACTTCATTTGAAACTATAACAAAGATTTAAACCTAATCAGAGTAAAACTCTCAGTGAGAATACCAATCGAAATAACCAATCAGTAGGTGCTTACTAGCTGAATACCCGTGCTTCGCTACGGGGTACATTTTAGGATAATTACAACGAAAAAGTAGTGAAATTGCTTTTTAGAGGACTTTTCTTATAAACAATATATTTTGTTTCTTCATTGGGCGGAACTAATATTACCAGGGTCGTCTGCGAACTTACGCGTGAGCAAGCTACGTAAAACTGACCGTGCGAGACACAATTTTCTCGTAAATGTACGCCAGCATATTTTAAAGTTTGGCCTTGGGACTTATTTATCGTCATGGCGAAGCATATTTTGAGAGGAAATTACAGTTTTATATATAGATTTGATTTAATATCCATAAAACATACTAATTTGAACAAAATTTTTAAAAATTTCCATTTCAATTAGTCTAGTGGTTAAATTATATCTTCTACTGTATTTTAATATTTTCTTTGTCAATTAATTTCGTTGTTATGCACGTGACGGAAAATTAATTTAATGTATCACAACAAGAAAAGAAATCTCGTGTTGAGCATTTAATAAATTAAATTCAAAACTTTCCAAACGATTACTGTTTTGGAAGCTAATGTTCTGCTAATTTCCTGTAAAAGCTAAATTCATTTGAAAACTACACACCAGTGTTCCACTCACACGCAACACTATAAAACTGAATTACAGTACTCTACGTTTATATGGGCATTGAAAATTGTGGTTAGTACAGGGCAATACGGGACAATCCACGCATTGTCTATAGACACTTGCAATCTTTGGCTATTATTTGCCCCGTAATATCTGCCTCATATGCCGTATGTTTCTAAACGCCATTCCCGAATGAAGAAATCGTGTAGAGGAGGCTTCTGCAACATGTGGACAGAGACAGTTGTTTTGTGACAACTGACTGAAGTGGTGTCATCTTTGGCTATTATTTGATCTGTAATATATGCCTCATATGCCGTATGTTTCTAAACGCCATTCCCATATGAACCACAGCCTAATTATTTTAAAATGGAACAAAATGAGTAACTCCAGTTAACCATGTTAACCACTACTGCTACAGGGGCATCAAAATGAGAAAATACAGAGTTTAATCAGCCAAAAATTGCAATTATGTCGGACAACTGACTGAAGTGGTGTCATCTTTGGCTATTATTTGATTTGTACTATCTGCCTCATATGCCGTATGTTTCTAAACGCCATTCCCATATGAACCACAGCCTAATTCTTTTAAAATGGAACAAAATGAGTAAATCCAGTTAATCATGTAATCCACTACGGCTACAGGGGCATCAAAATGTGAGAATACAGAGTTTAAATCAGCCAAAACTGCAATTATGGTGTACATATGACACGTAACTTCTCCAAAAATCTTTGCTTTTGTGATGAGACTCATAAGTGATTTTTCTTTTTGATGAAACACTCTTGCTAACAAATCATGACTATCCTGTGGTTTTTGTCCAACTATTCTTTGCTGTTGTTGTGTGATTTCTTCCAGTCTTGCTTCTCTTTCCGGGGAAAAGATTCGGAAAATCATTCGGGAAAAGCTGAAAAGTAAACGATACCGAATCAATTTAAAAACTAAATACAGTATAAATAACGTAGAAAAAATAACAGTATAAATAACACAGTATGATTAAAAAGTACAGGCTGCGGGCAGATATGCTCAGGCCAATAATACAAAAAAAAATTTTAAATCGTAGTAAGCAATGAAAAATATTTTACACACTTCAATAATAGCAAAACAAAACAGGATTGTAAAATCCTGGAAAGTTAAAACAGAAAGTTAGTGCATTAAAACAGAAAAGAAAGTTAAAACAGAAGTAAGAAGTTAAATTCTAAAAATATAAATGAGGTATAAATCAGCTATCGATTCTAATTTATGAATCATTTATCAGTACATGAAAAAATTACTGCATGTAAAAAAAATTAGCCTTACCTCCATTAATTTCAACACTGTGGCTAATCCAATCATGTGAAATATAATTCTTGACAATAATTCTTGTTAATCTAAACTGTTATTTGTTTTTTTTTTATTTAAAAAAGTTATGTTCTCAAAATATGACAATGAAGAAAAAGATATCATCGAGAAAAAATAAATCATGCTACTTAAGAAAGTCATAACACAAATTTCTATAAAATTAATGCGCAACTATATTTGACGTACAAAATAATGCATATCTAATACATTGCTATCATATTTTAACTTCAAAAATTTCCAAAATCAAAAGCTAAAATTAGTTTAAAATATTAGCTTTAGGATTTTGAGAAGAATGATTTTAGCTAAATTTCATTAAAAATTATTTCAAATTGATCAATTTATAAAAAAGGTATGCTATTTACAGGTAAGTTTTTGTTTCTTTTTTTTATTTTTAAGTGCTATTTTGGCATAAAAGACCAAAAAAACGTTTACAAAATTATTTTTTCTCAAAGTTAAACACAAACATAATCAAAGCTAAACACAAACATAATTAACAGTTGTTTTAAAACACCCCTGGTAAACATTGTTAAGTTTCGAAGTATTAGAATGATAATAAAATATATTCCAGAGTTTCAGACAGAAGCATAAAAAGAAAGAATATGCAAAAAAGTAACTAAATTAAACAAAAATTGACAGAATACAGAAATAGTGAACACCGGCAAAAGTAAATAAAACGTTTCCTTGTGCACATGCGCAGTTCTTATGAATGATTGATTCCAACGCCTAGAGTACCACGTTCGAAGAATCGCGTATAAAATTTGTGTTGAAGCACCGTTCTTTAAAATTCAATTAAAAATCGAAATTTTTAGATAGAGACTGGAAATGAGGTTTATATGAATGAGAAAGCATTAATCTTCCAGATGATGTAAATATTTTCTTTGTAAGATAAAAACTCGAAGAGCATCGACCGTAGATCCTCAAAAGCGCGTAAATTTCTCGAAAAAGTGGGTTTTATATTTTTATGAAAATATTAGTCTGTTTTAAATTATTTTTAAACAAATGAGGTCTTGTTTGAAGGAGAAATGTCTATAGTCTTAGATTGTAAAAAGATCAAAATTCTGCGATCATTTTTTGCCGAGATATCGTAATCTGAATTTAAAAAAACATAAAATATCCCACAAAACATAAAATAAAAATTTTTCTAGAATAAAATATAAAATTCGGGCATTGAGGTGCACTTTCCCATAGTCTGCACTACCCGTGTGCCAAATTTCACGGCTGTAATTTTTCACAGATTCGCCTGGGAGCCGCCCACACATACACACACACACGCGCGCGCAAACATTCACTTTTATTAATAAGATGTAATGCTTATTACTGTAATGTTAAAGATGGGAATACGCTTCAAAGTTTAACTGTTTAGTTAAAATACCTTTTTAGATTCTACAACAGAAATTGCTCGTCGTCAATGAAACTTCCGAAATGAGTTTTGTTCTGTAAGAAAGGAAAAGCTGGAGGTATTCCTAATTGCAGATGGCTTTGCCCGCGATTTTAAGAATGTTTGTTAACCAAAATCAATTTAAAAATTAACACAGTATAAATAACATAGAAAAAAATTGAAAATTTCTATGTTATTTATACTGTGACATAACCCATGACACGGGCTTCGCCCTTCCAGCCGGTCGGTTTAGGGACCCGCTCAATTTTATAACACTATTGTTTTTATGATATATTTTATAAGTTTTGCATTTGTTATGTGATATTTATACTATGTACCATAATAAATACTTACTTAAAGTTGAATTGATTATATTTTTTTGTAAATCCAATAAACCTAAATATGTATTTTTGAATTTAGTATCAAATCTGATATAATGTGATCAGTGGTTTAATGATGGAGTTACTCTGCACAGAAAGCAAATCTTTCTCTCATGGGATGGATAAGAAATCTACTGAAATCCAACTGCATTATTTTAAAATCGTAGCATTTTTTCGTAAAGATCACAGGAAAAAATGCATGCACGCATACATAATGACCATTTATTTTACAAAGCAGCATATAATCCAATTTATCGGAGTGATGAGCTTTCATAGCTAGTATCATGTCCTCCTAGTTATAAATTCAGCTAACATACTCAAATTTCCATTTGTTTATATTGCATATATTTTCCCATAAACTTTTAATTCAGCAAAATTAGGATCACTGAGTAACTAAAGCAAAAAATAATTGAATTATTCCTCTCATATTCTTGTGATACTATTTTTACCATACATTCAATGAATAGTGTTGCGGGGCCACTACCAATAAGTGGGGTTGTGTTGGGCTGAACAACTCCCCTAGCTTACATAATATTTTTTCATGTTTTCCTAACTCTCTTCTAATAAAAATTTCTTTGTTAAACTTCGTATCGTTTCACATAACTATTTTTCCTTATTTATGCAAAAAAATTATTGATAAAATAAACACATTAAAACAATGCACGAATTGAATTTAGTTAGGGTGGTATATAATTGTTTTCAAGTGTTTGTGTGTGTGTTTACTTAAGTGTGTTACAATGATTGCTAAATTGACATATTATTATATTGCTTGAGAAATGAAAGAAATTTAGAGTTTAAATGTCTACAGTTTTAAATGACGTTAATTAATTTCTTATGTTTACAGTAATTAATGTTTTCGTATCGTTTCACATAACTATTTTTTAAAATCGGAAAATTTTAGACAACTTTTAAGAAAGTTGGGTTTTTACGCTTTTTCAAACTGTGAATTTCAAGATTCTGATTATTTCTTTAGTCTTCACATAGTTTTTAGCAATAATATGATCCAAAACTATTATTTTTTAATATAATTGTTTTCAAGTGTTTTTTGCTGTAATTTTTAAAATCATTGGTGTTGGGTTTCTCAGTCTTATCTTTAACTCTGTTCTGAAGTAATGGATTATAAGACACGTAAGTAAACACACACGCAAACATTCGCTTTTATTAATATAGATTTCTTATTAAATAGTATGTTTCAATAATGAAAATACAGTGGGTGATCGGTTTACGAACATAATCCGTTCTAAGACTATGTTCGTAAACCGAAATGTTCGTTAACCGATCATCGATTTACCATAGATTTTTATAGGACTTAGATAAATTCGTTCTGGAGGCCCTAAAAATCAAATTAAAAGATATATATATATTTATAATTTATTAGTAAGTTTATTTTTTTGCCAAAATAATACAGTCTTGCACATTAATCAATCATTTTTTTAATGGGTCGTTAAAGGACATGTCCAGTGTCGATTGCTTTTCTCTCTTCCTATGACGTAGCGAGCAGCGCCCCCACCCATTTTAGAGTTCGACTAGATGGAACTTCGCCATGTAAGCATGGCTCTTATATTAGTGGTAATTTGTAGACCCCCTTTAAGGGTTGTAAATATTTATAACTAAAATTGTATCGTTTGTAGACCTCTTGATTACAATTATTAGATAAACTCACTGAACCAACCCTTGGTTGATCTTGGATTACTAGAAACTTCTTTCGACCTTTTGTCATAGAGGTGTTCGGTAGAATTCGTTTTAGTTCGTTATCCGAACATATGTTCGTTGTCCGAACACAAAAATCTTTCGTGAAGGTGTTCGTTAACCGAATTATTCGTAGTCCGAACTGTTCGTTGACCGATCACCCACTGTACTTATTACTTCGTTAATATAATTGTTGAAATCATATTTTATATTTCTTATTAAATGGTATACAACTATTTTAAAAATAAAAAAGTATTCAAACTACACTACGAAAGGTATTCAAACTACACTACTGGCCACTGTAAATGCAACACCCTGAAGGAAACATGAAAATAACATAAAATTTACAGCATGCATTAGTGGAGGTGAGATATGCAAATGATTAGAATTTCAGCGCAGACACACATCACGCGCGCCTGTGGTGGTACTTCAAAGCGCTAATTAAGGCTTGGAGATTTCGACGATTTCAAGTTTGGCAATTGTGTTTTTCTTGTGGTTTAAAAAAAAAAAAACGATCAATTATGCCTCGTCGAAAACAGCGATCATCTTTTGATCAAGTATTTCTTACCTTCAGGGCTTGCCCACAGCCATATTTCAACAGGATAATGCGCGACCACACGTGGCGCGCATTGTCCAACGGTTCTTCGTCAATCGTCAGATTGAATTGCTTCCCTGGCCGCCTCGCTCTCCGGATCTTTCGCCGATAGAAAACATGTGGTCCATGGTTGCTCTACGATTGACCCAGATTCCATCCCCAGCTGCCACAGCAGATCAACTTTGGCAATGTGTGGAAGCTGCTTGGTCTGCTGTACCCCAAGAACTCATCCAAAGTCTCTTTGAATCAATGCCAAGGCGTGTGGCAGCGGTGATCTCCAACAATGACGGCTACTCTGGATACTGATTTTGGCAGGAACCACACTTCACAGAAGTCTATAAATTTAATCATTTGATACTTGGTCAACATGTTATCTACAAAATAAATTTTGTTGTGATATCTCTTGTCTTTCTTGGTGTTGCAATTTGGGTGGCCAGCAGTGTATTTTCGAAAATGGTGCGAAAAATTTACCTAAACCGAATCGATTCATATTCGAATGACAGTTACTTGAATTAAAATTTCTTTTCCCTTTTAACTTGCAAAATTTCCCCCCAAAAATCAGTACATCTTCAAATGATCTAATTATGATTAAAAAATTTGAATTAAAATTTTTTAAGGCTCTTTCCAATTATGTAACATTTAATGAACAAAAATTATATCGAAAAAAACATGGCGGAATTTCAAAAGGTCAGTTTGTAACTCGAAATAAAAAAAATGATCTATTTATGATTAAAAAGTTTGAATTAAAAAGAATAAAAAATTTGACACACAATGACACATCTCTTCAGTGATTCATTTTTTAGTGAGATTCACGCTGTGAAAGAATCACGCTTTGTTATGACTCAATCATTTACGCGTTTGAAGAATGAAGCAGGAAATTTGTGTTCCAGTATCGTTCTTTAAATTTCAATTAAGAATCGAAATTTTAAGATAGAGACTTGAAATGAGGTTTATATGAATGAGAAAGCTTTCATCTTCCAGATGATGTAAATATTTTCTTTGTAAGATAAAAACACGAAGAGCATCGACCGTAGATGCTAAAAAGATCTTAAATTTCTCGAAAAAGTGGATTTAATATTTTGATGAAAATATTAGTCTGTTTTAAATTATTTTTAAACAAATGAGGTCTTGTTTGAAGGAGAAATGTCTGTAGTCTTAGATTGTAAAAAGATCAAAATTCTACTATCGTTTTTTGCCGAGATATCCTAATCTGAAGTTAAAAAAAACATAAAATATCCCACAAAACATAAAATAAAAAAAATTCTAGAATAAAATTTCAAATTCGGGCTTCGAGGTGCACTTTCCCATAGTCTGCACTACCCGTGTGCCAAATCTCACGGCTGTAAGTTTCACAGATTCGCCTGGGGGCAGCATACACACACACACACGCGCGCGCAAACACTTGCTTTTTATTAATAAGATTATATCATTTATTTATTATCATGACATCAGTATGCAAAGAGGTCATGTAGCAAATTTCCTATATTGGTGGCCTATCAAGTTTTACTATTAAATTCTGTCATCTTTACTAGGCAACGTTTTTAAATTGTCCCTGCAATTCTTAAGCACAATAAAAACAAAGACATGTTATCTTCTTCGGAAATAAGAAAGTTATGATAGGTAGATTTTGTTCCTTCAGTATTCAAACGGACCTGAATGTTTACTTTCTAGTGGAACGAAACTTACTTCAAGTTTGTTATTATTTGTTTGCTGAAAGTTTTGTATTTCTGAAAGTTTTTTTTATCTTTTAATATCCTGTTGCAAAACAAAGGATTGACTTCTTAATCTTAGATGAAACCGCAAGATTTCTTAAAAATTTAGCTTGTTTGATTACAGGACAAACGAAAGTAAATTGAGAAATGAATTAAAGATACCTTATATTACACCACATAAATGTTAGTTACTAGAAAGCTTTTGCTTCATTAAAAGATTTTTCTTTTTTCTGCATGTGTATAAACTTATATCAAAATGTTTAATTTCACGTCTGAAACGTACTGAAATACTAAATGACCTTGCAATCCTAAAGTCTCTGCTGTCACATTTTGTATGTTCAAATCGGAATTTAAATGCATAAGTCTACGAAAGCTGTTTTTCACGAATGAAGGAAATACATTTAACTCAATTTTCATCACGACTTTCATATTTACCAGAAAACCCTTCCGAAATACTTTTTTTTTCCCAAAACAAAATGTTCCTGGAGATTTATCCCGTGGATCTGCTTATCTTCTGTTTTAAACTTTTTTTCTCTCTCTCTGGAATGAACGAAACAAATCCCTTCAAAAATTACAAGAAAAGACTTTAGTAACAGAAACAAAACAAAGGAAGTGTCAGACAAAAGGGTGTTAAATGTCTTTTGAGAAGGTCCGTATTTTTACCTGTTTGCTTGTTACTTATTCTATGGGGAGACAAGCTTGAATTTACTTAGGTATCTTGCTTCTTTAAAAATGATTTTTTTTCTCTAAGAGAGGGAATAGATATTTTTATTGTTAAGATATCTGTTAAATATGATGAAGATTGTATCGAGTATTTTTTAAGTTTTTTCTCATAAAATAGATTTATTCCATAATAATTAATATCTAAATGATTAAGTTGCGTGTATGCATTGTTTGTATTTGCGCTATAATTATGAAAAAAATTAGGTATAAAGATCTAAATTGTTTATGGAGAGATAGCTGATCGAATCCATTTAAATGCATCAAATTTATTCTATAAAATCAGTGAACTACTTGAAATCAAACCTCTTGCACCATACCACCAGAACTTTCAAGAATGTTTGGTATTCTGTTTATATTTCTGAATCATTATATAATATTTTAGGTTTGTTTTAGCCATTTTACACAAAGTGTAATGCCATAACTATCCCCAGTTCATTAAAGGTAGATTATTTGACAAACAAAGTACTTTTTAAATCTTAAAGGGCAATTTTAAAATCATATTAATTGAGGATTTTCTAGTTAAGAACGATTTTTGCTTTAACTTTGTTTTGCACCATACCACCAGAATGTTCAAGCATGTTTGTTATTCTGTATATATTTCTGAATCATTAGATAATATTGTATGTTTGTTTTAGCCATTTTACACAAAGTCTAATGTCATAATTACCCCCATTTCATTAAAGGTAGATTTTTGGAAAAGAAAGTACTTTTTTAAATCTTAAAGAGAATTTTAAAATCATATTAATTGAGGATTTTCTAGTTAAGAGCAATTTTTACTTTGTTGACTTTGTTTTAAGAAATATTCGCAGAAATTGAACATGACCTTTTTAATATAATGTATATAAATGTTTAGCCATATATACATCCATTCTGAGTTACACTACTATCATAAATTTCATAATCAACTGTAAATCAAAGCTTCAATGACTATTACTACTCTAATAACTTGATGAAATACATAATATACTATAAAATATATCTTGCGTACAATACTGATAAGAAATAAAAGATTGCAAGGAAATTCTCTCTAGGGTTTGCCTAATACTAAATATTTTAAAACTTTTTTGGATTGTTTCATCACAGGACTGAAACTGCCATTCCGATGGGAAGCTCAGCAAACAATGTCTTAAGATCCTTCATAATATATCTAAAATATAGTACCGTTTAACCCATTAATGCCCAACATCGAATTCTTTAATTTTCTTTACCTAATTATGTTTGTACAGGTGCAAAATGAACTGAAAAAATAATAAAAAAATTCCTGCATTAAAATTTTAATTTTTATTCAAAATAATGTTACCGTCCTATTAAAAGGACGCTAGGCACGGGAGGGTACAGGTTTTACACAAACACTTCAACCCTTAGATTTTCTAAGACTATTCCTTTTAATGTCGTTTTTAGATAAATAAACGCATGAAACCAATGGAACTCTGAGAAAAAATACATAATAAAATAAACACAAGGTTTTAAAATTGTATTTTAATCATTTAAAAGAAATCAAAAAAGTTTAAAAAGCTGAAAATGTCAAAAATAATAGCTAATAAAAAATAAAGACACAAATTTAATAAATTATGTCTTATGATAAATTTTGCACACTTTTATATTTAAATTTACATATAAAAGGGGCTTATTAAAATACAAAATAATGAAAAAAGCTATTCGTAATATTTTTTACACAATTTATATACAAGCTATTTTGTGCGAAAGATTTCAAAGCATTTATCATGCAATCCAACTAAACATTTATTGCAATTTCTTGTGGATTTTTTGCCACAGTAGGCGCATCTTATCTGTTTTGGATTAACAACGATTAAATTATCTTTTCCGCCATACCGGACATCACCAGACACTCTTTTTGAAAGTATTTTTGGTTTCCCTGCAGCCAGACTGTTATTTGGTCTCTTACTGTACTTAGAAAAATATGTCTGACAGATTTCTCTTCTAAAGTAGAGGAGATCCATTCTGTTACTGTCATTAGAAGGGCATAATCTGTACAATAGCCACGCATTTTGGATTGATGCTTCTAAGCTAAACAAAAACAGTGGCCACCACCATTTTTTAGACCGTATGGAACACTGGTATTGTGCCAGATTTTGATCCATTTGATCGGTGCCTCCCATAAATTTATTATATTGAGACACAATATACGGTTGGTCAATCTCTACAAATCTTTTATCAATATTCTACCAGCGTTTGGCCTGAGCTACAGGTTCAATACCATAATGGTTAGACTCCAAAGTAACGACACTATTGTCATTCCACCGAACCATTTTAAAATTTTTGCTGTTCTGAAAATCAAAACTTCCCCTATTCTTCTTTTTAACAGATTTGACATCTCCAAGTGGACATTTTTTAGTTCTATTAACCCGTATAGTGCCAGTCATCGGTAACTTCATTAGATGGTGGGTCCAAATAAATATCCGCTTCATGGAATGTATCATTATCAGATAACTCTGCCATTAAAGCTAATGCCTCTCCACAGTCAAACTTAAAATAAAAACAAAAATATAGATAAGAGCTTTAAAACTTATCGATTGCTCATTTCAGTATATTTAGATCAAATATAATTTGGATTAAAAGACAAAATTCTTAAAATTTATTAAATTATAGACATTTAAAATACACATTTTTAAAAAATCCAGACAATTACTTATGTACTTCGTAATTTTTCTTTAGTTTTTAAAATCACTAAATACAGAACACATCCTTTGATTAAATTTTTTGTATTTAAGAGGCTAATTTGTTAATACGTTAATTACATTATCAAGAGGCTAATATTTCTCTTAAATAAGAAATTTGTTTAATCATTCCTTAATCAACAGAACATTTATTTTAAAATTATATTCATAAATAAGGAATACTCAATAATCTTTATTTATAAAAATAATTTATAACATCATTTTTATGAAAATAAATAGCATTTCCTTTTCTCTATGGTAATAAAACATCATAAATTGAGAAAAAAAACGCATTCGTATAGCGGAACAAGTCAGAAAAACATGTACCCATCCGTGCCTAGCGTCCTATATATAGAACGCTACGCAAAAGAAAATATAACAGTGTTAAAAAATAATTTTAACAATTTTGAAAGATACATATTTAAGAAAAGAGTATTGACTGTGATAACATTATAAAATATTTTCGTAACATTGAAAAACAATAAAATAAACTTACTTTTTGCGTGACGCTCTTTTGAAAACCTAAAAAACGACTAACTCTGACTTTAGGCCCTCAAAGCAGAAATAGAACATTAATGTAGTTCTACCAACTGATGGATAATAAGAAATACAACACTTTATCATGATATTCTGCTATTTGGATAGAAAAAAATAAAAAATTCAGTGATTTAGAGCTTATTATGTAAGCGTCCTTTTAAAAGGACGCTAGGCACTAATGGGTTAAGATATTCCATAGAAGATACATGAAATTAGTTTTACAATGAATGTGCATGATCATTTTATAGTTGGGTGAAACTGACAAACTGACAAACTGACTCACTTGACAGATCCTTGATAGAAATAGTTATCCCCACTGTCTGTTTGCTTACTTAATACTGTTTTTTATTGACCTACGTTTGTACCTATTTTCGCAAAACGAAAGAGTGAGAGGTAGATCGCAATAGTTTTAAAATTAGTCCTAGCAAAGATATTTATATAAGCTGTATTTGACACATTCCAAGAACTTTCTTAAAATTTATTGTCGGACGTATTTTTAGTCATAAAATTATATCTAACACACATAAAACACTCTTCCCCACGATGCGAAATTTTAATCTTGCTTAACATATTGTCTATGATGCTGTTTTTCCAACTCTTTTACTCATATAATCTATGAAATGACAAAACTTAAGTAACAAATTCTGATAAGTATTTAAAGAACATGATAAAGTATATCTTGAAAAAGGAATCTGAATTTTCATGGGGAATGTTAAAAGTTTAATAGCCAGATATGTCTAATCTCTCTCCTCATTAAAGATTACACAATTTTCTCCATGTCTTAGGAAATAATTGTTGTGTGATATAAATGCAATTTAAAGTGAAAAAAAATGTGGATACATGTGTACTTGTTTAAATAAAAAAATTACAAAAATATATTTTGTAATAATATCAAAGAATAAGTACATCACTGATAACACAGCATTTAGTCTCTTAATGTAAAATGTATTGACCATTGGCACTGAACTGAAATGAAGCCATTAATGACCTACTGCCTGAACGTATTATCATTATGCAGAGAATCACATATGCATTGTAGAATATATCTGGAATAATGTGTTATTGAGATATAACAATTAAATCTTCCGTCATATGTTCACAACATCGATATTGTAACATAATTTAACGTATAGGTTACCTAGCAAATTAATGTATTTTGCAAGGCTCTTTGATAAAAAAAGGAATAAAAAGGGATCTCATTCTATTTTTTAAAGTCCCAAGTGTTTTTCCGTTCCTCTTTTATTATTCTTGCGTATGATATTATGCGTATGTATTTATGTGTATTTAACTGGAATTAATAGAAAAGAGTTTATATAGCATAAACTTTCCCTATTCTGACATGCGCATAAATTATAAAACCTCAGTTTAGACTACTATTTTAGTGTAGAGTTTTTGAATAATTACTTGGAAACGTAAAGACTTGTTTTGTGTGTATGCATGTGTGTATGGGGGAGATGTCAGAAAAAAATTTCAGTTCGCATATAAATTTTCACAAAAATACATGACAGTTATATGTGTGGGATTCGTTTTCTTATGTGATAAGGTTTGTAACACAGTTGTGACCAAAAACTAATAGCTCACTTTACTAACGCTTTACAGATATTTCCAAATCTTTAAAAAAAAATTCAGAGCATATTGTCTTAACCTCATTTCAATAAGTCTCAAATTTATTATTAAAAATTATGGCTTTAAGAAAGTTACAATCAAAATATAAGTTCTGAGAAAATTTTCTTAAATAGGAATTTCTTCTGACACAGTTCATGATAACTGTTCATCTCAATGCTTCTGGGACATATAATTTCCTGTAAGTCAGTTATTAAAACGCTGTAAGACTAAAAAGAGTTCGTTCAAACAATTCAACAAATTACCTCAATAATATTATGCAAATAATAACAAATTTTTTTAAACCTTTTGAAAATATTTCAACGACATTATACAGGGTGGCTAATAAATACTGTGACAAATATCGAATCATTTAATTACACACAGATGAAATAGAAAATGGAAAATTCAACAATATTATGAACATTATACATGAAAGTTTACCATGAAATAATTTTACTCGAATCGACCGTCATCTTTATCGATTACTAAAGATAATCTCTTACGCCACTGTCCTATTGCGGCACGAATCATTTTATGAGGTAATTTGTCCCATTCACTCCGTATGGAAGCTTTGAGAGAGTCCAAACTTCTGTGCTGCTTAGCATTTACTTTTGACTCTAATATCCCCCAAATGCAATAGTCTAAAGGATTTAGATCTGGTGAAGAAGGTGGCCAATCTTCTTGCTTGATAAACTTCGGGCAATTGGCATGGAGCCATTCCTGTGTTGTTTTGGATCGGTGGGACGGTGCAGAATCTTGCTGAAATATCCAATTCTTTTTGGGATACAATCTGTTAACATGTGGTAATAAACGTGTAGCCAATACTTCCTGTTTGTAATATTCAGCATTGATTTTTACCCCTTTATCGATGAATTACAGAGGCAGTTTTCCATTGTGTGACACTGCAGCCCAAACCATAACAGAATTCTTGTTCTGAAAGCGTTTAACAGTTCGAAGATTTTCAGGTATATCCTCGAAGGTTGCTGAATATACAACATCATTTTTAGCATTATAACTTTGTTCTGTACAAAACAGCTTCTCATCAGAGAAAATTATTTTTTCAACACTTTTGCTACCGTGCCGGTTCAGCAATTTCTTACATCTTTGTAACCTTTCTACTATTTGTGCAATAGTCAAACCTTGAACTTTTCTTTTGCGATAAGGGCGAAAACCCAGGTCTTCATTTATGATAAGTTGCATAGTTCTGCGACTGATGTTCTCCTCTGCAGCCATTTTATTTGCAGAACGTTGTGGATTTCTTCGTATCTTTTCACGAATTCTTTTGATACGTTCTTTTGTACGAACAGTGCGTGGACGACCGGACCTTGGTCGATCTTTACAGCTATTGGTATCCAATAATCGATTTATAGTCCTATATATAAACGTCCTATTAAAACCAAGGCATTTTAATTGCTTAAATATTTTACCTGCAGAAAATCCGGGATCAAAAAGCTGTTTAACCATTAACCTTTTGGCTTCCATCTTTAAAAATATTCTACATGTTTTACTTTAAACAAAAATCCTCTGCGTTTACAAAAAGTTGCCAATCACACAAATATATAGATAAATTGTTTTTCCAAACGATTAAAATTAACTCTTTTTTTTTTGGAGTGTTACAGTATTTATTAGCCACCCTGTATAGTTTTTTTCTTCTGCCAAAAGCACTTTTTGGCTGAAATATCAATTTTCAAGAGGTTTTCTTTCGAATTTTTTAAAAATCAATTATTTAAGTTTAAAATCCAGATTGATTTCTTTTCTGTGTTGCGTTCACTTAAGGCTGCTGTGTACTTACCCTATTAAACTTGATCACCTCAATGTTAACCTATGAAGAAAATTTACAGGGACATAAATACTGATAATCCGATAAAAATGATATTTTCAGATAGCCTGAACATTTCTGCACCTCGCAACAGGATTCATTTTAAAATTTCGTCCACCAAATGAATTTATGAGAATTTAAAACACTATATCAGATTTTTCCCCCAGAATAATTTTAATTTCAAAATATTATTTGTATTAAAAAAAACAAAAATTGAACCAAGGTGTAAAATTTCTTTCTCTAAAATGGAGTACACTTTAAAATAATCTTTAAATCCATGTCGGCAATCCGTGGAAAAATTTTCTCTATAGGTTAACATTGAGGTGAGCGAATCCAACAGCAGCTTTAATATACGATGCAGGGTGTTGGCCGCACACATTTTTTTATTATATTTTTTGCAAGGTATTGATATTTCGTCCTCCATGAAAATTTGCTCTACGCTTCCTCACTGCCCATAAATAATTTTTCTAATGGTTGAGTGGTATTGTAGAAAGCACTTTCCGGTTTAGAAGTATAATACCATTGGACTCATTCTGCGTACTGGCCACTAGACCATGCCGATGACGTGATGTTGTCATGAAATCCATTATTCACGCATTAACTTTTTCTCAAACGGTTTTGTCCCGTTTCTATTCACGCGAAACATTATGAAAAAGTCGTTAGTATAAATAGCTTTGAATTTTATAGACAAACTAGCTGAAAACCCGCACTTCGCTACAGAGTACATTCAAATTAAATACAACGGTCAATGTATGCAATTAATGCCATATATATATATATATATATATATATATATATATATATATATATATATATATATATATATATATACATATATATATGTTTATAATAAATACGACGATCAATGTATACAATTGAAGAAAAAATATATATATTTATAAAAAAATAGTAAGGGATATTTTTATAGACAAAATAATGTCCAATCGTCTGCCGCATTCGCAAGAAAAAAATAGTTTTTTGTCTATTTAGTTGTTATGAACGTGACGATAAATTTATTTAAAGTACCAGAAAAAGAAATCACGTGATCAGCATTTAATAAATTAAATTCTAAAAATTAATCTTTAACAATTCACCAAAAATCAGGAAATGGAGGAAAAGATTGAAAAAGATTTCATTTTAAAGGAATTTTTATGATCTTTCTCGTGATATAAATTTTATAACCCTCAAATTATTATTTTAAATGCAAACTTAAAAAAAGTTACTAAAACAGCTTAAAAATTTAAAATTTAAAAAATCTAAGAAGAATTTTTCAAAAATCTTTCTTAGTGCACCCCTTCACTATAAGAAGAATCGCCATGCAAAATTTCAGCCCTTTAGGTCCTGCGGTTTCGTCTGTACGTTGTATGTCAGTGAGTCAGTCAGTCAGTTACGGAACTGTTTTATGTACTATATAGATTATGAAAGTATTTATAAATGAATTAGATTAATTTTTTTAATTTTCATCGGCATAAATTGTAAGTCGTAGAAAAATTTAGAAAAATTTTACTGTAACTTATTGCTAGAAATGAACTGTTATAATCTAAATCCTAGAGGCATCATTCCATCGTTTCTTAATTTATGAAAAATAATATAATTGTTTCTTGTCTATTATAATGTTGTGGCTTGGTCAGTATAATTCTTTTTCAGTTTTCTGCTTTCGGTAATGTTTAACAGTACTACTTAAAGTATTGCGTCATTTTTAGTTTCTACCTTAAATTCAATCTTCTAAATTAACTCAATGTAGTGTTTGTCTGCAACGTTTCAAGCAATTAAAATGAGTGCCCAAGAAACCAAAGAACTGTAATTTAGGCAACTTTACGTATGCATCTAATTCTAGCCAAGTATTAAAATTAGTACATGCATATTTTTCAGGGCAAAGAAGTGAAAGGGTCTTACTAAAATATGATATCCTTAAACATGGATTTTGAACAACCAGTCAAGTAGTTAATCAATTAAGGCAATAATTAAAAATCTGAATTGCTTTTGATTTAGTGGTGTAAAGCTTTTTCTTGGTATCATCCTAGCTTTGAGTTGTTTGTGAAATTTTATGTCATAATTTACATTAAGTCAAATATTGATGGATTTTTTTTCTATTTTCTTTTCTCTAGGTTGACATTTTCCCCCAT
The DNA here is from genome assembly GCA_907164885.2 of Dolomedes plantarius. Lineage (NCBI taxonomy): Eukaryota > Metazoa > Arthropoda > Arachnida > Araneae > Dolomedidae > Dolomedes > Dolomedes plantarius. The sequence continues at coordinate 140,547,984 of OU015491.1, read as the reverse complement.
AAGGTTTTAAAATTTACCCAAATATAGAAACAGATCATAGGTAAAAAAGTCTCTGGAATTTTTTTGTTACTTTTTTCGTTTTAATTCATATGTCATTATAAAATGAAAGATTTATGACAAGTTATTAAAATATTTCTAAACCTTAATTCTAAAGGTGTGTAAGTATTTTAATTTGGTAATGACATAATGAATATTACATAATATAACAGTATAACTGAATCATGACGTAAAGAGATCCTCATTCCTAAAGAGATGGTTGTCAGTATTGTCGGTCGTAAAAACTAGAGAAATACATAGAATCCGATAGCTGTGATGTGAAACTTTACATTCAAAAAAGGTCTATCACCGGTTGAAAAAAATTGGAAATAATAGTAAACTGTTTGACTTATTTCTCTACTAATTTGTAAGATAACTCAAGTCTTATTTTAATTTTTCCTATCTCCTTTTATTTTTATTCCACTCATTCGTTCTATTCTCCTTTTCTAATTGTTTAGTTTTCTAATTGTTGCTCCTTTCCTTATTGTTAAGATGTATAAATAGAGTATTTATACATCTTCTTTTATTCTTCTTACTATTTCTCTTTTAATCTTTCTCTTTGCTTCATTTTCTTTCTCTTCAAGAAAGAATATACAGTGAAAAATTTCAATGGTGGCCTTTAATTTTTTCGAAAAAATGTGCCCATTTTTAGGGATGGCCGTCGAAAAGAGGTTTCCTCCATAACATTAGCTCTTTAGAATCTTTGATCGGTTCTGAATACAGAATAGCCATTTAGAGAGGTGGTCGTCGAATAAGGATGGTCAACTAGAAAAGTTTCACCGTACTTATATTATCCTTCTTTACTCTAATCCTTCAAAATTAGTTTTCCCTTTTTACCTAAAAACGACAAAATATATCTATAATCTGAAAGTGCTGTCAAATAGTCTCAAATTCGAATGAAAATCAATGTTCGCGTTTCTTTCAATTAGGACTGCTAAAGTAAAGCTCACATTTAAATCTCTCTTTTTTTTAAAATTCACTTTACCGAATTGAATAAAAATTACATAAATGTGAGTCAATTGTGTGACTTTGCAGAATTATCCTCTATTAATTACGCAAGATAACTCCCGTCTCATTTTTCTGTGCCACTTATTTATTTTTATTATATATTTAGCTTTTTTTCTGACTTATGCTAATTAACAACCGGAAAGCTGCCCTAAGCCGATTTGGGATCAAGAGAACTTCTTTGGAAAAATGAAAAGGTTGTTGGCACATTCTTTAATCTCTAATGAAGGGTTTTTCATGAAAGTGACTTCAACACCCAGAAGATATATAAAAGTAAAAAAATAAATAAATAAACTGATTTTATAAATCTAATTAAATTTTACACGTTTCGTAAAAAAATATGGCACCGGCAATCATTAACACAAAAACATAGGAACATGACACGTTTGTAGTCCCATTTTATTTTTGTCAGAAGAAATCTTTTGTTTTCGAGCAATTGATATTTTTATTTTTTTTTCATTCGGAAATCAAAGCATTCCATAGTAAGAATAGAATTGTTAGCGATGTTTTTCAATTTAATTTCAGAATAGATTTATTTTTAAAACGGATACTTTCTACTCCTTGTAAATAAATATTTTTCTTTCAAATCAAATGTATTTCCTTCAAATTTTTTTCCGTGATTTTTGGGGGTTTTTATTTATTTTTTCTTATATTTAGGATTGCAAAGAAAAAACAAATTGAAATGAAAGGGTAAATTAAATGTAATGTAATGATCTTTCGAGAAAAGGGATTTTTTTACTAATTTTTTATTTCTTCAACACCAACGTTGTAATTTTTAACTCCCTTAGTGACTCATTTTAAACTAAGTTTTAACAAACAATTCTGACAAAAACATTTAAGATATATAAAAATATTGTGGAAAATTGTCATCTTGTTTTTAAAAATTTGTCCCTCTAAAAAGAGCTTGTGAGTGTTATAAATACCATTTTATATTATTTAAACATAAGCAATGCCATGCATTCTTATTTCGCATGTGGAGTTTCTAATAACCGTGGTTTATTTGGTATAAATTTCTCATACCGAAATTTAGTCGAAAACAGTGTTAATCCCCTTAACTTTCATTTCCATACTTTTAGTTTTCCCTCTAAATTGATCTCCTGAGTATAAACAATAATTTTATGCATATTTTCGCTAGTTTATTATAGGCTTCACTATTCCTTAGTTTTCCTCACTCTAACTGACATGTATGTTTATAAGCTTATATACGTATCATTCAAAAAGAGGATTCATGTTAAAAAGTAAACAAGAAAAATAGGCTACAATTGAAATGCTTTAATACTATTTGCAAATCTTTTTCTCTTCCTATAATGCTTCCCATTTTTTTTCTCTCTGGCAGAACCTCACAGATTAGAACAACCTTTTTCAAACCAGAATGTTTCACTTAAACTAGACGCGAGCTATTGCTAAAAAACAGCGGTGATCCAAAATGTGAGTTGCCCTCGAGCGTCAAAATAGAGGATATATCTTTTGAAACTGCAAAGAAGGGAACATCCTTTTTTAAACCAGAATGTTTAACGTAAACTAGAAGCGAGCTATTTTTAGCAGACAGCGGTGACCCGAAGCGAGAGTTTCCCTCGAGCATCAAAATATAGTATATACTTCTATCTTTTGGAACTGCAAAGAAGGGAACAGCCGTTTTTAAATCTGAATGTTTACCGTAAACTAGAAACGAGCTATTGATAGCAGACAGCGGTGACCCGAAGTATGAGTTTTCCTCGAGCGTCAGAATAGAGCATATACTTCTATCTTTTGGAATTGAAAAGAAGGGAACATTTTTTAAAAATCATAATGTTTAACGTAAACTAGAAGCGAGCTATTGATAGTAGACAGAGGTGACCCGAAGAGTGAGTTTCCCTCGAGTTTCAAAATAGAAGATATACTTCTATCTTTTGGAACTGCAAAGAAGGGAACAGCCGTTTTTAAATCTGAATGTTTACCGTAAACTAGAAACGAGCTGTCGATTGCAGACAGCAGCGACTCGAAGTGTGAGTTTCAATCGAGCGTCAAAATAGTGTATAGAATCCACTCTGTCGGAACTAGAAAACGCTGAACATCGTTTTTTAAACCAGAATGTTTAACGTTAACTAGAAGCAAGCTATTTATATCAGGCAGCGGTAACCCAAAATGTGTGAGTTTCCCTCGAGCGTCAAACCTGGCCATACCTCTATCTGTCAAAACCATTTTCAAATCAGAATGTTTAAACGTAAACTGGAAGTGAGATATTGCTAGAAGACAGTGGTGTACCCGAAGTGTGTGATTTTTCCTCGAGCGTCAAAACCGTGGATATACTCCTCTTTGTCGGAACTCCCCCCAAAATAGAACATTATTTTTTAAACCGGACTGTTCAATATAAACTGGAGACTGCATACTCATAGAAGACTAAGGTGGCCTGATATGTGTGAGTGAGTTTCCCTCTAGAGACAGAGCTGCGGATATATTCATCTGTGTCAAAAGGTGAAAAGAAACGAACAAACTTATTCAAATTAGAAAGTATTATATAAAAGCGAAACGAACTATTTCAAAGCGACAACGGTGAAACTCAAAACATGAATAAAGTATAGCTTATCATCGTATAAACTCTTCTGTGTCACAAAGTGAATAGAGTTGTTGACGTTCGCAGTTACAAGTTACAACGAAAAAGCCACGAACGATCCAGAAATGGCGTGGCTTATAATTTGATTAGTCACAATAAGTGAGCTTTTTTCGGTACAAAGCTAGATTTTAAGGTTGTGATATAATACTATGGAAAGCGAGTTCTTTAGATGGATTTGATTTTAAATTCAATTCTTATTTCGTAAAGTCAACCATTTTAAAAATACTGTCTTTTGTTCAAGCGCTAATTAGTCCTTACAACTTAGAAATTAAAATAGTTGATTTATTAAATTTTTAAATATAATTTTTCAAACTATAAGGTATAGAGCAGCTTATAGTTTATGACCTTTTTTTTCCTAAATTTCGGTGTCATAATTCGATACTTCGGTAAATTTTTCGGACATGAGTCAAGTAGCCTTAAAAGGATTACAAGTCTGAAAGAAAAAACTACACTAAGGTACATGAATTGATGAATGTCACGCAAGCAGAAAATCGAGCAACTTAAAAGCAGGAATGGGGAAAATGTCTCATGACAACTACCTCCGTATTAGAATAAAAAAGGAATGGAGGGGGAGACCAGTCAGATTTCAGTGCTGGAGTTCAATAGAGACTCGAAAAAACTTACCAAAACGTGAATCAGTGTCGAGGTTCAACAAGAATTGTTATAACCAGAGAGAAATCGAGATTTGTGCTGAGCTGATATATACTTTATGGTCGATAAGCCAGTTGGTTTATAATTTAATATTTTAATTAGGTTTTATTTATGTTTATGATGCTCTTTTTAGAATTCAGGGTAAATCCAGGATTGATAGCAGCAAGTTTAAGTTGTTAAATATGATCCTTTATGCAGTTCTATTCTAAAGCTCATTCATCAATAAATTTTTCGCAATTTAATTTGAGTATTTAATTTCAGTGTTGCTACGCAAATCTTGAAAGCCACAATGTAATTAGTTAGGTACTAAAATGATTGTTTGCAAAACAAAAGAAAAAGCATTTTATATCCTTTTAATATGGACTTTTTGAAATTAGGGTATAAATCTCTCTAAAGACTTATGTGGAGAAAATGGAAAATAAATAAAGATACTGTTTTAGCAATTTGCTCGTAACTGATGTACAAAATAAGAAAAAGTGAAATTCAAACAGAGGTTAATATTATTATTGCTAATGTCCATAAATTCAGAGGTTTTGTAATGTCATAATGCCATAGGTTTTAGAAGGCAAGTTTGAAACTTTTGATCTCAATTCTGTTTTTGAAGTTACACGCCCAGGAATAACGAGTAAAATCCATGCCATTAATATGTGTATTAAAAATGTAGCGGTATTACTAGGTTTTTTTTTATCATTTGAACAAAACATCTCATTTAATGCTTCTATCTTGAAAAATACCATGATTGCTAACGGATTATTAGTTCTAATCTGTAATATACAGAGAAATCACAAACATTACTATCTGCTCAAACCAAAGTAGGCGCGTTATTTTTCTTTTCTAGTATGGAAACGTTTAATGGATGATCTAACATGAGAAAAAAATGCGATGTTTTACTTACGTTGTTGCCGTTGACGCTGAATGGATAAAAAAACATCCAACCTGGTCCTGTTTTCTTTACATAGTCATAAAAATATTAGTTAAAGTACTTCTATAAACTTCTATGATTCATTTTAAGAGTATTACTGGTTCTTTATAGATAACAGCTAAAATACAATTTTGTGATTGATAATTTTTAATATAAATATGTCAGAAATAGTAATTATAAAAAAACAAAATAATGAAGATAAATTTGATGCTAGAATGGCAAGTAAAAAGTATCTATGTAATTTACATCAAAACAGAAACATCAATGCAATATGAATATAAAAAAATTGCTTTATCTATTTAATTTTCATGTACAATATCTATTATAATACAGCATTTAAAATTTTCTCACTGTATCTATTATATTTTATAACTCAACAGAAAGCAGATATCAAGAATATTTAAACATCATTCTGGTCTAAAAGGTCCCTTAAAATGTTTTCCGAAACGGAATAAAACACTATGCCAACTTTCAAACACGCAAAATGCAAATATGAAAATCCTTATACTGGAATTTCTTTCAGTTACGGAAAGTAGTTATTGTACGTAATGTTCAGTTTGCATTTATTAATAGAGGAATTCCATTATAGAAAGAATTTGTGATTTCATTTATGATAAAAATAAAAATTAAAGTTCAAGCCGGAAAAAAATGCAAACGTGACCCATCTTGGTTTCCATGCACTTTTATTACATCATAAAGAAATGTATTCACAATACATGAGAACAAAATATGTACGAGTGCCCATTGCTCATATAATTTTGCAACATATTTATAACTCCGAAACAGGTTGTCTTAATGAAAACCACGCGCAGGTGAAAAATGAAATTTAATTTCGTTTAAAACGCTGACTCCTTTCTCGAACTTTTCTGGTACGCACCGAAAAGTGTCAGAAAATTATTGGAAAGCCACTTAGAAAGACATCACACCATTCCCATGTTCAGTAACAAGTATAAAGCCCCCCCCCCCCACACACACACATATCTCCCCCCCGTAACACGATGTATAGCATAAAGCTGGATTAAAGCAATAATGAAGTACTCGTTTGCGGAGAAACCATTTCTGGGACTATCAAATATGTCACAGGATGTGCTTAAGATATCCGTGCCAAGATCAAGTTAATATGCTTGCCTCCGTTGTTTCGAGAGGATCAATTCTGGCAAGGTTTCTAGCACTTGTCATATATTACTGGAATGCATTCTCCGCCGTCCTGGTTTAATTCATGGCTAATATACACGCAATACACACAAGACCCAGACCTGCCAACTGTCATTTAGCGAGCTGATGGTTATTCTCCACTTTCTTAGAAAGTTATGACTAACTTTATAGAAAATGTTGAATTATGTTAACGAAATAAATGACATCCTTTTTAAAAGAAGTATATGCAGAATAAATCTCTTAAAAAGTTTAAATGAATAATATAATTTGAAATTTAAACTAACTTCAACTTGTTGTATTATCCCATTTGTATATGAAATCTACAGATTTAGCTAATTTCATAATGTGTACTCATTAACCAAATTCGCGTGAATTTTGTTATGATGAATGTTTCAGGATTAAAATAGGATTTCAAGTAAAATTTACATTGCGCTTCGACTTTAATTAACACATTAGGGGGTAATTTTCCTATTTTATCTAACTGGAACATCTATTTATATGGAAATCATATCTCATAACTACGTACATTTATTTTTTTAATCATACTTTTTAAGTAAACATTCTAATAAATATTTGCAAAGCTTTGTTTTAACTAAACAATAAAAATTTGGCAAATATACAATGTTGGTTCTGCTCTCTGTTTTACCAATACAAATGATTAGAATTAGGCAACATCATAAATTTCAAATTGAAGTGAACAACAAAATATAAATGAAATATCGGTGATAGTATGTATAAGGGAAAACAATCTTGAACTAGAAAAAACCTTGAAATTTCTCAATTATTATATTAAAATAAACATCCTTTGAATTTTGAAAGTAAAAGTTGCTTTCGCCATTAGAAGAAGAGCAAGAGAACACTTATACAGCGAGCTATGATAGATATAAAGTGCAGTTCACAATTCACAAGGCTTACTTTGGTTTACTGTGCAAGCAGTCTTTTTCATTTTTCCTGATGGTGAAAAGAGATTTTGATTTGAAAATTACAATGGGGTTTTTTTTAACTCTTATTAATACTAAAATTTAAACATTCATTATATTTCCGAACAAAGTATAAATTTTTAACATATTTTAATGCCTCTTATTTTCTTTTTACCCAACTTAGTTAAAAGGTAGGAATAATCAAGTCATTGAATCGTCAGTATGTCCAGCTATTCTATCATGTTGATATCTTTCCAAAAGGCGTACCTCTAATCTTTTAATAAAATGCGATAAATAAATGCTTAGAGCTAAAAACCAACAACAATACTGAGCCTGCAAGGGGAGATTTTCATAACTGAATTTTGTAATTTCACTACTGTTTAAGTATAGCACGTGTATTGAATCAAACCGTATACATATGATGCAAAGATAACTATCGGTACGTGTTTGCAGGCCGGATACAATCTCTATTTTATTACCATGTTTTTATTAACTCGCTTCCTTGTTTGTTTGTTTGCGTGTGTGTGTGTGTTTGTCCAGTACAAATCTTGCAATCGATTTTCAACTAACTTCCCGACCAGCTAGACGTTTGAAACTTTTAGAATAGCTTATAACACGACGACAATGCATTCTTTCAATACTTTTAGCCGAAAAAATCCGCAAGGTGGCGCTTCGATAGAATTCAATGCTTGCATTTTTGCGTAACAGCGTTTCACGATTTTGAAAACAGAATACATGTGAATTTAGTTTGTTTACAAAATTATTGTGCGAAGTGTTAAAAAAAATTTTAATTAAAGTTGTGGATAGTGGAAACGACTGAAAAGTGATTAAAATTAAATAAAAGAAAGTGAAAAAGAATAATGAAGTGAAAGTTTGTGCAATTAAAAGAGAATTGTCAAGTTTATATGATTCAACAGAAAATTTAAAAACGTGGTATATAAAAAGTTCTTTTTATCTTGTAATTATACTTTTATCTTGTAATTATACTTTTATCTTGTAATTATACTTTTAAATTCAAAAACATATAGTCGCCATTCAGAGAATTGCTTTATTTTTTTCTCTGTGTTAAGTTATTTAAAAGTTAAAGAGCTCAGACACATTCCTCAATGTTAGTTTTGGTGGGGAAGGCGGAACTTGTAATTTCTTGAATGAAGAGCCGGTTGTAGGGAGGACAACTAGTCATATAAGTTTTTAAAAAAGCCCTTCCAATTTCCACTTTATCATGGATCAAGTGATGAGACAAAGAAAGAATAATAACAACTGTACAATAATCGAGCCTCATCACATTTCTGAGATTAAATCCTTTTTTAATGCGTATTTCATATCGAATTTGCTATCATAATCAGGTATTTCTGACGAAGTTTGCCAAGTTCAGTTCTTATCATCCTAAAGCTTAGTAAATCTTAACCATAAAATGATAAACTGTTGTGGGATTTAATATTGAGATTTTGGGATCTGTCAAAGATTGAGAAAGCGAGATAATAGGTTGCATGTATTCTTAGGACCCTCATAAAATAACCAGTTTTTACCAAACTTAATATATTAATCCAAATTATAGCACCAAAGCTAGGGGAAGAAATAAGAGATGAAGAGACCGTAAAGAAAAATTATTACTTAATTTGAAAGCCCGATACGATTTTCACGGTTTGCTGTTGTGGAATGGCAATACCTTATGACCGCCAATTAGGCGTCACCTTATTAAAAAATGTGTACCGTAAAATCTTGACTATAATACGCACATGTGTATAATTCGCATGCTTAATTTTGCATGAAATTTTCGGAAAAAATTAAAATTCGACTATAATACGCACCCATAAATTTTCAATATTTTATTTAAAAATTGTACAGATACAACAGAAATAAAATTTGAAATAAAACAAACGAATACGTGAAATTCAATAGAGAAAAAAACTTAAATTTTTAATTCAAAACAAGCAATATGGTCAAATTATCAAACTTAATCACTTTCACTAGAATACAGATCATGTATTGTTGTTGCGTCCATGTCATAATTATTGGTGCCATCGTAATATATATCGCCATAGTCATCCTCATTTGATGACGCCTGCCAATCTTCCCATAATGTATGTCGTTCTCACTGCCGTCTCACGTTTAACAATTGATAATTTTTCTGTTGCCGTATAGGACCATCTTGAAGACATTTTGAGGGAAATAAATAAAATAAAATAATAAATTTTTGTACTTGCAACAACCGTGAACTATTACTATTTCAAGGGACCTGTTATTAAACGAACTCGTGTGTGATACGAACTGTGAGTTCCGTTTGTTTAAAAGCAACACCTGCTTAGTAAACGGGTGGATGAATCACGGAGTGCTGATGCGCGCGCTCCTGTATTGCGCCAATGTCTTACAACTGCTGTACGTTCGTTTATTCAGGGTTTAAAACTACGTTTATTTTTACACACGAGTATAATACGGACCCTCATGTTTCGGAGTGAAATCTGAAAAAAAAGTGCGCTTTACACTCAAGATTTTATGGTAAATGTTTTCTAGATCAGTCCTGATGAATATCGCCGTTTCACCTTTACAAATGAGCGATTGGATTGTCTAAACTACGTACTTTATCCTTTACACCACAGCTAGTTATTTTCAAGCAATTTTTGTAAATTTTGTAAAAATTCAGAAATGGAAGTTAATATCAATACGAGTAAATTGATTTTTCTCTTAGTCTTTTCCTTCTAGAGTGAAAGCTTGCTAAGTAGTAAAAAGAATATTAGAAATATAGTTAGTAATAATTTCTTTTATTAAGCCAAGTATCAATTACTTTAATTATGACTCATAAGTGTGTACTTCGATCCTAATCGTTAGGACATTCTCTATTCCACTATATTACATCTCATTAAAACATACCTCACAGAAAGTATTATTTTCTTAACGTATGAAAAGTCTTCATATCCCACGGTATATGATTTAGATTAGCAAACTCGAAATGAATTAAATCTGAATATAAATTAACATTTTCTCGCAAATTACAATTCCCTTTAATACTGATGAAACATCTGCTGTAAATGAATGATTTGCAACCACAATTATACTTCACTAGCTAACGTTATTGGAATGTGAATTTGGAAACATTAGTTGCAATGATTAAACTATATCGATTGATTACCTGTGAGTTCTTATCTTGTTATCGCGCATTTGATTTATACTTGTTATTATAATAAAAGCTTCAGGAAAATTTTAAAGACATCACCATACTTATTATGTATAGCACAAAACCACCTTTATTGTTAATATTTAATATTTACCGTACAACACTACATTAACGTTTCTAATAGAGTTCACAGATAAATAATGCTCTTTAATGAATTGTCATTATCTCTTAAATGATGTACGCAACTATTATGTTCTTCATTAAACAGTTACAGGTTACTGTAGAACACAAATGGACAGATAGTGCAAAAACATAAAACTAAATTTCTAAGAAATTTCCCGAGGCAATGATAAAATTCGAATGATGTGAAATATTCCTGAAAATCTAAAAATAAGATTTTTTTGAGTTCCATATCCCATTTATACTTAACTAGCAACATTCCCGAGCTTCGCTACGGAGTACATTCAAATTAAATAAACAGTCAATGTATGCAGTTAGTTCAAAAAACAAAGCAAAAAGAGAAATACGTATAAAAAATACAACGGTCAATGTATGCAATTAATACCAAAAAAAACCCCAAAAAATATATTTATAAAAAAATCGTAACTCATATTTTTATAGACAAAATGTAGTAGAAGAAAATATTGAAATTAAATCTAATAGAACATACTAAAGAATATAGTACAGTTTGAAGAACATGTCTTTTACTGTATTTTAATATTTTTTTGGATAATGTTCAATGGTCTGCTGCATTAGAAAGAAAAAAAAAATATTTTTTTGTCAATTTAATTCGTTGTTATGCACGTGACGCAAAATTAATTTCAAGTATCACAAAAAGAAAAGAAACCACGTGATAAGCATTTAATAAATTAAATTCTAAAAATTGATCTTTAAAAGGGAGGTAAAGATTCGAAAATGATTTCATTTTAAAGGAATTTTTATGATCTTTCTCGTGATATAAATTTTATAACCCTCAGAATAATATCTTAAATGCAAACTTTAAAGAATGTTACAAAAAGAGCTTAAATATTTAATTTTAAAAAATCTAAGAGGATTTTTTTCAAAAATCTTTCTGAGTGTACTCCTACACTATAAGAAGAATCGCCATGCAAAATTTCAACCCTTTAGGTCCGGCGGTTTGGTCTGTGCGTTATCTGTCACTCAGTCAGTCAGTCAGTTACGGAACTGTTTTATATATATAGACAATTTTTGTCTCATGAGATTCCGAAAGTCTGGTTGAAAACAGATGTCTACGTTGAAAGTAATACTATAAGACGTAAGATAATAAATTTTATGTGATAAACATGGACAAGATAAACTTAAGTGAATCATTTTGCAATTTATTAACATTTACATTAAAATAGTTTTTATAAAAAGGATATATTAACTCATTTATTATATTTACAAAAACAGAAGATTTCAAAAGTAATTTAACAATTTAAAGTGTATATTTACTTTTAAAATTTAAAGTAATTAGTATTTTTAAAATATTTAAATTAAAGTAAATATTTTAAAGGAATCTGGATAAATTTAGAAAACCTCAGTTATAAAGATTCTGAATAACTCACAAAAATAGTTCCTCATAAAAGTATGTGATTACGGTCTCCCAAGCCCTGCTGATTGCCTCATCGCGGCGGGAGGGTGTCACTGGGTGGAATGGGCGAAGTGAGTCAGGGTTGTATTCTGGTAGGGTCTTCCAAGGCGTGAAGGCCATTCATTCCATTATGATCAGCTAAAATCAGCAGGCGAAGGAGCTGAGACAGTCTTTACACGCGGTTGCTCCGGTCTCCGACTAACAAAAGCTGCTCCCTACCCTTCTTCATATGGAGGAGCCTTTATTTTTACGAAGGCAGAAAGGTCTTCTACATCTGCACCAAGAGCCATGTCCGGCAGGCCACCTCGGAGCACATTCATTAGTGTCTGAGACTTTCCAGGGAGGATCTCATTTCAGATCCCTTTCTGGTAATGGACTTTGTTCGGGTCATTAATCTTAGATACCATCTGAATAATTTGGATACCAGAAGATTGGCAACAACAGAAACAACAGTATGTGATTACTGAAGATGTCGATCCTTAAAAAAATAAAAAAGAATGATGAGTTATAGTATCATATTAAAAATTAAAGATTACATAAAACATAATTATTCCCCAGGAGAGTTTGCTCTTTGTGAATGACAGCTATAGAGGCAGTTTAAATGTCTATAAGTAAGATGAATGTTACGATTCAATTTTGACTCCCGAAAAACTATGTCCTAAATCTTTGAGAAATCACCAATTAACGTTTCAAATGCGAGTGAAGAGCTATCGCTGAATGAGAATCGAATACTCACGATGAATGTGGAAGGTCTCCCTTTTCGACAGATGACCTGGAAGTGCCAAGATATTTTTTTAAAAACCATCAAAATCAACAATATCTACACACACACACACACACATATATATATATATATATATATATATATATATATATATATATATATATATATATATATATATATATATATTTCTATATATATATATATGAGAAGGTGGGATTATGGACCCCCCCCCTTTTGTTTTTGGCTCACTGTGGTCATACCAAAGACTGATTTTCATGTTTTGGGGCTCTAACCTCTTCCATAACTCATCATCTAAACTTCCTTAAGAGGATTTGCCTTTAAATCAAATTTTAAGACGTATACTATCACATAAGTGAAAAAAATCAAAACTTGGAGGTGACCCAAAGTGGAGGGTAATATGGACCCCCACCTTTTTTACCAAAGGATCATTTATATATTTATTAAATAGCTTGAAATAAAAAAGAGAAAAGTTTTCAAAAGAAAAAGCGAAAGAAAGAAAATAATATTATTAAACAGTTCGATCATAAAATATTTTATTTATAAAAAAACTTCAATTTTGGCGACAAAAGTCGTAAATATAAAACTCAGCTTTGACTCCGGTGCACACAGAATAAGCCAAGTGTAGGAACATCACACAACGAATCCAAAGTTCTCCGAATGTGTCATCTTTGAATGCACCTTCACAGAAGATGCACGATGCTTCTTGCTTGTCTGGGTCATCTCTGTAAACATATGGGCTTCTATCCACCCAGAGAGATAAGCTCTTCCAATTGCTCCGGATGGGGCTCCATTCATAAGCTGATCCGTCAAGTTTTTACTAGGAAATATCATCATTGGTTGGCACTCATGCAGCAGACCACAGTTACCAGAGAACCCCCTTCAGCTGTAGTCAGAGCTCCCATATGGCGTTTGCACTTCAACCCGATGACTTTTGACTGAAGCCCATTTAAACCAGTCTCATCTACATTGAAGATTCTAGAAATCATTCGCAGAACACAAGCTTTCAAGCAAATAAAAAAAGCCACCTGCTCACTTGTGATTTCTTTTGATCATGCATATGACGTCCCTGTAGGTTTTCTCATCGAAATTTGTCCTTTAAGAGTGAAGAATCGGTTTATCCAGTCTCTCCCTGCTGCTTCGTTTATGACAGAGTGAGATATATTATTGCGTTCAGCCAATTGGAGCGCCAATTTCCTCACATCTTGTCGAGGGAGACCGTGAAATACTGACTTCACCTCTAGCAAATAGGCCGCTAACTCTTTTTCAATGATATCTGGTAAAACAGGCTTCCTCCTTTGATTTTGAACAACCAAATATGCTGTTGGATTATCAATTGTGAAACTAATAATCTCAAAGTTATTCTTGGCGCATCAAACACACTGGCAGCATCCTTAGTCCCATATCTCCGCATCTTAGATTCTGGATAGATTCAGCCAACTTCACCCTATCCCAATTTCTTTTGCTCACTACACAGTCCTTGCCAGCGAGAGATTTCTTCTCAACTTGCATTCTTAGCTTCCAGTATAACAAAAAGGATTACAAAACATGAAAATTAAAGGTATCACAATGAAATATTCTGTGGAATCGCATTTTCTAACGGAAATATTATTATTACATCATCCAAATCGGTTGTTGGAAATATGGACCCGGGTCCATAATACCAGCACTCATGGGGTCCATAATTCAAACAACGCCATCTCGGAAACAAACTCGTTTTTCACATTATGAAATACATAGCATTTAATTTCGAACTACACTGAAGTGCCACTGAATTAGCGATACCTACCTAGTAACGAGTTGGGCATCCTCTGGCCTTGATAACGGCTGCCACACGGAGAGGCATATATTCAACAAGTTTCTGGAAACGTTTCAGAGGAATGGCTTGCCAAATATTGGCTAAAGCTGTCCATAATTCAGTAAGGTTCTTTGGTGCTGTGTGATGGCCTTTCATGCCTTGTTCCAAAACATCCCAAAGATGCTCAATACGATTTAAGTCTGGGCTTCTAGGTGGCCAATTCATGACAGAGAAGTCAGAGGAATGCTCATCCAACCAGCCAGTAGCCAACCGGGACTTGTGAGAGGTACAGTTGTCTTGCTGGAAAACTCCATTACCGTGCGGATAACACAACAGCATAAACGGATGGAGGTGATCACCCAGCAACTCTACGTACCGAATTGCATTTAGGGAGGTTGGTACACGCACCAAAGATCCCAAACTGTGCCACGAAAAAACACCCCAGACCATGATTGAGCCACCATGCCCTTGTACAGTTCCAGCCAGTCATGCAGGATCCATGGCTTCATGAGCCTGACGCCATATTCTCAGCCTCCCGTCGGCGTTAAGTAGTCGGAATCGAGACTCATCACTCCATGCTACTCGTTTCCAGTCCTATACACTCCAGTCTCTGTGCTCTCTTGCCCAGGCAAGACGTGCAGCCCCATGGCGAGTATAGAGCAATGGTACTCTCGTAGGTCGACGGCTCCCGAAACCCATACGGTGAAGCGAGCGTTGCACAGTCCGTTTACTGACTGTACGACTGGCACCGTCATTAAACTGGGTGGTTTGGCTTCGCTGGCTACGTACAATACGCCTGAGCCGTCTCTCACCACACACTGTCAAGGCTAATTGTCGTTTGCAGTTTTCCCGATCGCTAGTTTTTTTCCACCATCCATGTATTCTTGGTATACTCTTGACACTGTCGACCTTAAAAATCCTAGCTGTCTGACGATTTCGGAAATTCAATGGCCCATGCGTCGCGCATCTACGCATCTACGATGTGTCCGCGATCGAAGGCGTCTAAATCAGGCAGATTACCCATACTGGCAATTCCAACAACTAATTTAGAACAACCACAGTACGCGCTATATATGAAGTTACCACAGCACTCTCTCTTTCGCATACATGATGCGCAGCGCTACACAATTTGCATAGGCTTTGCTATCCCTAATTCAGTGGCACTTCAGTGTAGCTTAAAAGGAACTTCAACTCATGTAGAAAAAGGCACAAGAATCAGTTTTTACAAAATATAGTAGTAGATATGTAAAATATTCACTTTTATAGGTGCACCTGCGCATTATCAACTTCTATCCGATAGAAGTTGATAATCTTTCGTAAGATTTTCCATACTGTACTGTAAGGCATATCCGTATTCCGAGCTAATCCACGAGCGCTAGAGGTGGCAGCAATATTGTCTGGTCCTGTGTCGACAATCGCCGTGGCAACTGCTTCGATTGTATCCTGTGGTACAGGTTTTCGTCCTCTGCCTGACTGAACCTTCAGAGAACCTGTTTTCTCAAACGTCGCAACCATTGCTTTTAGCCCATTAACTGACACAGGACCGTTACCTTTGCGCATTTTTTTGTGCGTTCTAAAAGCACGAAGAGCGGCTGACGCGTTGCACTGGTTGAGGTAAAAGAATTTGACCAGTAACGTACGCTCGACTAAAGAAGGAGACATTGCACATAAACTTTCAAACCGATTGATTCGAAACGTATAACATTGCCTTTTAAAACCCAAGTAGCTGGCACTGTGCCAATGGATGTAACGTGAAATTTGAATAAAGAACTTCTTCTTCTGCTCAGCGTACGTGATATTGCAGATCAAGAGACTTTATCGGTAAGAGACTTTATCGGTAATAAAAGGTAATTTTATTCCGTATTATTTTGCATTTGTTAACACTCTATTTTCTATTACACAGCGCCAAATGTTCCCCTAGCGGTGACTTTTGGAACTAATTTATTTTTTCGCGGAATCCTTCGTCCCCCGTCTTGTTTAATCTTCCTACAAAATGTGGCGTCTTTCTCGCAAATAGATCGCGCTACAGAACATTGTAAGCACTGTCAGTTTAATTATGGCCACCCGGTATATATATATATATATACAGTAACCACCGCTTATAGTGATCAGTGGTTATAAGAATCAATATCGCGAAAACAAAAACAAATGTATTATTTCCATGTTAAAATTTTCGCTTTAAAGAATCAATCCACCGGTTTTAAGAATCAGTTTACACTCTTCGCTTTCCTTTCATTTTTCAAAAAAAGCCACTTAAACCCTCAAAAGGCATGAAATTCTTTCTTTTTTTTTAAAGAAAGATTGATAAGATGGGATGGAATATAGTCGTAAAACTCATTTCTTTCTTTGTTAGACATAACATAATAGTTTCCCCTTAAACGCTTTAGCACAACATTGTCCTATTAGCTTGACCCAGGGGCATCTTTACTCGTCCGGATCCGATTTCACTTTTCTGCACTGACAAACAAAAATAGGGACTCTTTTTTTCCCACCTCCCACATCCATGTTGCGACTTCCTGAACCTGAAACACATAAATGTTCGGCGAAGTGTCCACTATCACTTAGGCAAACGTGACATTAGTAGATTCAGCACGTTATCAGACCGTGAAACGTAAGCTAGAGGGTGAATCTTCGTCTGAGACTATTAGTATTGAAAGAATATTGAAACAGCCTCCTGAAAACTTCATTACGTCAAACTACCATATAAAACTTTTTCTTGCTCCCTTCCTGTAGTTGAAATGATTAAACTGTTAAGCAGGTATGTTGTAACAAATATTGGATTTTTTTCTTCTCTTACTATAATCATGTGTATCTACTTATAGGTCTAGAAATTAAGTTGCATTTTTTAAATTATAAAAAATGATTTTAGTAAATGATAATTAACGTAAATTAAAAAGTATTTTATGGTAAATTATCTAATATATGTATATATAGTTGTGTGTGTACCTGTCCAAAAACCTAAATTTCGGCTATAAGAATCAACCGCTTATAAGAATCAAAAACAGTAATAACAAACGTGATTCTTATAAGCGGAAATCACTGTATATTTATATATATATATTAAATGTAGAGGAAGGCCGTACAAACTCATGAAATGTAAAAAGTAGCCGTGGTAAGCCAAGTTTTAAAACCTACCCTTCCCCTAACATTTCCTTCGTTACTGAAGTACAAAATGCGATTTATGGCTGAATTAGTGCTAGTATACTAAGTAAGTAATAAAAGTAGTGAGATTGGATTTTGAATGTACAAGAGATACACTGAAGCCAGTAATTTTAACCGTGAATAAAAGCCCTGTTTGAATATATCCAACTTGTCTTTCTTGAACTTTTGAAAATGGAAAACCCTATTCTCTGAAGTGATGAACCTAGATCTTCATTACTATAAGGAGGTGGCAAAAGACAATTGCAAATGGATTTACAAAGACTATATTCATCCAGCTATTGAATTTTTCGATGGTTCCATCATGGTTAAGGGTTGGTTTTGCTGACCGGAGCGGTCCTTGAATTTTCTACTAAAATT
Source organism: Dolomedes plantarius (assembly GCA_907164885.2). NCBI lineage: Eukaryota > Metazoa > Arthropoda > Arachnida > Araneae > Dolomedidae > Dolomedes > Dolomedes plantarius. The sequence goes on along the minus strand of OU015491.1, from coordinate 140,529,934 downwards.
CTTTTAACTCTGAGGGAAAACGCCAATCTTATTCGAGAGTTAAAAATTGCCCTGCACAGAATCTTCATCGTACTCAATTTTAATTCCTCCAAGATTTTCTGGTACGACGGTGAAATCAAACGAACCAGCAGTTTCAGCTGCCATTTGTTTCGGCATCTTTGCTGGATGAATCGCGTGTGTCTTGAATTGGTACTACGTACCGTAAATCTGTTGATAAAACTTAACGCATTGCCGCTCTCCCAGAGGCAAAAGGTAGATAATGTAATGACTAGCTGCCAGCATAAAGCAATATTTTATAAAACTATTACCCGTAATTGTTTTGGAATTTAGAGTATCATCTATGCAACAAACCGAAATTATTATTAGTAATTATAAAAGTTGTAAATGTAGCTTAAAATCAGTAGAAATGCTAATGTAGATATATTTTACTGTAAACAAATCTCTCCGTTAAAAATTGGATAAACTTTTTATCATATACATCTAATTTTTAGCATATAAATGTTTGAAATGTATGCTAGATTTGAAACTAAATATGTTTTGAAAAAGAATAAAATATTATAAGTATTTTATTCCAAACCTTTAAATATATGAAATATTCTACAGAAAGCTACTTAAGCATCACAGAATAAATCACTATTCCGTTTCAACAGCTTACAAATGATTTCGTTAACCATGTCTTAATTGTTCAGTAATAAATGTAATGAGTACAAACTGCTCTTTTAATCGCAGCACTTTGTTCTGATTTAAGCATTAAGACATATAAAGAGTATTATGAGCTTCCCTTTCGTTCTCGTTGAAAAGGGAAAATTGTCTGCCTTTATTCAGACAATAGGATCAACTTTATAATTAAAACAACACTCTGTGTTTCTATTTCCTTTAACTGTAAGCATTCATGGATTGGCTCAAAGCATAGCTTTTCACTTTTAGGCAAACATTGCCTTTTTATTACTTTTCCTATCTAACTAGAGTTTATTCTTTGAAAGGTGATTTCAAATTAACTCCAAACATTCAGATACTAACGCACGTATATCTTAGAGATATAAACGCCGAGTTAACCCATGCTTTCAGAGAGTACCTACACATTAAAAATCTTGATTCATCTTCTAATTCATTTATCTGGAGATATATTTAAAATTTTTTCTTAATTATTTATGTAATAGAAGATAAATAATTTAAGTTTAAATAGATAATTATTCGTAATAATAATTTATATAAAGCTCGAACTGATTCCCAACTTAGCCTTAATTTCTTTTAGAAATATTTTACCTCTTGCAACAACTTCTGATAGCCTTGTTCTCTACACGCGGCATAAACGCGATTAAAAATCACGCTTCTATTAATCCACTTACCTAGGAATATATTGAATCTTTCTGCTATATAATGCAATACCTTCAATAAAATAATACCTTCGTCGAACCAAATTTCTCTACTGCAAAGCGAGCACGGAATGCATTCATCCTTGACTCAAGCATTCTCTTCTAAATAACTCATTTCTTGCCCATGTCCTTGGAATGATCTTATTCGTGATCCCGAGGATTGGCTGTTAACAAATTGTTTACCTGTAGTTTTATTGACCAATCACTCTCAGTGGCTTTCACTATAAATACGAGTTAGCTCGTGCTAGAGTTAACTCGAGTTAACTCGGGTAAGTTTTCAGATAAACACAAGTTAGCTCGTGCTAGAGTTAACTCGAGTTAACTCGAGTTAGCTTTCAGATAAACATGAGTTAACTCGTTACTGGTCATCTCCGTTTGCGCATGAGAGCAAGAGTGTACTCGCGAGCGGTCAACAATGTGTTGAAAAAAAAACGAGGCGTGCTATTCCAAAAGAATTATGAGATCATAGTCACTGGATTCTTTGGAAGCAAGCTGCAGATTAAAATAGCAAGCAACGTCAACAGCCTAGTGTACGATGAACAGTTTTCTGAATTTACTCATGCTCATGCATATTTAGTTCACAAGAGCCTCAACATCTAAAGAGTTGAGTCTTTTTTTAAGTATGAGGAAAATATTCTTTGAGCTAATCATCTTTGAGCTGATTCTTTTGAGCTAATCATCTAGTTTGAAAATTTTGGAATGATCACACGACAGCATATCGAAATGTTTGCGACACTCCCTTTTTTTTATGCGATTAATCATGTCTCTTAGGGTTCAGTTAGGGGTTGGTTAGATTCAGTTACAATCTTTTTTTACCCTGTTTTTATTAACTTGCTTTCTTGTTTGTGTGTGTGTTTGTGTGTTTGTCCAGTACAAATCTTGCAATCAATTTTTAACTAACTTTCCGACTAGCTAGACATTTGAAACTTTTAGAATAGCTCAGAACACGATGACAATGCATTTTTAAAAACTTTTAGCCATCTTTAAACAGATTTTTGCCATGTTTTTATTATTTTCAGTTAATTTTGTTTTGTAGACTGGTGCAGCCATCTGTCGACCGACGGGAACGAAAAGGTAAACCCAAGTTAACTTCCAAATAACTTCATTTTCTTTCAAGTTGATAGGATAATTCATCAAAAAAAATTTTTTTAAGTATTTATTAATACATAGAATTGTCAAATTTATATGATTCAACAGAAAATTTAAAAACATGGTATATAAAAAGTTCTTTTTATCTTGTAATTATTCCTTTGCTATATCCGTTTCAGTAATAAGATGTAGGATCTATTACTGATTATCATCCACAAGAACGGCTTATAAGTGTCGGATTCATCAATTATACACTAACATTTGTAAGGTATACACAAGATTCGATTCACAAGAATCGAACTTTTAAGTGAATGAATTAAAGAAGCTGCTTCGGATATGCTAATTTCGGCATACGCGCTTAGTATAAATACCATGCAGCGTCATTAATAAAAAAAAGGTGGTTAGGGTTGAAGAAGGTTGTTAAAGTTGGTAGATAAGCGATAGGGAGCTACGAGGTATGCAGCTCCACTACTATCCTGAGCTAGTGCTTAGGGGGCCCAAAGTTTACGTGGCAGAATTGCTGGTTTGACTTACTGTTTGTGAGTATTGAAAATATATTGTTCTTGAAAGCTGTATTTGTATATTCCGTACAAGTTGTACGTATGCTTATTACTGTAAAAGCAAATTCTATATGTGCAACGAATTCAATAAACATTGTTTCATGTATAAACTGTGTTTATTTCAAATTCAAATAGAGTGCCACTTCAAATTATATACACCCAAGTCTGGGTAGAAGTGAGCTATTTACTCTATACATTAACACTGAATACCTATTTGTGCTTGTCCTTATATTATATTAATATACATAAATATAGAGTAATTATACTTACTATATGATGCATACTATAATGTTTCATAATCAACCCTATTTTGAAATACCATTAAAGACAGAAATATTATCTCATAAGAAAAAATCAGTAAAGTATTTTAGTCAGTTCAGCATATTTCATTTCAGTTAAGATTCAGTGAGAGATAAGATCTTTAGGATTCAGTTATGGTCAACATTCGGGAGATATTCATGGATTTTTTTAAGAATCGTATGGTGTTTATATCATGAGATGAAATAGTTTATAAAAGTTTTTCTTTATTAAATTAATAAATAAATAGTTTAGAAAAGCCAGTAGTAAAAAGGGAAAAAATATTTTATCACTTAAAAATGCAGTAATTTTTCCATCATTATTAAAAGTTAAAAGTGATGCATAATTCTACCTCATAAATTTAGTTCTAGATTCATTTGCATTCAGGGATTCTATGAAGCATAGAAAAGTTCAAAGAGTTTCCGTGCTTTTAATATAATTTCTTTAATTTTTTTCTGGGAATCCGTTTATTTAATATACGATGCATTTTGCATTAATAAAGAGCTCAAATTGACTTAAAAATAATAAACTTAAATTTCAGAAATTTTCAGCTAAATATGTCTTGGGGGGGGCAATAAAAAATAATTTCATTACAGAAATTTACGGTAGGAAATGCTGAAAAAGATAATTTAAGAAGATTGCCTACCCATTTTTCAAACGATTATAAAAAGGATTTCAAATACAGTTTTACATAACATTTTCAATTTTTTTTTGCTTTTTTATGAATTTTCTTTAACCTGGGTTTATTAGATCAATACCAGGAGAAATTATTGTTATTTTCATAGGCAAACTTTAACGTCTAAACATAACTTTTTCATCAAGATTAAAAAGCAAATGTATTATTTTATTAGCATAAATATCTTACATTTTAGAACATTTCATGCTCTTTTTTATAGATACTATTCTTATAACTTAAAACCATAAAAGTTAAATGGATTTGATACGAATATGAACGAATAACTCTTTTCCCGGTTAAAAGATATTGAGAATAAAACATTGAGTTTTTAGAATATTCTTTATTTATAACAGTTTCAAATCCCGGAAGGATTGCATTATATTGTGTAATAAATTACATTACCTACGAATTTATTCCTTTTCCCAGCGTTAGTTACTTTCAAAAGCAAAGGGTTGTTAACTTTTGATCTTCAGATCGTTTGCAAAAGCTATTGGGAGCTTTTATTTCATTTACTGAAACCATTTTTATGTGAAAGAGATTCTTATGTTGTACAACTTGTATTAAATTGTATAATGTTTTTGAAGACCATATATTTAGAAGCAATTATTGATAATTTTTAACAGGATTTATTATTACTTATATAACTCCAATACTTACAATAAATTAGACCACAAAATAGAAAATGTTCCACAACAGTGCCGAAAAGCTGCAACAAATCCCAATAGCATATGAAGTTTAAAATGTTCTATTTTGGAAAAATATTGTAAAACTTAAAACAATTCCCCTCTTTCCAATTTTTTTTCAACTCATGTAAACTTAATGAAGTAAATTGAGCATTTTATATCAGTTGTGTGCGTCAAAAATGTAACAAATGCAGTTGAATGGAGTTTTTGGCGTGATTCGTTATTCTAAAATGTTACTAACAGGAAGAAATATTTAATTTAGTTCTCTCAAATCAAATAATCTCTTTCAGTCTAAATGTATAGCAAAATATTGTTAAATAAATTTCTATTTTTTGTTGATATTAAAATTTCCAATTATTTGTCAGATTAACTGCGAAAAAGTCTCTGCTAATGTCAAATCTTATTGGAGCGCTGGACTGAAATAATTGAGCTTTATTACTAAACTCATATTTTAAATAGTTAGGATTAAATATCTTTTTACGATTATAGATAATATTAAGAACGTGTAGTATAGAACTAGTTTAATATATTATGAGCAACATCCTTATATAATAATTTTACAGTTAATAGCAATTATACACATGTACTATTATATGGCGTTAATTCTTTATTTTAAAATTATTTCAATTAAAATGTGCATAGCTATAAGTAAAAATCAATCTCTCCAGTAATATTTTTTTAAAAATAGGTTTCTATTAAAAAAAATTAAATGTCATATGTTTATAAAAGAGAAATTATTCAATCATTATCTTAATTGAATACGTACTCAGAAAATAATTTTTAACTTTATTCCTTTCCTTAAGTTGAATTTTAATACGAAAATAAACTATAGGATGTATACACACTCCTGGTCAAAAGTCTAAGACCACTCATGAAATCAACGTGAAGTGCAAAAAAGATATTAAATAGCACACCCCCTTTAAATAAATAGTTGAATGGCCTTTTAATATATATTGTGCTGATAAAGAATCATGTCAACCATTTACAGTTTTAATTTAAAAAATGCTCGTTATTTATGTTTGTTTAAGTGCATTGAAGTAGAGAAGAAACATTATTTTTGTTAATTCGTGTAATATCCAATAACAAATTAGTGGAAATTCTTTATTGTTGTAAGAACTGACAATCCAAAACCTCATCATATTTTACCGTATAATATAAACAGCTGTAGCAGAGATAGACTATCATCATTACAATGTTGCTTTAGATATGTCGCGGATGCCAGGAATTCGCTCTGTCGGTAAGAAAAAAGAGCAGAAAACATTGAGTTTCCTGCCGTTACAAATCACCCATTACAAAAAAAAAAAAAAAACTAGGCCTATATATCCTACATTGAAAGTTCATATTATATGCAAAGGCTTTGAAAAATTAAATTCATAAAGTAATCAATGAAGAATGAAATATCTTCACTAAAATCTCGTCGAATAAATTAAAGACTATTCTTAGATATGTTCCCTGGATAAATATTAATTGCAAATAATTTATGAATCCTAGTATAAGTTAGGATATATTCTACACGTATAATAAAAGCCGCAAAATCCCCCTGATGATGATTATTTTTGAAATAAATTGATATTAAGTAGGATTTAAAAATAAGTAAATATTTTTTTTATTATTATATGCATTAGTCATTTTCTCTGGATTCAATATTTGTCAGTTTAATCAAGAAATATACTATTATAAGAATATTCATGATAATAAAAAATTAATTTCAGTAAAAAGTTTATTAAGAAATCTCAAAAAATTTAATTTCTGTATAAAATCATAAATTTTCTCAAACATGAGGTACATAATAAAGGACATTTTCAAAATACCTCAATTCCAATTATTTTTATCACATGCTTTCTTAAAAGAAGTTACAATTGAGTTGATACAATTTGAATATTTACTAAATTATAAATGATCTATTTTGAATTCCTCTTAGAAATATTGATAATTGTATTCTTTTATTTATTGAAAAACCACTGTTTCTTTTTTATAAGAGTAAAATACTTAACAAAATTTTTAAATCCATGGAGATGTGTAGAAGAATTTTACCTAAAATAAACAAATAGGATAACCATTTTTATACGAACTATCGCTGGCGTAATCAACAAACCACAAAACTAAAAAAAAAAGGACTTGAAATTTTCGTGCTATTACATTAGTTTATGATCCTTGTTTATGGTCCCTGGACAACTCTATCAAACCTCATAACTCCAAAAAATTTAATTCATCCAAAAAAAAAAGTATACTTAAAACATTATACTTAAAACAATATGTAAGATTGTAATAGTTGTTTCCTTCAAAAAACTTTCATGAACTCAAATTTAAATGTACCTAAATTTTCAATTTCATGTTAATACATATTTAAACTACATGTTTCACCAAAGTTTTCACCCTCTCCCGATTCTAAACGTGTCATTCATCAACGATACAGTAAGAAATACTACGGAATGGTTTGTGTCCCATTTCTATGTTTCCTTCCTATTTAAACAATTTAATCTAAAAGCCCCAGAAAGATTTCCTAACAAAGAATCCCAGAAACTGCGACATAACCAGTACAAAACAATAATTTTAATCAGAGCGCAGTGACAATGCTACCCTGATATTTTACTGTGGTGGAATAATCCGTTTATAGTAGTAATTGCGATATAAAAAAGAAATTAATTAGGCTTTAAGTAATGTCTTATGTCTCTGTAAACTGCTGCAATTAGATATAATTTCTAGCTCGAGGAACGAGAATTATCCTATAGCGGAAATCCTCAGAAATAAATTCTTTTAGAACATAAAGTATCTTTGGTCCCTACTGGGACCGCTTGTCACACATTCTGTTCCAAAAGAATAATGTAATTGCCCTTTAAGAGTGTGAAAGGGGATAAATGCATTTAAATCGAAAAAGTTAGGTTCGCATTGTAAGAAATATCAGAAGTACTTTAGAAATGGTAGAATAGTGTTCACCAATCAGAACATTTCAACGTAAGTATTGAAGGAAGTTCGTATAAGTGTTTTTAAATTGCTATCAAAAACTCAGGGTGTTGTGAAACATAAGTTGGTATGTAAAGATAATACGTAAGAAGTATTTCTTTTTACTTATCCCAGAAAAAATTTCCAGTTGGAAATAAAGTCTTTTACTTATCAGTTCGTTACATTTCTTTATAAACCTTTTTCAAATAAAAGTCTTGTTTGGAAATAAACACACACAAAAGCATTCATTGTATATATGTATTAACCAAGAAATTCATTGAATAGATTTACTTAGCGATAGAGACATAATTAACTAAATAATTTTCTTTACAAAATTAAAAGTTTTATAATGAATTTGATTTAAATTATCTATTGATAATAAAAGTAATATGTTTTGAAACAATTTTAAAACTTTTACATTTTTATGCAATACTATTTAATTTTCTTGTCTTCTTAGTTTTAAAATAACTGACACATTGGGAATAAAACCCCCATTTATCTATAAACACCACAGTAAGCGAGAATAACGGTAAGACTCAGTATGGCATCGTGGCTGTACATACATATAAGGTCGAAATACCTGACTGCAGCGTCTGATTGGATGCTCTATCAATTAGTATATTTGTATAAAGAAAAAACTCATGGGGAAAAGCTTAGAATGAGCATCACCATAAGAATATGGATATATTTGATGGTACATATAAGAGTAATTGCTTCTGCGGTTAAGGTTGTGCAAGTTGGGCGTAGTTTGTACAAAAGGTGTTTGTACAATGTGTTTGTAAAAAAGGTACACGATGGTTATGTCTTAAGGAAAATTCGAGATATTTTCGAAGAACCATTTTCATAGGAAAATGACATAGAAATTGTGTAGGTAGCTTTTGGTTATGGTTATACATGTAGTCGTGTGGTTTGTAAAGTAATAATTTTTTTTAGCCATGAAGATATCCAAGATAGAAAAAAATCTAAGATGGTTATGTCTTCTTGAAAATTCCAGATATTTTCGAAGAACCGTTTTCATCGGAAAATGATACGGAATTTGTGTAAGTAGCTTTTGGTTATGGTTATACATGTAGTCATGTGGTTTGTAAAGTAATAATTTTTTAGCAGCCAAGAAGGAAGCAAGATAAAGAAGGTACAGGATGGTTATGTCTTCTGGAAAATTCGAGATATTTTCGAAGACCCATTTTCGTCGAAAAATGATACAGAATTTGTAAGTAGCTTTTGGTTATGGTTATACATGTATCCATGTGGTTTGTAAAGTAATAATTTTTTTAGCAGCCAAGAAGAAAGCCAAGATAAAAAAGGCACAGGATGGTTGTCTTCCAGAAAATTCGAGATAATTTCGAAGAATCGTTTTCATCGGAAAATGATACAGAACTTATGTAAGTAGCTTTTGGTTATGGTTATACATGTAGTCATGTGGTTCGTAAAGTGATAATTGTTTTGGCAGCCAAGATAAAAAAAAGGTACAGGATGGTTATGTCTTCGGAAAAATTCGAGATATTTTCGAAAAACCGTTTTCATCGGAAAATGATGCAGAAAATGTGTAAGTGGCTTTAGGTTATGGTTATATAATTGAAACGTGGTTTGAAAAGTAATTTTTTTTCGCAGCCAATAAAAAAGCCGAGATAGAATAGGTCTAGGATGGTTATGTCTTCGGGAAAATTCGAGATATTTTCAAGAACCATTTTCATTGGAAAGTGATACAGAAATTGTGTAAGTGGCTTTTTTTATGTTTTCTCGAGTACAGTTTGCGTTTCACGTTCCTACGTCATCCACAAGTAACATTATTGCTCTCCAATGAATTTGTATTCTGAGAATCCCAATAACGAGAAAATAACTGGAAATGTCTTTAACTTCTAAGGCAATTTCAAAGTAAAATCTCCTATTTTAAAATATTTTCTAACTAAAAGAAAAATCTGTATATGCTTTAATCAATATAATAAAAGATAATTTTAAAAAGTAACTTCTTATTATCTAACTAAGTCTAAATGTCAAGGAATTCAAAGATGACGAAATCTGGTAATCGAGAATAAATGATAATATATTGTTGTTCTTTGCAGGTCCTGGATATTTGTAGAGGATTCTAATTTAGAAAACTTTGGAAAATGACATAGAAAAGACTAACAAACGAGTTTAAAATTCTGTAAACACTGTTTTATTAGAGTTTATTAAATTTTCCCTTAAATAATAAAATTAAAGTTGAGAGAAGTAGAAATAAATGTTGAAATAAACACAAAAAACACCGAACATTCTAACTCACATAGTTATAGATGAAATATCATCCTTTTATCTACAAAGCATTCAAATGGAAGCATGTATGGCTACCAATTATTCATTTAAACTTACTGCCATTTTGTTTTAATGACAAAAGAGACAGATATCAAAGCAGTATAGTCTCCAGCTATTCTCCTAATGGACTGTAGAGATTTCAGTCGGTATGAAAAAATTCTTCTTCAGACTCAGTTCTAAAATAATGCATGCATTAAAAGCAATGTAATTATGCTGTAGAAAAATACCAGTAGTAATTTCCCGAAATACCCTTTTATCTTAGATATCTAAATGCAGTGATAAATCAGAATGTTTAAGAAATATAAATGTTTATTTAAATGATTAAATGTATAAGGAACGTTTGTTTTAAAAATCTGTGAACATCTCCTGTATGTATCTATTGCTATTAATGTTAAAATAATCATTAATATCCTACACAAATTAACATAAGACTTCATTCCTACATCTGAAAAAAGTCATTTATTTTTTATCTTTGAAATTGCTTGTCTCCTATTGAGAAAAAGAACTTGAATTCATAGAACATTAACATAGCTAGATATACGTAAGATAATAGGTTAGACACAATATAATTGGAGACAACGCGTGGATATAAAGGGGAAAGTCGATCTCGTTGATTCATCTTTTAAAATGATAGCAAGCTTCTGTGAAGCATTGAGAACCGGGGCATTATAATTATGTTGACATACCACCAGTACTGCCAAACCTTATCCAGAAGGAATAAATGTTAGGGTAGCAAATAAGTGTCTGAGAGAGACGTCCTGTCAAGATACTCAACCACTAAACATTAAATCTCAGCTGCCCAACTCACTGAAATCGTTCACTGACTCTCCCTAATTCACAAAATTGTTCGTAATGAGTTTCGTCACTGCCTATCCCACACGAGAATCATCGATAACATATAGAAGAAATCCTTAAGAAGCTCATATTCGTTCCTGAGGGAAACGTAAAGATTCAGTGATAGTTTTCGCTGCAACACTTTATGGTCTTTTGACCATCTGATTGTTCTTTGTGGACACATAACTGCTAGGACTATCTTGCAAGTCTGGTGGACGAGATGCCAATAGTATTTCAAACATTCTTTGCTAAATATTGAGACATATATCAATATGCACCAAGAAAAAAAATCAAGACTAGTGAGAGAGGGGTTTCATACACATTTAAGTGAGGCTACACATTTCCTATGGCCTGTCATGTGGTCTGTTCTTGAGAAGCGATTCAGGAAAAGATTGCTCTAACAGCATTTTAAATGAAGCTAGAACATATAATAATTAGAATATTTTGTATAGTGGCTTTATATTTTTTGTTTGCAAAATTATTAATTTGAGAAATACACTCTAACACATGTCTGAGAATAACTAAAGGACACGAACTCAAATTTAATATCTAATGTTACCATTTAATTTCTCTTAATCTTACTTAACATTAATTTAAACACTGATTACAAACTTTTACAGAAATCTTCATAGTAATTGTTTTCATACATTGAAAAAATTATTAGAACACATAAAATTCAAGTTACATATTTTCAATTAAGCACTGTACTCTCGCCTGATAAATAAAACACAAATAATTATGAATTACCACCACCCTCGTTTGAGATTGAAGCATCTGATCGTTTCTACTAAGTCGACCAGCGGAATCGGCAAAGCAAGAAAAAATGGCGGATAGTTCTAGATCGGACCAACACGAGGTCCTCTTCCTGTCGCTGCTTATTCTTCAACCCCCTAAGAAAACGTTTCTCAAACTTTCTTTTAGAACCGGGAAGAGCAGAGGGCAGCTATGTCCTCGAACAAACACCTTTCAGCTCTCATTGGCTAAAGAGATGTTGCTAGGCCGTTGCTATGGGGACTCTAAGACCCTTTACAGCCGAGAAGGGGTGGCAAGTCACTCTTTTATTCTGTGCACCTTTCTACAGGTTACGCTAAATTAGCCTCCGGGAGGTACATACCTTTCTTCCGGAAACCGGTACAAAATAAACCATAGACAAGATCCCAAGCACACATACATCTTAGGACATACATAATAAAACAGGTACACTAAAATGTGCATGGAACCGAATCAATGCTGTATCAAGACTATGAGATTAGAAAATATATTTACCAAGTCAAATTCCATATCACACAGCATCATCATAAACGATTTTTTCAAATAAAATTCCGCCTGGAAACTGTAAAGAATTTGAATCTGTTTTTCCAAGGGGGAATTAAAATTGTCTTCACCACCAAAAGAGGAATTATAACGTACTAATAAATTATTGTGTCCCAAAAGAAGTGTTTTGTTGACAAACACTTGTTCTTGGTTGTGTAAAAAACAGGTATGCATAACGTATTTTATATTTATATTACAAGTAATCTTTACTCCTCAACTCGTTAAGAACTGTATGCTAAAAGTAGGAATCAAAGCTATGACCTCCGGGCTATAATGAATCCAAACCACTTGGGAGTTCCGGTATGTAAATACGTTCATCCAGTTCTTGAATATTATGCTTTTCAACTCATTTTAATATATTTCATTGTGATATATGTTTAATATTTTTCAGTTTTTACCTGTCTATTAAAGTTCATCTCAATTTCTCCCAAGCGTTCTGTTTTTAAAAGTAACTACAATATATGAAAATTTCAAGATTACGGATCCCCACTTATTGCATCAATCCAACAGATGTAAATTACTAATCTGTTGAACCTTAGATAAAACACTAAAAATTAATTTTTAGCAAAGAATAAAGATTTTACTTCAATGTTGAATATTAATCTCGAATCTCTGTGTTTATCTTTGCAATGTCATCATCACTTGATACTAATTTTGAATTGATAGTCACGTACCTCTTACACAAATCAAACAAATAGTTTCCGAATAACTAAAGTAAATTCTTCACATGTGTATATCTCTTTTTTAGTACCTGCTATACAAGTTTGTGCGTTTCAAAAAAGACTTTGATTCATTACCGCAATTAATGGTAATTTTTTGTCATCCATAATGACTAATTTTAGTAATTAGCAAATCCCCTTAACTGTTTTGACGATAAAGAGTTGTATTTAGGTTGTATCATTAAAAGGTAGATAATAGAATCCATCAAAGAAACCTCTAAAATTATTCATAATTTGTATTTTTTCCAGTACTTAACACATTTTTCCTACTCTGTGAATAAATATATACATTCCAGGCTTTTATCTCAGAAGCTAGAATTTACTAAGCATTGCAATAAGTGCATAATTGCTATCGAATAAATAAACTATGCAAATGAAGAAATGCCTGGGGTTAGATTAGAAACTGTTTAATTAGGTGAGACATTAATTAAAATATTCTTTTTTGAGTTTTATAAATTGGTATTCTTTATTTATGAATATTATTTCAATTTAATATGCTCTAGGATATTTGATTATTGTACATGATTTCCTGAAAAATTTTTACCACGAATTTGACTTACGACTCGTTAACGTTCTGAAAATTATAATTAAAGCTTTGTTTTGTACTATAAAAATTAAAACGTGTAACACTTTAAGTAAAATTTCTCACTTATTTAATTTATCAGTACATGAATGTTTTAAAAATAACAGTTTAAACATTGTTCTAAAGTTGATTAAAAATAATTGCTGAAAATATAGAACAAATTCAAAAAATTTTTACACTTGAATAAAGAATCGAAATAATCATAATTTTGAGTAGATGGTTTAAATTAATTTTTTTCTAGGTTTCTTTCCTCACTTTTCAATGCACGTGTAGGTAAATAATAACAGATTGCCAAACAAATATTTGAATTTGCTCAAAACAAAATTGCCGATATTTCTGAAAGGTTATACATGAGTATTTCCCCCAGTTGGAATTATGCCAGTATGTGCTATTTAAAAGAAACTTTATTTGATTCTTTTAAAATTAAGTGTTGTAGATATCACTTGTATTGAAAAGTCGTTCGTATTTTAAATGAATAAGACTAAATGAAAAGGAATCATATAAAGAAACAATTCGAGGGTATTTCTAAAAGTAACAGCAAATTGAATATTTTGATGCAAATAATTCAATTATAAATATAACTGATATGTCCTTTTTCTTTATTATTACCCCCCCCCCCCGTTTTCAATATACCCTCACAAAGTTTCAATAACTTCTTTATTCCATCGCATAAAAAATGTTTTTGGTTTTCTTTGCAACCACTTAAACTCTATGTACGACAACAGTTATCGTAAAACATCAGTGGTTACATCAGTAGTTACGAATCGTGAATAAACGATACTACTTGCCGACAACTTTAAAAATAAGTCTTTTATTAAAATATCAGATTAGTTTCCAAAGTTCATAGTTTGGAAACTAATGTAATCACCTAAATTGCTATTTTATTCTTCTTTCCTACTGCGAGACAAATAATTCCATTACCTGTGTGTGATGCCACTTGATCAAAATAATCAAAAAGTGAACTGAAAAAAAAACAGAGTTACATAAAAATTCAAAGAAAGAAAATACCTCATATTGGTTTCTACATATAAATAGAAAAGTATATATCCAAAATGATATATCTCTTATATAATAAAGTAAAATTTTCACTATCACTTAAGTTTATAACTCGCATAAATGTTTGAATAAAAAAAGCATTTTAATAACTCGTGCAAGTATTCTTACTTTGTTGAAAGGAAAAATTTCAGTCAACATAATATCAATTAATCCAGTGCCACTCGTACAAGCTCTTTATTTACTTTTTAAAACAATTAATGAAGAACAAATAAAATTGAATTTCTCTGGGTTAAGTTTATGAGAAAATTTGACATCTTTCTTTATTTTGCTGTCAATATATTAATTGGGGCCAACAAAATGATAAAAAAATGTGAAGCTCGATCTGATAGAAGACAACTTGATGAACTCCAGGCTTTTTTACTTCTTTTTTCATTCTGGAAGGTGAATCTAATTAACTGCTTCAATGAGTACACGCTTTGACTGGAATAGTGTGTTAATGAATTCTCCCGATACTGAAGTGAGTTGAATTTTTAGAAGCTAATTCCAGAATTATGACTGACTGCGACCTGAATAATTGATTTTCTATTAAATAACTTGCAGGAGTACATTTATCTAGTTTGAAGCTAAAAATAAATTTAGAACGAACGCTATTTTTGCAAAGCTGGTAGTTGTATTAATTTGGATTTGTGATTTTTCCGGACGTGTACAGTGTTATATCATGAAATAGATTATTATAAATAACCTTTAGTGTGCAAGTATAAATAATTACTTTCCTGTTCTTGAAAACACATAAAATTACACAGTATTTTTTCAAGTTCTATCGCTGATATGGACATATTAAAATCAGCTATTTTATTATAAATAATTGTTGTAATCTGTAGCAGTCAATGAAGAACAAATTTAGAATGATCGCTATTTTTACAAGGCTGGTAGTTGCATTAATTTGGATTCAAGATTTTTGGACATGTACAGTGTTATATTATCTTGAAATAGTTTATTATAAATAATCTTTTGCGAACAAGTATAATTACTTATATTTATGTCCTTGAAAACACTTAAAAAATCTTTATTTTTTAAAGCTCTATCGCTAATTTCACCTTTTTTTAAATCATCTGTTGCACTATAAATAGTTGTAATCTGTATCAGTCAATAAAAACATATTTAAAATGAAACCATTTTGCTTATTTAATATCACATAAAATTTCTTATCAATTACGCAGGTCTGCAAAAAAAATAATTTTTTAAAAGTTGTTTGCACTTTGATAACTGTTTTCTATGTATTTTTCAGTGCTGATTTCAAAAACGAAATCCATTTTTTCTAACCCGTCAGGTTATCTCACAAAAAGGGTGTGTATTTTGGGTAAAAAACTCAATTTAACGCAATTTTGTACATTTTTTTCTAAAGGTTCTAAATTTTAATAAACAGATAAAAGATGCTAAGTTTTTTCCTTTACACAGCAGAATATTGAAAAAAGTGCATAACTATAGGGTCAAAAGTCCTTGTAGAAGCACTTTCGCTTCACATCAAAACTTCTTTTAGTGCTCTTCCTGCTGTGGATAGCTTAAGGATCGTCCTTTTTTATATCCGGCAGTAATCCGCTACCATGTTAACGTTCCATTTTCCTTGGTACCTTTTTTCCATTTCCTTGATGTCTTGATGGAACCTTTCTCCCTGCTTTTCACTGACATCACGAAGATTTGCAGGGAAGAAGTCAAGGTGTGAGTGGAGAAAATGAACTTTCATGCTCATATTACAATCCACCTTCATAAAGTTGTCTAGCATGTCAGCGACGATTCACTTGTAGTTTGGGTCCCTTTTTGTTTCTCAAAAAACGTGTTACACTTATTTTAAAAGATTCCCATGCTGCTTTTTCTTTTGTTTCCATTTTATTAACAAAGCTGGCATCCCTCATTAGTTATCTTATGTCAGGTACGACAAACACTGCTTCTTTTATCTTTGCCTCGGATAACACAGGAAACTGCTCACAAAGATATCTAAACCATTTTCTTCATTTGGCAATAATGCCTTGACAAATTGTTTCATCAAATCCAGTTTAAGGTGTAGTGGTGGAAGTAATACCTTTTTGGGACCTACAAGTCTCTTCCTCTCAACATTTTTAACTCCAATCTGCAAGGTTTTTCTCAGCGGCCATTCTTTCTGTATATAGTGTTGCTTACTGTCACGACTGTCCCATTTGCAGGGAAAGCAAAGGAACTTTGTGTAGCCTCTCTGTTGACCAAGCAACATTGAAATCACTTTTAAATCGCCACAGATCGTCCATTTATAATTTGAATAACAAATTTTGCTTAAGACCAGCTCAAGATTTTCATAACATTCTTTTAAATGAACCGAATGTCCAACAGGCACCGAAGCATACTTACTGCCGTTGTGTAGAACTGCTTTTAGATTTATTTTTGACAAATCGATAAAAAGTCCCCATTCTTCCGGCACATATTCTATTACAAAACTTGCTATAACTCCAGGAACATCGCTGCAAAAAACAAGGTCATCTTCTTGAGAGAAAAAAGGCATAAACTCCTTTTCCCTACTTTGATACCAAGAAAAGCATGTACCTGGAGCTAACAAATGTTTTTCTTTCAATCTAGATCCTAAAACTTCTGCTGAATCTTTTGGAAGTCCTGAGACTCTAAATCGTTCAGTTTATATTAGGTGAACAAAATAGGTTCACTTGTGCACGGTCGTAGCAGTCACTGTCTTCATCATTAGCACACGGTGGGGGCAATTGATCAGGATCATCTAAAATTCTCGTATCATCCAGATAATCTGGAGGAGAAGGTATTGGTACTTCGGGTCAGTAAGAAATAGGACGAATGGCTGACGGGATCTTTGGATAAGAAATATCTTTCTTATTTTTTAAATTGAAACCTTGCATGTTGCAGGAACAAAAATAACAGTCATCACTATGATTTTGGGGCTCTCTCCATACCATAGGTATTCCAAAACGAAAGGGTGGCTTTTTACCTGCAGGCACTAACACGATGTCAGTGGAGGGAGATAGTGAGGGATAGGAGGGAAGGTTGACAGACAGGCACTAGTAGGAAAGTGATGCAGTTTTAACCGTATTACACTAGTTTTAGTACGACTGTCCAGTATATATTAGAATGTCTATTTCATTGCAAAAGCCCTAAAACTTTCTCATAACTTTTTAAAAGTATTTGTAAGCAAAATAACAGTTCCTTTGGACATTGGAAATTTTGTCTAAACTCATAGTGATACCTTACTTAAAAAAAGTACACAAATTCGACAAAACTAGACATGCTAATTGCAACATAACGTGATGGAATGTTTTCAATAATTTTCCCATAAGCAGCACCAAAAATACTATAAAAATCACCCATTTCATTTGAGACAATTGTTTTGACTCAGACCTGTGTTATGAAAGATTTTGAAGCCATTTTCAAGAATTCTACAGCCTGTTTCCTATGTGGTAGTATTTATGCTGTTCTTTTATATAAGCTTCCTATATTTAGTGCTAAAAATTTTCACTGTGGAACTATTTTACTTCCTTATATATGTTAACATCTCCGAAATTCAATTGATTTGTTTTTTGTTTAAATATAAAAGTACATAAAATAGAGCAAAAAAGTCTCGACTCTTATGCTCTTAAAGTATACTTTGAAATGTATAATTTTATTATACTTTAACACAAGTATTTAAAATATACTTTTTAAATATCTTGTTTTCTTTATTCGCTAAATGGGAATATTTTAAACTAAAATAAATATTTATTTGTTTTTCAGTGCGGCAGACGCTTGTTTCTGACGGTAGGTACTTCTCTGACACCGTCCCATGAAGACCCGCGTGGTTTTACTGTCTACTTTCTTGTGGGAACATCATTTAGGTCAGCCAACATTGCTCCCTATGAAGAAGACGACAGCTCAGAACTGTTGTGATGATAATTATTAGTTTTTTAAATAATTAACGTTTATTTTTATCTCGGGTTTTGTGGTAATTAAGTTTAAGTAAAGTAAACAATTAAATGTTAGTAACGGTTGTGCTTTGTTAATAAATTATTAATCCTCTGCTAAATGTATTTGATGGTTAAACTTGTGGTGATCAAATATTCATTGATTTGATTAATGTCATCGCATTTGGAGAAGCGTGCGCAAGTTTCTCTAAATTTTTTGACATTATGAAGAATTAAATTGAGGGAGGTCATCACATGTTTGGCTTCATTATTAAAATTTTTATTATTTAATTAATCTTATTTATAAACCTTGTGAGTGGCTGGTACGTATTTTTGACTGGTGAATTTTACTTGTTGATGGAAATGTTGAAGAAATTTAGATAAATAGCAAAAGTTTTATTACTATTCCTTGTTTTTCTTTCTTTCCCAAAAACTGACTCTGTGCCTAGCAACAGGATTCGATCGCTATCTTTTGCTGGCCACTGTCCTTAGTAATTTGATATGCCCGGTCTTCGCCATTTCTTCGTGATGCCCAACCAAGCCTCCCGAGCTTGGGACTCGTGCCGTGTTCCTGTAACCTCAGCTACTCTGGGGGGTTTGAGCTGCGAACCAGGGTTCTGTCCTCGTAGCGCAGAGTTAGAGGATGATATTGATTTGATTCGACGCCACAGAACGCTAACCGCTATACTATATGGACAGCTTCTAAAATTAATGTAATATGGTACTTCATAGCTTATTGAACTTGGTATAAATGCAGCATCTTTTCCAAAGAATATAATAATATTCAAAACATGATTTTTTTGTTTATTTTAAGTTAAATATTACATCTTTAAACTTTAATTAAGGCGTTAAAATTTAATAAATGTAGATAAATAATTTTAAGATTTTAAAATATTTATAGTAAAACATGAAATAGTTCTCTAGTATTCCTTTTATATAAAGTTTGGGTGTTTTCTGTAATGACGTTTTAAAGTTTTAGCAACTGTCCTAAAGAAATTAATGTTTCTTTATAAGAAGTGAATTTGAAGGTACAATGTATTTCTTTGTTCCATAAAAAATAGGTGCTAAATGAAGGAATATTTATCACTCTTTATATACTTCTAAAGATTCACCATATTTCTTTCAATTAAGCTATTAATAAATATGTATGAATTGTATTCCAGCGACACCTCTTTCGAATATACATTTAACAAAAGGTTAGATTTAAATGCATGACTAAACGTAATTAACTTACAAAACAAATCCCATCATTTATGGGAAAATCAATATAAATCAAAAGAAAATACTTTCATAAAATCACATTTTACAAGAGAGGGAGAAAAAAGAAATTGATGTTAACAATATTTTAAATGTACTAATTCAGTTCAAAAGAACTGTTTAAAAAAATGTGGAAAGAAATTTGATATTTATCAATAGTCAGGCTTTATTTTCGAGAAGAAAGAAACTAAGAGACAGATTAATTATCTCTCTCCAGATATACATGTGAATGGCACTCATTTACTTTACTCGAAAAAGTCTCTTTGCTTCACACACATTTTCATTTTCTAGGAGTGCCACACAATTACTCTTCTGAAATGCTATAAAGGAAAGGGGATTATCAGAGTAATTCTTAACAAGTCGACTTTGAATTACAAATTGCCAGACACTCAAGAAGCACGTATTGTTGTGAATACAAAGGAGTTAGAAAAGGTTTAAAATCACCTTTTTTTCCTTTTAAAAGGATAGGATTTTATTTTAGTCTCAGGTAACATAATAAAATATGTATATAGAACTACTGGGGGATATCCGTAAACAGCTTAATAAAGGATAAGTAAAAAAAACTGAGTTTCATCAGACCTTCGAAAGAAAAGGCTAAATTTATACCATGAAAACGATAAAATATGCATAGTATATTTATATTTATCTAAAATTCATTCATCAGCATCAAAACGTATTGAAGCTGTATAAGCATACTTTTTTCTTATTCTGTCTTTTCAAATGTCTTTCATGTGCATGATACATGTAACGGTAAGAAATTTAAGAAGATAGTTACAGATAGTTATAAAAATATCCTATTTAATATTTTATAACATGAGCGTAGCACAAATAACATTTAGTAATGTATAACATATTTTACACACACTTCAATTCCTAAATTTAAAATCAGAAACTTTCTTGAGCCTTTCTATAGCATAATTCCCATCTAAGTTCACAAAAGTCAAATGTGTGTAAATACAGCTCATTTTTTAAAATAAATTTTGAAATTTAATTTACAGTTTCCATTGTTATATTTCAGCATTTTTATTTGTATCAAAATAAGGGTCAAAAGATATGATTACATGATATCTGAACCTTTCAATTAGCTAAAAAATTATAGGTCTTAACAGCTAACTTAATTTTGAACTAAGAAACATTATTTTTTACACTAACTCAGTTGTTATTACGGGAGTTAAAAAATATTTTTAAATGATTTTAATTGCTGTTAGAATTAGTTTATAAAAGTGTCCGACATTCTGCTCAATTTAACACATTAAACAATAGTTAAGTATACTGTAGTTTGTACAGTGGAGGATGTTTCAATCTGAAACTTCGTTTTTATTTGTGGTGAAAAAGAAAATTAGGTATACTTTAAGAAAATTTATTTACTACAGACAATACATGCATGTGTAAAAATTTGAAGCCTTTCCCATACCTCCCCATTTAAAATTTAATTTCTAAAACATTACATTTCAAAAGAAGAGGAAAACCTCATATAAGAAATATTCTCTCAAGCGGAAATAAAGAGATTATAATTGTAACTCTTGAACTTAGAATCACGGTAAAACTTGCTGTAAGCATCTTTATACACCTTTTTCTTTCACCCAAAACTTTATATAGTCATTCATTACTTAGTCAAAATTTGACAGGAACAGTTGCTTCAGTTCCCACACTTATACCGAAGCAAAAAAAGACAAAACTTGCCACAGAACCTTTTATTTCCGAGCAATAGTATGACCTCCCATTCCCCTTTGCTCTAACAACCAGCACTTACTGAAATTACCTGTTTTTTATTGATGAATCCAAACTTTCGCGGCTGCTCCTTGTACGTGAATGGAATTGCCTGGATACAGGTAAGACTTATTTCTTAGTTGCAAAATTTTTAAGAAAAGTTTAATGGTTCTTCAAAGCATCAGATTGTGAATCTCTTTGGGAAGTTTTCTTTCCGAGTTATTCCGAGACCGCTGATACTCGGAAGTCATGATTCTAATAGAGAGATATTGCCGATACATTGATTTAGGGCAATGGGAATTTTTAATTGTAGATGCACTGATTAAAAAAGTTAGATGTTGGTCATTATTAGTAACTTAGTCAAGACACGTATTTTTGAACACTTTGAGAATTCTTTGCCGATCTGTACATATCACATGAGCTTTATTATTTAATGACTAAGCATTAAACATAAAACTTCTGTTAACCGTATTTATCAGCATTGTTAAATAATTAACTGAACTTAAGTTTTGATTTTTCTCCTTTTTAATATTTATGATGTAACATAAAACAATGATTCACAAAGATTAGCAAAATAGTTTTTTAACAGCTAACTGAGAAAATTTAAATCACATGTATCAGAAGACTGTCGAATTTTTAAAAAATAATTCAAGGTAATTAATTCGCTAAAATAGTATTCTGAGGCAAATTGTTTCTTAAATATTTTGAACTCACAAATATTACATGTTCTTTGGTGATATGCTAAGGCAAGACGATAAAAAAAAATTCAGGTACTATCTTCTAACGAAACTGCCGCGAGTTATTAACGTAGGATTACTTATCATTGCTTACCTCTTTTGTATGTATATATGTATGTATGTGTTTTGTATATACGTTTCTATCTATTTATATATATATATATACATCTCTCTCTCTCTCTCTCTCTATATATATATATATATATATATATATACATATATGTATGTATATATATATATATATATATACATATATGTATGTCAAAATTTGACGCACTTCGTTACCTTTCTGTTTAACGGTACGGATGGTTTTAGCGTCTGAAATTTTCCTTTGCGGAGAACCGTTATGGAGGAACGTAATCCTACGTTAAATGTTTGATGCAAGTAAAGCAAAATGTATGACTGACACAATTCTACAGCATCGTAAATAACCAATAGGGACTCACTTTGGAGTTATAGCATAATAGGTAGAGCAATATAGTAAAGAAAATAGAATTCTATTCCTGGCATGAATGTGGAAAATCTAGAAACATATATATGATTTCGCATTTCTGGTACAATAACCAGTAGAGCGTTGCTGACAGAAAAAAATGGGATGTCACCTAAAAACCACCTCCTCTCTTGACATTTCGAAAAATAAATATCTTAATGAATCATTCTTTCAATTTTCCCCCACCCAAAAATGTATTTTTACCATGTTCTTATTAACTTGCTTTCTTGTTTGTGTGTGTGTTTGTGTGTTTGTCCAGTACAAATCTTGCAATCAATTTTTTAACTAACTTCCTGACTAGCTAGACATTTGAAACTCTTAGAATACCTCAGAACATGACGACAATGCATTTTTTAAATACTTTTAGCCATCTTTAAGCAGATTTTTTCCATGTTTTTATTATTTTCAGTTAATTTTGTTTTGAAGACTGGTGCAGCCATTTGTCCGCCGGGACGGGAACGAAAAGTTAAACGCAAGTTAACTTCCAATTAACTTCATTTTCTTTCATGTTGATGGGATAATTCATCAAAAAAATTATAAAAAGTATTTATTAATACATAGAATTGTCAAGTTTATATGATTCAACAGAAATTTTAAAAACATGGTATATAAAAAGTTCTTTTTATCTTGTAATTATTCGTATTCATCTTACTGAAATATTAGTTCTCCACACAATTTAAAATGATGTTAAGCTACAGCAAGGCTGATGTGCAGTGCATGAAAGTCAAAAGTGTGCAATATTATACATATGGCTGTAGAATGGTCAAATTTCACCAAGTATATCTTACCATAGCTGCTATGTTCTAGTTAAATTCATAAAGAGACACTTAACAATACTGACGTTCAGATATTTCTTAGAAGTTGCAATTCCGGACTCAACAATTCTCTTTGAGGTCAGTATTCTATCGCACTCAAAAGCGGCGCCTATGGCTATCAGTTCCCCTCTTGCCCCGCAGTCCTCCTCTATCTTGAAATGCATCTCTTGTCTCGAGGATCTGGGCTCAAAGAGGAAAAATATCGTTCTGAGTATACCGGGCCACTGTGGGATCCTGGGTAACGAGAAGTCGGATTTACTAGCCAAGATGGGGACAACAGTTACTCATGTGACTCAACAACTTCATGTGAAGCTATCTCTTTTCACTCGTTGGAATTGATGGCCCGTGACCATTTCCGGAACAGTCTAAAAGACAGTCTCCGTGAGAGCAGTATACCTAAAATCTGTTATAACTTTATCTTCAATATCCCTGATCAACTCGAGTTGAAAGCGGTGGCACTTTTCAGACTTTTGATGGGACATCACTGTCTGGTCAAACACCTATTCCAAATAGGAATAACGGAAAGTCCCAAATGCAAACTCTGCAATCGGAGGGAAGATAAGGACTTACCACACCTTCTCCACTGCCGCACGCTAGTTTCGTCAAGCGTGCATGGTCGACACTGGCAGGCAAGGGCCCTTATGAGCTAAACATATGTATTATTTTTCTGCTGTTATTTTTTTATGTTTATGTTTATCATTTTTGTATGTTTATGTAGCCCGCCATTGGAAACAAAAAAAATATTTCTTAGAAGTAAACGTCTTTCCCTATCACAAAGCTTATACCGGCTTACCAATACTTTTTTTCCTAGCAGTATTTCCGTTCTTAGTCAGCAATACTTACCATCGATATGGTCATGTCTAGAATGCTTGCAGTGTCATGCATAATTATATTTTTACCAACCCCCGTACTTTAATTCCACGCATCATATTTGTAGAAAATGCATTAACTTTCTAGAGGAAGTTAGTGGTTTCATCTCCTGCACCTCTAAAGCTATGGCTCAATTTAGTACACATAAAAATTTAACGTTAGCTGGCAGACATATTATTTTAACGTTTAAAAGAGCAGACAAATTTTTACAACATTTACACGAGTTGTTATTTCAAACGCCAACGTCGAATTTGTTGGTGTTTAATAAAATACGCTAGAGTTAACTGATGACAAATGGATATTTTAAGATAGTATCGAACGGGGTTATATATTATATGCTATGATTTTGTTAAATATTTCTTAAGGAAAAATAGGAGAAGTCATTTAAAATAAAATGAAAGATGATTATTAGGGAAGTTTTAGGGGGAATATACGAAGCTATATGTCACGCACGCTCACACACGCATAAATATTTAAAAATAATTCAAAATTAATTTTATAAAATATCAACGTAATTTAATTATATGTTAAAAAAATAGTTTGATATACTAATAGATATAAGCATAAAAAAAAATCAATAATTTTAAAAATAAATAAACTAAGTAAAAAATAAAATCTTTTCCAGAAATAATGGTACTATATAACCAGGTTAACTTTATAACTTTCATTCTTCATTAGGAGCTTTAAAATAGTATTTAAATAGCTTAATCCCTTATCGGTTTATGTTTAGTGGCAACTAAATGCTTTCTCAATTTTATAAGGTATTCTGAGTTTTATTATCTGTAAATTTGTCTTATGTTTAAATTTATACGCTTGTTGGTTGAAAACTTTTAACCTAAATATTATGATCTATTGGAGATATGGAATTGATCAGTTTAAAAAAGCTACTTTAAATACGTATATTCGTTTATTGGTTTTGCCAATTCTAGAATATCCATAATACTCATTATTAATATCTATACATACAAACACAGAAATTTTGGTGGTTGAATAATAATTTTTGAGCTTTTTAATATGAAAAATTATTTTCTTCATATATCTAATCTGGTCATTTTATTCTAGTTTCGACTGAAATTCGATTTCTATTTGAATTAAAAGTTTTATTTGAATATTTTGACCCTAATCTGAAGCTTTAAAAATGAAATCGACTCATGAATTCCATAGAATTAATCACAGAAACAATACTTCGAAAATTTCGCTGAAAGTTAGCAATTAAAACAGTTCTTGGAAAATCTAATTAATAGAAATGATTTTCATATTGAAGCTCATAATTAGTTTTAGCGAAACTCCATAATCTGTTACTGCATACTGCTTTCAGAGAGTAATTTATTAGACGAAGATATTTGAATTGCTTTGCCGATAAACATGCGAGATGAGCATTTTATTGGCTCTATGAGGAAAATATTCCACTTCAAAATATTTTAAAATATGCAGTTTATTTCAAAAAGGACTGATTCTGTGCAAGTGTAATTTATTTCATATTAGTGTATTATCCTATGATGATTATCTGAGGGGAATCCAATTTACCTTAAAATATTCGCCCTTTTATAGAATTTCTGTGGAGCTATTTTTACTCTATATCTAATTACCATACATTTACCGTTTACATATAACTTCAACACCTTAATGAATCAGGTAGGGTATATTAAAGTTACTGTTCCTAAAATAATTTTTCAGATTTAATGTATATTGGCCTAATACTGTATCATTCGATAATTAAATATCAAATCTGTCGTACGGGATCTACATTAGTGCAATTTTTTTAAACTTTAATTTTTAACACTAGAAAGAAGGCTGCCGTCATATATACTCAATACATTTATATATATGTAATATATTAAATATTATGCTCTCCATTCTAGCATTTAAATTCCCTTTCCTAAATCCAATCCCCAATTATATTAATTTATCGCTTTAAAACCCTTAGCCACAGAACGTCCCATGAATCGCATGCCTTTGCATTTCTACACGTGTATATCTCCGAATTCAGGAGTGGGTTAGCATCGCGTGCCCCAAAATCTGCTGACCCCACAAATAATAGTCTCATGTGTACCTCTCCCTCGCGTTTAATGTTGAAGGTGAATTACTTCCGAGCCGTTCTTCTGGAATGCACGTATGTACTTTTGTCGCTCTAATAAAAGATTCGTCCCGACTGCTTCCAAATTTAATTTTTATTCCTTTCGGGCTGAGTCTAGCTCTGGCCATGTTAATATAAGATACTTTTCCCTTTCAGATTATAATTTATGGACGTTATGTAATGGGTATATTGCATATATGTATATATATATATATATATATATATATATATATATATATGTATATGTATATGTATATATATATGTATATGTATATATATATGTATATGTATATGTATATATATATATATATGTATATGTATATATATATATATATATATATATATATATATATATATGTATATGTATATATATATATGTATATGTATATGTATATATATATGTATATGTATATGTATATATATATATATATGTATATGTATATATATATATATATGTATATATATGTATATATATGTATATATATGTATATATATGTATATGTATATATATGTATATGTATATATATGTATATATATATATATATATATATTGTTCTCTAAAACAAGATTACACCATGTATGGTAATTAATGTTTAACTTTAGTGGTTAAAGAAACATATTTCTTTGATAGTTGAAAAAAATTCCTTTCAAGTTGATGAAATACATACCTTTGCACTAAAGTAACTTCAATTCTGCTATATACAGCCTAAATACATTCCTCTCTACCAATATTCAGTTAAACTGTTGTTACTCACCTCTTGCTAGATTTTTTTTCCCATTCAGCTCATACCTTTCAGGACAATGATGATTTATACGCTTATAAAAAATAATCATAAATACAATAGACAAATATGATTTATTAAACACCTTAAAATTTCTTCGGTCCTTTTTACGCCTTGTCACACAAAATGAAATCACTACTTTTTGGAAATTACTGTCCTATTGATTTTTATTGATTTTCGACCAGAGGGAAAGCAAAGATTTGCTGGCGGAATTCATATTCCTTACATCGATTTATCCGCCAGATGTGACTTATAGATACTCATAAATATAATTGAGAACACCCGCAAAATAAGCTCTATTCTGATTCTTTCATTTTTCTTAAATTTCTTCCATCCATATTTTGTAATTTTTGAGGAAATATAATCGTACTTTGTTTAGTGTAATTATGTATGAAAAAAGATTTTCACTTTTGCCTTTTTTTACACACTAAGAGCATTTAGTAAAGTAACCATTCAGTAATGAATGCAATCTTAACCTTCAATTCTAAATTGCAAGTAACCAAATATAAAGATGGTAAAACGTTTCATGAAATTTTTGAAAGATCTTTTGGATTCAAAAGACAGAAAATCTACAATATCACTCTCTTTGAAATTTATACAGTTTTTGAGCATCTCCGTGTTTAAATTTGCAATTTTCTGCGTATTTTATGAAAAAGATGTCAGTGCATTGAGCGCCAGAAATAACTTTGGAAATATTTATTTTTCTGAAATATCTATATACATAAAACAGTTCCGTAACTGACTGACTGATTGACTGACTGACTAACATATAACGCACACACCAAACCGCTGGACCTAAAGGGCTGACATTTTGCATGGCGATTCTTCTTATAGTTTAGGGATGAACTAAGAAATAATTTTGAAAAATTGTTCTTAGATTTTTTAAAATTAAAATTTTAAGCTGTTTTTGTAACATTCTTTAAAGTTTGCATTTCAAATAATGCTCCGAGGATTATATAATTTATATCATGAAAAAGATCATAAAACTCCTTTAAAATGAAATCTTTTTCGAATCTTTACCTCCATTTTCTGATCTTTGGTGAATTTTTAAAGATCAATTTTTAGAATTTAATTTATTAAATGCTGATCACGTGGTTTCTTTTCTTTTTGTTACACTTTAAACTAATTTTGCGTCACCTGCATAAAAACGAAATAGACAAAAATAAATTTCTTTCTTGCTAATGCTGCAGACGATTGGACATTATCCAAAAAAATTAAAATACAGTAAAACATATGTTCCTCAAGCTGTACTATATTAACTGTACTATATTCTTTAGTATGTTCTATTAGATTTAATTTGCATATTTTCTTCTACATTATTTTGTCTATAAAAATATCCGTTACGATTTTTTTATAATTATATTTTTTCGTTTTTTTTACATCAATTGCATACATTGATCGTTGTATTTATTGATATAATATATATATATATAATTATATATAATATATATATATATATAGATATATATATATATATTATATATATATATATATATCTATATTATATATATATATATATATAATATATATATATATATATATATATATATATATATATTATATATATATATAATTATATATATATATATATATTATATATATAATTATATATATATAATTATATATATATAATTATATATATATAATTATTATATATATAATTATATATATAATACTATATATATATATTATATTATATATATATATATATATATATATATATATTAATATATATATATATAAATTATATATATATATATATATATATATATATATATATATATATATATATAATTATATATATATTTATATTAATAGTATATATATATATATATATATAAATTATATATTATATAATAATATAATATATAATTATAAATTATATTATATATATATATAATATATAAATATATATTATATATAATATATCTATATATAATATATATATTATAATATATATTTATTTGGTATTAAATGTATACATTGACAGGTGTATTTAATTTGAATGTACTCCGTAGCAAAATACGGGTTTTCCGCTAGTTAGTTATATTCATGAAAGTATCTATTACTTAATTCAACAGTATTCAGTATCTAACCCACTAGACGTTTACATATTTTTCGAAGTGATCTGAAGTGGTTATAACTGAAATAATGAAAGTTCAGAAAAATGGAAAATTTATCTATACTGTAAAAAAAAGATTGCACCATAAATAGTAATTAACGTTATATTAAACATTAACATCATAATAAAAAGCATAATATTAATTAACATTTTATGAAAAAGCTAGTTGAAACCCCGTACTTCGCTACGGAGTACATTCAAATTAAATACAACGGTCAAGGTATGCAAAAAAAAACCCAAAAATATATTTATAAAAAAATCGTAACGGAAATTTTTATAGACAAAATAATGCAGAAGAAAGTATGCAAATTAAATCTAATAGAACATACAAAATAATATAGTACAGTTAATCTAGTACAGATTGAGGAACATATCTTTTACTGTATTTTAATATTTTTTTGGATAATGTCCAATCGTCTGCGCATTAGAAAGAAAAAAAATTATTTTTGTCTATTTCGTTTTTATGCAGGTGACGCAAAATTGGCTTTACGTATCACAAAAAGAAAAGAAACCACGTGATAAGCATTTAATAAATTAAATTCTAAAAATTAATCTTAAAAAATTCACCAAAAATCAGAAAATGGAGGTAAAGATTCGAAAAAGATTTTATTTTAAAGAAAGTTTTATGATCTTTCTCATGATATAAATTTTTTAATCCTCGGAGTATTATTTTAAATGCAAACTTAAAATAATGTTTCAAAACAGCTTAAAAGTTTAATTTTAAAAAATCTAAGAAGAATTTTTCAAAAATCTCTCTTAGTGCACCCCTACATTATAAAAAGAATCACCATGCAAAATTAGGTCTGTGAATTACCTATCAGTCAGTCAGTCAGTTACGAAACTCTTTTATATATATAGATATGAAATTTAAGTTATTATGGCATAACTCTTCTCTTTCAAATTGTTAAACGCCAAGAGCAGTTAGGAAGATCATTATCCAATCATAAAATAAATATAACATCATATTTTAAAAAAAAATGTTTTTTTGCTATTTTCCTTTTTTATAAAAAAAAATCCTTTAATGTTATGGAAATTTTTTCTAATTCTAATTTTTTCCTTTTTTTGGGTATGTAAATGACGTAGGAAAGATAAAATAGAATTTTTACAGACAGCAATATTTATCGCTCTGAGATATGTATTTTAAAGCTAGTCAAGCAAACGTAGTGAACAAAGCTTGGACTATTTTATAACACTGGAGTTTTATTCAAATATTTAAAGTATTCCATTTATTTGCATCAATCTTGACAGTATCATGCTAAAAAAGTATGATGTATTTCCAACTCTACGGACATCTCGAAAATCTCTTGGGGTTGTTTCATGTAGCTGGAGAGGTTAATATTTCATCATCCATCATGGACATTATTTTTCATGACGAAACATGCATCGTGGAACCTATGCAGAATGCCAATTGAACAGGGTTTTAGATAATTAATGCTAATGACGCATTATGCGTAAAGAAATATTCCGTTGTAATTGGATGAAACATATTACGCTCTCTAAGCGTTTTCATATGGATTTGAAGAGCAAAAAATAAGACTGCTAATATTTTGCCCTGTTAAAATTGTTGGTCTATTTCCTCGTAATCACGGATAGTCAAAAAATATATAAAACTAGCTGAAAACCCGTACTTCGTTACGGAGTACATTCAAATTAAATACAACGGTCAATGTATGCAATTAATGCCCAAAAAAAACCAAATACACTCATGGACAAAAAAATTAGCGCACCAAGAAGGAGTCGTCAAAATGAAACGAAATTTTACATACATAACGAGTACTTTGATATAAGTAAATGATAAGAAAATCAAAGAAAAAGGATAATTTATTTCAAAGAAAAAGGCAAAAGAACGGATGAGTTAATACTCCGTTGGACCCCCTCTAGCGCGAATGCACGATGCGATACGATCGGGCATTGAGTCATGCAAGTTCTGTATGATGTCTTGAGACATTTCGTTCCATATTTGCTGTAACCTTGCCTCTAGTTCGTTCAGACTCGTGGGATGCCCAACTCGTCGTTCCAAATGATCCCAGATATGATCGATTGGAGACAAATCTGGGGATCGGGCAGGCCAAGGAAGGGTAGTAACAGTGCGGGGACAGTGCGGCACCCCATACCAACACACCAGCTGTGGGAGCGATGTGTCGCTGTACAGCAAAGGCAGGATTGAAGCGTTCACCACGGGCTCTCCACACACGAACACGATTGTCATGACTGTCGAGATTGAATCTGGATTCGTCGCTAAAGACGACCTGGCTCCATTCCGCTGCAGTCCAGTTTCCTCGTGCGCGGCAAAACTCCAAACGGAGGCGTCGATGGGTGGGCGTCAAGGGCAGCACACGTAATGGGCGCCGCGATACCAACTGTCCTTCAGTCAGGCGCCTTCGTATGGTTCGAGAAGACACAGAGGCCCCTAGTGAAGGTGCTACCTGTGCCTGTATGGCGGCCGATGAAGCAGTTGGCTGTACGTGTGCATTTCTTACGATGTGGCGGTCTTCTCGACGACTGGTCTGTCGAGGGCGTCCTAAGCCTGGTCTTCGTGTACATGACATCTCTCGGGTACACTGGTCCCAACACCTCCTCACAACACAATCAGAGCGGCCTAATTGACGAGTTACTCGCCTAGCTGACCACCCAGCTTCCATCATCCCGACGATTCTCCCCCTCTCAAACTGCGACAACTGCTTATATTGTCTTCGAACACGGCGTAATGGCATGTCTATCACAGCTCGTCCTTTGTAAATGATTCAGCACACTCAAACAAGCTTTGGTTACCTGTTCTATACTCCACAGAGTACGATGTTCAACGCTCTCTACCGGCTATACGTAATGCGCAATCACGCTGCATTTCTAATCATTTGCATATCTCCCCGACATGTACCTTCATTGCTAGTTTCGTTACGATCCAGCAATGATTTCTTGGTGCGCTAATTTTTTTGTCCATGAGTGTATATATATATTTATAAAGAAATCGTAACGGATATTTTATAGGCAAAATAATGTAGAAGAAAATATTCAAATTAAATCAAATTGAACATACTAAAGAATATAGTACAGTTTGAGGAACATTTCTTTTACTGTATTTTAATATTTTTTCGGATAATGTCCAATCGTCTGCCGCATTAGAAAGAAAAAAAATTTTTTTTCGTCAGTTTATTTCGTTGTTATGCACTTGACAATAAATAAATTTAAAGTATCACAAAAGGAAAAAAACATAATCAGCATTTAATAAATTGAATTTTAAAAATTTACATTTAAATATTCACCCAAAAATCAGAAAATGGAGGTGAAGATTTGAAAAAGGATTCATTTTAAAGGACTTTTTAGGATCTTTCTCGTGATATAAATTTAATAACCCTCAGATTATTATTATAAATGCAAACTTTAAAGAATGTTACAAAAACAGCTTAAAAATATAATTTTAGAAAATGTAAGAAGATTTTCAAAAATCTCTCTTAGTGCTCCCCTACACTATAAAAAGAATCGCCATGGAAAATTACAGCCCTTTAGGTCCAGCGGTTTGGTCTGTGGGTTGTCTGGCAGTCAGTCAGTCAGTCAGTTACAGAACTGTTTTATATATATAGATTGTCTAAATAAGACTCTGGGGTCAGTTATTTTATAAGTATCATTTTATAATTTATGGGACTGTATAAGAATCCATTAAGAAAAATATTTCATGTTCTTATTTATGAGCAACTAATATATCTTCTTACTTCTTTTAATAAAAGTAATATAGGAAGGGCTTATCTTTAACATCATCTGAATAATACTTGAATAATAAGTCAACACTAGAAACTTTACTTCTATGCATTTATCCTGAAAATGCATTTACTAATTACTTCATTTTAACACATAACTGTTGAATTCATGACACACTGAAAACCCTTCGGAATTAGGTTTTACAAAATGAATAATTGACATCAAAATGTCAACAGTTTGAATAATAATCTGCATAGAATCTTTTACAAAAAAACAATAAACGGAATCGCATCCAACATAGCTATTTTTGAATTCTTACATCACATTGTATAGAGTATAGCTCACTTCTACCCGCACTTGGGTGTATATAATTTGAAGTGGCACTCTAAATGAATTTGATACAAACACAGTTTATACATGAAACAATGTTTATTGAATTCGTTGCACATATAGAATTTGTTTTTACAGCAATAAACATGCGTACCACTTGTACGGAATATATATTAGCATTCAATAAAAATGCACTTTGCCACACTCACAACCTAGAGAGTCAAACCAGCAGTTCTGCTACGTAAACTTTGGGCCCCCTAAGCACAAGTGCCGGTTAACACCTGGAGCTGTTTACCTCGTAGCTCCCTCTCGCTTATCTATCAACTTTAACAACTTTTTCTATTAATCAAGCTGCATGGTTTTTATACCAAGCGCGTATGCCGAAATTAGCATATCTCAAGCAGCTTCTTTAAATTATTCACTCAAAAGTTCGATTCTTGTGAATCGAATATTATGTATACCTTACAATTGCTTAGAATAGAATATACACGACAACAGATTAAACATTTCTTAGCCATTTTCTTGCCATTAGTCAGAATCAAATGTGCAACAACAACAAAATAAAAATAAAAACATTTGAGCTTGAAGTAAAAAAAAAGTTACATAGTGATGCCATCCTTTGATTAGAAACACAATTAGATTTCAAATTACAAACAATATGATGAATAAAATGAAACAATTATTATAATGAATTATTTAAAAATTGAAATTAAAATAGTAAGTCTTTTATGAAGACCGAACAGACTCTTACAAGATAATTGCTATGTTTCAAGGTAATCATTTAAAGATCAATCAAACTTTGCAACAAAAAAATACAAATTTTAGAACTTTAGAAAGAAGTAATAGAAAATTATCATTTGACTTCTGATTATGCATTTCTGAAGTTTCAATTTTTCAATTTATAGCCAATTCATATCACCTCCCAAAATATGTAAAAGTGTCAGGCTGAATACTGATAACGTATTACATTAAGTATTAGATACGTTTAGAAATCTAACTAACATCTGGGGAAAATATATTTTTGCAAAGGTGTTTGTGACGCTCAATGCAGTGAACGCAAAAGATATACAGAAAATTGCACTTTTAGACACAAATAAGCTCTAAAAATTGTATAATTTTCAAAGAGATTGATATTGCAGACCTTCTCTCTATCGAAAACAAAACATCTTTCAAAACTTTCACTAAGATTTACACCAGCTTTATACTTGACTACGTGCAATTCAGAATTATATCAAGAAAATATAGAATGTATATACAGGGTGATTTTTATTAAACTGAAACTACTTAGAGCCATCTGTAGCTCGATCTATCAGCCGGAATTGCACCAAAATTGGTAGAGGGACTAGGGGTGACATGGGAAACTGAGTAGTGTCAGTTTAATAAAAATCACGCTATACATGCAAATGAAAATGAAAATTAATGTTAAAAACAATCACTAAACAAAAATTATAACCAGTAAATAAACTGAATGAAATAAAACAGAAAAACCATAATTACGGGAAACCTTGTGTCTCAATAATGGTATTTGATCCTAGATTCAAAGCCGTTCTAAAAAAGAAATTTCTGTTATTTAAAATCTAAGAAATCGCTTTTGCTCGGAGAAGCCATTCATAACCAGTTTTGTGATTTATCATGAAAGCATATAAGGTAATGGTTATAAAGAAAGTGCATTCGATTAGAATGAAATGAAAACATACCATTTGAAGATTGATAAGAAAACCTCCAAACTTTAAAATTATGGTACAGTGGTATTATACTGAAATATTTAGCAATTCTTTTGAAGAATGGAAATAAAAATATAGAAAACCATACGTTTTACTCTTATCTCTAAATTAAACATCACGAAGATCTGAAACTATACATATTTTAGTGGCAACTGTTTGTTTTCTTACTTTTTGTTGTTCTATAATTTGTTTACAGAAATTTATTCTATTCATAGAGCTTAGATTCATGAAGCACAGTTTGAGGTCTAAGTATCCATTTTCTACTTAAGTAAGGACTCTAAAGTTAAATTTTAATAGTCCATATTTTTAGACATTTATTTCTATCTCCTTTATAACATTTTTATGGACATTTATGTAAAAGGTATTATTAAATAAAATTGATTGCCTAAAAACTTTGAAGACATATTGTATTTTGGTTTATTTATTACTGCTGTAATAACCAGGCTAACTAACTCATGGTGCAACAAACCGAATTGCTTTTCAGCATTGTGGACTAAAGCCTGCGGTGCCCATCTCCGCTTTCCTGAACGTGAACTTGGGGTGCCATACAGCATATGTCTCGGTCACGTGATCAACCTGACGCGGGACCCCCAGAGTTAGTTACCAAGCATACTTGGTCCTCATTTTATCGACCACTCAAGGGATTAAAGACATGAATCGACCTTGCCCAGTCGCATGGTCGAACCCTGGACCTATGGTGTGGCAGTTTGACGCTTTTAACCACTATGCCACCGGAAGTCATAATAACTAGACATAGCATGTGATTTTTAGATATTTCCTGTTCATAGATCTCACATTTCTATTTCAGACCATATTTTCGCTTAGATTATCATCAGAATTTCCTAGACCCTACAAAAGCGCTGTAACGTTTCAGAATATAAGTTGCAGAAGTAAATCACTGAACGTCAGAAGTAAAAATGAACTCAAGACGTACCATATTACAGCAAAGTTGCAATTGCTATTCTCTCATTTACAAAATATTTATATATTTCTTGTTTAAGTTATCGCGTTTCGTAGGCATGCAAGTATACTTCCTTTAAAAAAAAAAGTCTGGTTAATTTTCTTAAACAGTTGCTTTTTTTACAATGAACTTGCTTTTCTAAATTTATGTCTTATTCCAGTATTAAATGTTTAATAAGTGAAAATATTCAATTTTTTTAAAGTATTCCAATAATATAACTGGCAAATTAATCGTTAAAATATTTTACGCAGTTACTTTTTAATTTTATTGGCAGAAATATTTTTAAATTTTACTTCAATGTATTTTTCCTATGCTCATAAATGTAGGCAACAAGCAATTTATACATTTATATATAATAATTACTGAGTATGATGCAACATTAACTCGATTTTGTATTCCATTTACTATTAAATTATTATTTTGTCGGCGTATTAAATTGTAATAACTCTTTCCTATTTACTCATTAGTTTCAGGTCTTGCCAAAGTGACGTCCTTCTTAGCTGTACAAATAAGTATCAGCGATCAGATTGATCTGATCATTTGTAGTGCAAAGATATCGCTAACGAAACGGCTACGTAGAAACGTGACAGTTGACTTTTGTTATTTCACAGATGTGGATAAGCTTTATATGGGGAGTTCTAAAATTATGTTCACTGTGGTCGGAAAAAATAAGGTCTGTTAAATGAAAAATAGGTAAAACTGTAAACAACTTGAGCGATTTGTTTAGTTATATTTGAAGGTAGAAAATGAGATGAGTTGTAGTAGAATTAGTCTCTGAAATTAAACACTGACATGCTAATTGGCTGTTCAAAATGGCACCGAATATTACTAACAGAATGGTGCTTGAATCTCGATAGTTCTTTTTAGTTCAAAACATCAAATCCAATTGTTATTAAATCACCAAGCAAGTAATTATAAATTTATGCTTTTATATGATATAAAATTAACATAAGATATAAAACACGGAGAAAAAAATGTGAACCTGCCTTTAAATGGCACAACCTATTATTTAGTTAGATTATTGTTTTGTTAGTTTAGAGCACTACTATCAACTTTTGCTACACAAGAGCTGATTGCACCTGGGCCTGCAGTTTTAAGGTGATTCCGAATGCTACAAACATCCAACCCAACAGTTGGACTGTAATCCGCAGGCTCCGGAATGAATGCCAGCATCCTAGTGATTCGGCCATTGCTCGTTATCCAGCTAGTAAGCAAATAACTTTTACTGAAAGCATAATCAACTTGCTTTTCTATTTGTAACTCCGTGACGTTAGTAAGCCATGTTTCATAACGATGCAGTAAAGTTTTGGAACAGTTACACGGGAATTTCATGTAACTTGTACATACCTATTAGGGCTTTCAATTTACTCGTAGTTAAGATCATGTACTTTCGCGTTTTGGGCAACAAGTGTAAATAAACAAGTCATGTGACATAGTTTCTGTCGGTTCACAAAATAACAATACACTTAGTAAACTTTTGGTCTTAAAGACAGACTTATTTTATTCCGTCGTTCCTCAAGTGATGATATAATAGGTTTCTTTTCGGGGCACAAACTGGAGGGCCCTCGCTGCCACATCGGGCCCCATCCAGTGCAATACAATGGATAATAGGCTTCTATTCAGATTAAAGGAGGTAATTTGATGAGGTTTCTTGGTTTCGAGCACAATAATAACATTTTCTTACACTTGAGAGCTAAATAAACCGATTCCTGCCGTAAAACCTGCTCCAAACGTTCATGCCAACCACAAGATTTTGTGCCACGGAAAATGGTATCACATGCCAGTGCTCTAGCCCTTCAGTCATTTTCCGGCCGCATTAATATAGAACCATCGAATGTGAGAACTTTTTTTTTTTGTATAATCAGGTTTTTAGTGTCTCAAAACATTAAAATCCAATTAATAAGTTTATACAAAGAATTATTTAAAGATAACAGAGATGTTCTGAAGAAAATTATTTACATTTCTTACATATAAATATTTAAAAAAAAACAGAAAACCCTAATAATGTACAAATAAATATTTAAAGATAAAAGAAGTGCTCTGCAGAAAATCATTTACATTTCATATGCATAAATACCTAAAAATAATAGAAAACAATGATAATGCACAAATAAATATTTAAAGATCACAGAAACGTTCTGAAGAAATCATTTAGATTTCATGTGAATAAATATTTAAAGATAACAGGAACGTTCTGAAGAAAATCCTTTACATTTCATACGCATAAATATTTAAAGATAACAGAAAACTCTGATAGAGTACAAATAAATATTTAAATATAACAGGAACATTCTGAAGAAAATCATTTATTCAATATTTATACGCATCATTTATACATCATTTATACATCATTTATATTATTATCATTTATACATCATTTATACGCATAGCAGTGTATGTAAGGAAATAAAGTATGAGACTTTTTACTGCGCCGAATTGATTTTGTGGAATAAAATTCTTTATACGAGAATAAGCAAAACTAAATGATCATATAAAAGTTTAGTCTTATTGAAAAAAATTTTCTCTAGAGTAGCATTGAAAATTTTTCTAATTTCATGTTGATTATGAAACGGTACTGAGCACTTAAAACAGATAAAAACCACATGTGCAGTTTCTCCATTTTTTCCATTTCAATTAAAACGGAAACATTTATTCAAGTATTTTGCATTTAATGAAAGACCCTAACAATGCGAATAGAAATGATATAGCTAGTCATTTTACCCGCAAAATTAAAGTACCCACCGTCAGAGCGCTCTCTTTTCAAAAAACCAACAAAGAAGCAGATTTTCTAAAACATGCTACATAGAATGATTTTCAGACCAAGGCTTTTTTACTCTATTTAATTTAGTTTTCTTACTCTTCCTTTGTTAAATAGAAAAATTACTTGCCTGGAAAAAGATCGCTTTTTCAAA
Organism: Dolomedes plantarius; assembly: GCA_907164885.2. Lineage (NCBI taxonomy): Eukaryota > Metazoa > Arthropoda > Arachnida > Araneae > Dolomedidae > Dolomedes > Dolomedes plantarius. Next base: position 140,491,160 of record OU015491.1, on the reverse strand, counting down.
GCTTCTTTTTTTCGGATCTGGTGTAGTAATTGATGATTTCTCAAGAGAATTTAATAACCGATTCTTTTGTAACTAACAATTACTTCAGTTTTATTCGACTCAAACTAATGTAAGAGCTCCCTTTTTGTTCCACGAATAGAAAAACTAGTTGTTAGGGAAATAAATTTTTAATATTTTAATTAATTTGTTCTTCAAATATGTTCTCAAAGCATGGAACAAGTGCTTTATTTCACATTAAAATTGTGAATAGACAATATCTCTCCTGAAATAAAATGGGAAATGTATGTGTATTCGTTTCTCTTTTTGATTCTCTTATTTGGAAATAAATATGCTAATTTTATTCTGTGATATCCATGACAGTTAATTTTATATGTACTAACATACCATCAAGAAGAAAGACTTATAAAAGTGTCTCAAAAATATATATAAGAAAAATTTAAGCATAAATTTTTAACTAATATCAATGCTTTACTCAAAATAACAATTCCCAAGCCACGTTATAAATTCAGAATAAGTTTAACAGCTTATTTATTTGTTGTCACAATGGCACCTGAATATTTCCATTTTATGTCAGTTAATAAATCATATTTAATTTTTTAATATTATGTATAATAATCATTTCATTATATAAACAATATTCAAAATTAAAATACATGAGATATTTATATTTCGGGTACTTGTTCTAAAAAAAAAGTTTGTTCTGCTACATTTTTGAAAAAGATTTAGACATAACTAAAATTATAGCCACTGGCATCTACAAATGTGTTAATTGCTTTTTGCAATTATAAAATTATTAAATTTTGCAATTATAAAATTAGGCTTTAAAGGTATCCATTCTAAGGAAAATTTTTAAAGGTACAAAATAATTTCGCTTTCTTTCTTTGTAACTAACATGTCAAAAATAAAGAGGCAAAATTGCTAAACGTTGACAAACTTTTCTCGGTCTACTTAGTATGTGTGTCGTCATCCACCGACAAATGACCATGAAGTGCAAGTGACCATTGTAATCACTCTTTCCGTACTGAGGTACTATGCACGTCAATTGTAAAATGTCGATGTGTTGATTATTGACTGTTGATTGTTAATAGGTGATTGTTAAAGGTAGATTTCACTTGTCATGGGATTTTGCCATTGGAAATGTCTTACCAAACGATCTCTATACTTAAGAATGTGATAATATCTTTGCCCAGTTTGCTAGAGTTACTCTTTTAGGCCATAGGTGGATATGCCAAACGTTGACAAACTTTTCTCGGTCTAGTTAGTACATGTGTCTTCATCCATTGACCAAATAACCATGAAGCGCAAGTGACCATTGTAATCATGTTTACTGTATTGAGGTACTATGTACTTCGATTGTAGAATGTCTATGTGTTGATTGCTGATTGCTGATTTATGATTGTTAAAGGTAGATTTCGCTTGTCATATAATTTTCCATTTGAAATGTCTTACCAAACGTTCTCAATACTTAAGAATGGGATAATATCTTCTTCCAGTTTGCTAGAGGTACTCTTTTAAGCCATAGGCGGCCATTTGAGCTTCATAAAAAATTTTGTAAGTTTTATGCACTTTATAACGAGGTTGGTATGAAAAAACAGAAAATAATTCAGTAGGGAACTAATGATATGTTTGGATTCTAAAATCAAAAGTGACAGTGAAATTAACAATATAATTAGGACATATTCAGAAAAAAAGTCCCTTTGTTAGACATTTATAACGGTTTAAAAGATTATTGATATTATCATAAAATGTTTATTAAATCAGATACTTTATTACGTGTTCACCATATACTAGCTTATTGAAATGCATTCTAGGCATTACACACTCTCACACTGTTTAAATGTTTACTTGGCATTGCTTTAAATGCTTGTTCGCTGCAAGAACATTTTAATACGCTTGACACGTATTCTAACAAATGAACTGACAACTCGCAAAATTGTAATAGCCATTCGTATGCTTCAAAATGTAATAAGTTATATTTGATGTATAGTTAAATTTCATGAATTTAAATTTACTGTTACCCATATCAAAATAGAATTTAATGAATTTAAGCCACTTTCTAGCATAAATAAACGCCTCTAAAGCTTTATTAATGTTATATTCGTTTAGCACTATAAAAGGAGACAGTCAAAAGCTATAGAGTGTCGAGAGGCCAGATATTTAAATATAGTTTATGCAGTGCCCTGAGTACTTAAATTGATGCAGTTTTGCTTCCAATTTACAAATTTTTCAAAAATATTTATTTAAAATTTCTTTGCAATCTCAATTTAACTTAATCATATTTTCAGTATAATATTTAAAGAGCGGAGATAAAACAAATATTATTTTGTTTACTAATTAGGCTTTCTGAACTATAATAGTTATACTAGATTTATAGGGTCATACATAAATAGTCATGAATAAAAGTAGTTTGACACGTCTCTTACAATTATACTGGTATGTTCCTTCAGCGTTGTTAGCTGGAACACTATATACCGTCAGTTTAAAATCTCAATTTATTTATAGTGTGGAAATTAATGCTATAGTTTTTGTATTATTTCCTGATAACAAATATCAATGTTCTTCAGTTATAAATTAACTGTATGTTAGTTTGTGTTAAAAAATATGTAGTTCTTTAAGAGAAAAACCAAAATAAAAACAACTGTACAATAGCTCGCTATTCTGAACTAGTTGGTTGCCAAACCTGTTTCATTTAACGTGGGACTCTGACTATCCAAATATCTTTTCCATATGATATTTATTATAGACAGCGAGCCATGTTTTCTATACTCTCAAATTAATCCAAAATGTAATACATTTTGTTCAAATAATTGACAATAATATATTTAAACTGTGCATTACACAATGCCACTCTTTAATATCTCGCTGTAATCATAATTCGGACTGTAGTTATTCACATTTCTGTTAAATACAGTCTGAACAATAATTGCAGTGAAAGGGTATGAAATAAATGCAGTATGTACAAGTCATAAACTCAGCACAAATGCAGTCAATTTAATTTTGGCGGCATTGTTGAAAGGTGAATCATTATTTTGAATACTTTAATACTTAGGCAGAAGATTCTCTCAGTTCACCTATTCGTCATTATAAAGTGCGAAAAGCACATTTAATCTAGACTGAAACAATCCATTTGAGCGTGAAATTTTCATTAACTATGCATCACTGACTGTTAGCCAACTTTTCTATCATTCATATTAAAATTATGACTGATGTTTATATTTCTTTGTTACGTGTTACTCAGAGGGTGAATATTTTCTAATCAAATCTCAGTTGCTCTCTACAATGTTATTCTTTTTTCGTATTCTGTGGTTCACTTAAAAACTGCTTTTTGAAATAATGTCATAAATAACTTTTAATTTTGTATGTTGCAGCTGCAACTGCAGCTAGTAATGCCTCTTTTATTTGCTGATCATTTGCTTACGTAGATATCAAACATTTATAATTCAAACAAAAGACGCATTTTCTTCCTTGCTTTATGCATACCGTGTTCTGCATCCCTCCCTCAGGCGATGCATCTTGAATTCCGTAAAGATTTATATAAAAGAGGGGAAAATCCAAAGGACACGTTATCCACCAATGCAATAAGATTACTCAAACATGTTCATGCAGATGCCATCGGTACTTTTTTTTGTTTTTCACTAGTTGAAGAATTCTGTGCAGAAGCCTACATTCAAGTCTTCTAGTAAAACGTGCAAATGGTAATTTGTGAGGTATTGAATCAAAATTAACTCCCCTGGTTTAAATAAATCGCCGTTTGAAAAAGAAGAAGCGCCTTATGCAAATAAGCGGTGCTTTTCTACTAGACGGGAATTCCCGTGGGTAGCTTACACGCTTGACAGTCAGAAGGAAAACACTACGAGGTAAGGTCGGACGGAGGCGAGCGGCAAACGGAAAATAATTGGAGTGAAGATCGCTTTGCCATACAGCAGCCGGACATTATCAAGTTTACCGAAGGCGTTTTGCATTTAGCCATAGTCCCAGAGACCTGGTGATAAAATGAAGACAGAAAGGTTAGTGTGGCGTATGTACAATCAGTGGCGTTGCTGAATTCTGGTAGGATTTCCGTAATATAACTACCGGGATTAACTCACGAGTTAAATAATTCCCCGTTGCCTGCTAGCAATTGAGTACGGTATTTATGTAGTCTAATTGTGTTGTAATAAATAGTTTATTGTAGAAAACCTCGTCGGATCTTGTTAATAGTGAGTTCATTGTTTAGTATATAAATTACCTTAAGGGTAAAGGAAACAGGGAACTTCACAAAGTTACATCATACTGTCAACATAAAGTCATGTGACTTCACTCTAAACGCCATACTCTCAACGAGGTAATTATGCGTTTGCATTATGCCACATTTCTGTATGAGTTGAAGATAAATATAAATGAGTGTTGTATACCATGCTTATATATTGAGAGTTATGCATGTGTGTGTTCATATGAAACTGTAAGGGTAATAATATTAGTTTAAGGTTTTAATGATAACAGAAAAATTCCCAAATCTTGCTATAAAAGATCTGATATTGTATCCTTAAGCTCAAATAAATGTCTTCTTTATTATCCATCGTTATGTTATGGCCAATGAGAATTCGACCAAAAGAGGTCGCAGTGAACGCCTCTGAAGTTTTTGAAGTGTGTGTAGAGAACTGGCCAGTAGCAGATTGAGAGAAATCAGACAATGATGATGTTGGAAGTAGATTGTAAAATGTCTTACCTGTCTGTCCTTGATTTGTCTTAATGAATGCTGTGGCTGTCAACCGAATGATTTTTCTTCACTAACTCATGTCAAATAACATTTGAAATGACGTCAACTTCGAAGCATCATAGTTATAATTATTCTCATGGTATTTCACAAATTGAGAATCTTAACTAAGTTTTAACGCTTTAAATTTCTCCTAAAATATTCTGGCCTGAAAAACTGCCAAAAAATGGAACGTTGATTATCCCAATTTTATAATGCAATTTAGAATATTATAAGTGCTTTTAGTAGTCTATTTTAAGAAGTAAATTAAATTTTCTATACTTATGTTATTCTGCCTGTTTTATTTTATAACTGTTTTAAAATTTCCTTAGTGACAGTTTGAATCCACAACAGATCTATTCAATGAATTTTTTTATCGGCATGCAATCCTACGAGATTCAGAAAACAAAGAATGAACGGTTATTATATTCTCACAGTTATTTCGATCTGACATCAAGAAACATTTTTGAAATATTTTATTTTTGAATATTTTTTTATTATTAACCATTTCATACATGCGTTTACTCAATGTTCCTGCCTATTTGTTAGATTTGATTCCTTTTTAACTCTCTCAGCTTTGAATTTTATTTATAAAATTCCATATTCGAATTTCTGATTTCTGTAAACTATAATTTTTTTTATTTATATAGTTTCCCTATGCCTCATTTCTTATCTTAAAACAGTTTGATATATTATGGAGTATATTTTAAAGTTGCTCACAATGTATTATTCAAAGGGATTCTATAACTATAAATCTGTAGAGTATATTATTCATTTATTACTACAAATATATGAAAATGTATATAGCTTATGAAGGATATAACATGCGCAACTGCTATCCCTAAATGAGGTAAAATAAAGCAATTTTGATCGCAACAAGGTGTTAGGGAATTCGATAAACACTCACTTCCTAAACATGCGCTAATATATCATTATATTGGATATTCCTATTTTATTAAAAAGTATGAAACACATGATTTAACTTTTATTTATTTTATTTACATCTCACGACTTTAGAAAGTGGAGATCCTTCAGTTCGATTCCAAAGTTGGCATATTTGTCTTAAAGGAAAACGAAAGAGTGAATGAATAAGAGATGCGAAGTACGTTTTTAAAAAGTTTTAAAAAACACTATTTTGTGTCTTGTTAGTGTGTCTGTCCAATAAACATACTGGCTGAAACAGCGCGTTGTCATGGAATTCTCATCACAATTGAGACTAATATAACACCTCAGGTTCGTGACCAAACTGTGTAACAACAAGTAATTGTAAAGCATTAGTGACAGAGGAATACTGACTGGAGAATGTTCTGATAATGCACATTGTAATGATACGCCTTCAATTTTAAGAAGAAGAAAATTAAATGTAGAAAGAATTTAAAATCAAAGGCTTGCTTCATTACATTGATTTCGGATAGGAGAGTAGGAGTGAGGTCTACATGGGAGGTCTCGAAGATGGTAGACTAAGATAGCAAGTTAGGCGCCGGTTGCGACGTTAAATTAGAATGCCCTTTTGTACTGAATATATGAAAGCGGCGTAAGTGATCGATGTGGGGGGCCATCGGCGGCGTAGAAGATGACGTAACAGGAGGCGTTTAAGTCACTAACGAATGAGTCAATTGGGACTTTCCTGAATGGGTGAAATCTTGAGAGATTGTGATAAATATAGCCAATGAGATTTGAAGAAAGAAAATTGAAAGGCGAGAGAGAGTGAAGGAGAAAGGAGTCAAGAGAGAGAAGCGTTAGAGTTTTGTCGGGGCGAGCTTGCCCAATCTTACTTTCCTATTTGGAGGGGACCCGACTTCCGAGGCATAAGGACAACCGGTCGACATAGTTCCCAGACCTTACTCGCAGGATCCAAGAAAATATCGAGCACCGGATCCAGAAGAGAGCGGCTAGACTTCACCGTACTCCGGAGACCAAATACGGAAAGCATAAGGAAGAAGCAGTGACGTTCCTGTGAAGCAAGACCCCCCAATTTCCTGACCACAGCGAGCTGAGATTCTATGAAGTGAACGTGCGATTCGGAGGGAGAGAACCGCAACCCTGCTGTTTCGATGATTATCCTGCCCCTGCGAAATAGAGTGAGTGAAATATAATTTTTGATACATTCAGTCCCTGGTCATTTAAAATTTAATGCTTGAGTGTGGAAAAGGAAAGTTAGGGTTATAGATAAATACTTGTGTATGAGTAGTTTTTCGTATGCTACCTGCACCTCGTAAAGTAGTAGGTAAACGATTAAATGTAAGGATTGAGGATATGAACGTAGATGATTCTTTTTTTTTTATAAACTGTAAATAATATGTAAATTGTAAATAAACTATAAGTTTGTGTTAAAGAAAACTTGATTTCGTTAATGAGTTGATGTCCGTTATTTATGAAGAAAGATTGTTGGTTAAGCTTTTATAATTTGTTCGTAGGCCAATCATGTCCAGAGTCTGGGGTGTTATTCAACCAAATATCTAAACACAACGCACCCAACTACCTTTTTTATAACATAAATTAGTACTACCACAATTAAATACGAATTCACGCCCAAACCAAATAAAGTCAGGACAGGCCGTATACCACACACATCTTAAAGAATAACCAAATATGTTTGGTTTGAAACTCTGTCACGATGCATAGTGTAACGTCGACATAGTATGTGCTTAATTTAACGTCGCCAAGAGGGGGTGAAACAGGCATTTCTACGTTGCTGATACATGTCTATATTGGGACAGTGATATCATTAGTTGTCACTGCAAACGTCTAAGTAACACTATAAATAAATTTCACTTTTTCGTTTTGTTACAATGTTGTACGAGAATTATGAACTGTGGTTATTGTGCGAGAATTATGAACTGTGGTGGAATTATGAATGTTGGATCATCAATAAGATGCCAACCCCCCTTTTTACGGTCAAAATTGAAGTTACGGTTTCAGATGACCCAGCCTAGAGGACTGTAATAATCTTTGGAGTTTGTGTCGATGTTCAAGATGCGTTTCATGTTGTATAAATAATAGGAGTCTGTTAATTCTTTATTTATTTAAAAATACTGTTTTTAGAGACGATTAGGGCGTAGAACGGTGAGATGATGGTAAAGTAAGCCTTCTTGGCAAGTAGATTGTATCGTGGTCGACTCACCCCCAGTGCGGCTAAGCTTTTTCGAAAGTTAATGAAAATATAATATATAATGTGAAGGAGCATATACCGTTTTAAATTTTATGCTATTCTCACTCGGTATTTGAATGTGTATTTAAATCAAAATATAAAATTGAGATATAATTTTAATAGGTTATATTATGTTTACGACTATAAACTAATGCAAAAGTTATTGAAATATATGCGAGGATATAAAGCGGTTTAAACAACAACTGCAATCCGAAGATTTCTCTTAAAATACAGGATGTACCATTTATTTCCTATTATGGACAATCTTCCGGATTTTTAACCCCGAATTCAAACCACCTTTAGAATCTTCCCCAGGTTATTTCCCCCTTCATGGCCCACGAGCTGATTTACATGCGGATAAAATATACGATGAGAACTGGTAGAGGAAACACTAATTAGATGTCCGATGTCTTTTCTAATTAAAATTGTCGGATCATTCAATTAGAGGGAATGTCCTGCTAGGAGAGAAGAATGAATTCTATCTATTAAACCGTCAAACGGGTGCCACTAACACATACAAACACAATTTGTTTCAAGATAAATTGAGAACAAAGGCATGGATATATATATGCCAAAGGGTACGGCGTCTGGAGAGCTAGGTGCATTCGAATCGAAGTAAAAGTTTAGCCTAATGAGAAAGAACGCTGATTTTTCCCCCTCTTGAATATTTCAGTGACTAATTGCAGGCTTTGAAGCTGTAAAATTTAATTGATCCGTAAAGTAAAAATTTCTGCGTTAAAACAATTTATTCTGATCAAATTTGGTTTATAAGGATTAAATCCTTAAATACTGTTAGCGATATTACGGGGAAGATAATTCTAATTAAATAGCATATTTGTGCTAAGTATTCATAGGGATCTAAAATTAAAAGTGAACAAATAAATATTAAAGTATTCATTGAAAGTAGAAGTATCCTATAATCTCCAGTCCAAACTGGTGATGGGGAAATAGTTATAATGCAGTGGTTACGGCCCATCTTTAATAATAAAAATGTTTAGCCTATTGTCAAAGCAGAATAATAACGGATGCAAAAGGATATTTATCTCTTTGATATGCTAAATATTCTCATGCACCCGTACTTGTCTTGTGTGCATGCTTTTATACTTAATTACTAGGCTGCATCACTGAGCCAGGAATTAGATGTAATTTTTTTAAAGAAATTTATTTAAAAAATCATTTTTCAATGAACACATTCTCCAAATAATTTTACATTGCTTCTAACACTTCAAAAAGAAATATACAATAATATGTCTCAGAATCATCCTCATCAACAAAACAAACCGAATAATAACTACATTAACACATTATTATTAATACATTGATAATAAAACATCAATAATATTTTTCACATTATGATAATGAGGATAATGGCAGCAATTTATATTTTTGTATTACATATTAAAAAATACAACGACGCATATTTATACAGATTTTTTAAATTTTAGATTGTATAACTATAATACACTGAAGTGCCACTGAATTAGGGATAGCAAAGCCTATGCAAATTGTGTAGCGCTGCGCATCATGTATGCGCAAGTGAGGACGCTGTGGTAACTGCATATATAGCGCGTACTGTGGTTGTTCTGAATTAGTTGTTGGAATTGCCAGTATGGGTAAAGTGCCTGATTTAGACGCCTTCGATCGCTGACAAATCGTAGGTGCGCGACGCATGGGCCACACAATCGGAACAATTTCCGAAATCGTCCGACATCTAGGATTTTCAAGGTCGACAGTGTCAAGAATATACCAAGAACACATGGATGGTGGAAAAAAACTAGCGATCGGGCAAACTGCAAAGGACAATTAGCCTTGACAGTGCGTGGTGAGAGACGGCTCAGGCGTATTGTACGTAGCCAGCGAAGCCAAACATTAGCTCAAATTACCACCCAGTTTAATGACGGTGCCAGTCGTATAGTCAGTAAAAGGACTGTGCAACGCTCGCTTCACCGTATGGGTTTCGGGAGCCGTCGACCTACGAGAGTACCATTGCTCTATACTCGCCATCGGGCTGCACGTCTTGTCTGGGCAAGAGAGCACAGAGACTGGAGTGTAGAGGACTGGAAACGAGAAGCATGGAGTGATGAGTCTCGATTCCGACTACTTAACGCCAACGGGAGGCTGAGAATATGGCGTCAGGCTCATGAAGCCATGGATCCTGCATGCCTGGCTGGAACTGTACAAGGACATGGTGGCTCAATCATGGTCTGGGGTGTTTTTTCGTGGCACAGTTTGGGATCTTTTGTGCGTGTACCAACCTCCTTCAATGCAATTCGGTACGTAGAGTTTCTGGGTGATCACTTCCATCCGTTTATGCTCTTCTGTTATCCGCACGGTAATGGAGTTTTCCAGCAAGACAACTGTACCTCTCACAAGCCCCGGTTGGCTACTGGCTGGTGGAATGAGCATTCCTCTGACTTCTCTGTCATGAATTGGCCACCTAGAAGCCCAGTCTTAAATCCTATTGAGCATCTTTGGGATGTTTTGGAACAAGGCCATCACACAGCACCAAAGAACATTACTGAATTATGGACAGCTTTAGCCAATATTTGGCAAGCCATTCCCGTGGAACATTTCCAGAAACTTGTTGAATCTATGCCTCGTCGTTTGGAAGCCGTTATCAAGGCCAGAGGAGGCCCAACTCGTTACTAGGTAGGTATCCCTAATTCAGTGGCACTTCAGTGTATTAAAATTTCAGAAGTAATTTGGTATGCGGGCATTTAGAGAAATATTTTCTACTTTTAAATTACAATAAAGGTATAATGGTTATTATATATATATATGTATATATATATATATATATATATATATATATATATATATATATATATATATATAAGAAAATACTAATCATATCGTTAGAGTATCATAGACTTTTACAGATCCAAATATAATAGCTTTTAAGTAAACCCTACTGTTTTAAATAATCGGTGGTATAAATTTCAAGCTTCTGCATAAAATCTGCAACGAATTTTCATAGTTTAATTTACTTTTGAAAAAAAATAGGAATGGCTAATTTATAACAAAGCTTATAATGGAATAATTTGTGCTTTTATACATATTTAATGCCTTAAGAGTATACTCGTAAATATCAGAGTTTCCTCCAAAGACAATGTTACGAAAATTTAACTGAACAGGTATTGTACCCATTTTATAAGTGTTCAGATCAGATATAGAGCTCTATACAAAAATCCTAACTATATTATTAAAGCACTGCCATCTTTAAATTATACAAAATTCATAGTGTTCAAATGAACCCCATTTTACAGTTTTTAAGTTTGGTGCATAAATTTATACATAGATCAGTTTGATTCTGCATGAAATTTCGAGTTACTTATTTTATATACTAGCATACTGAGGTACTCTAAAATTAATTAACAACATATAGATATAAGTTTTAGAGATGTTCTGAGTGAAAGCATGGGGAGGAAATTTGACAAAATCAAAATCAATTCAATTTACGTGTTATGTAATTACACAGAAATATGCATTATAATTCCATAGAAAGGGAATAGAATTTATTCCTTTCTATGTTAAGTAATATCATATATATATATATATATATATATATATATATATATATATATATATATATATATATATATATATATATATATATATATATATATATATATATATATATATTACTGAGTAGTTTATTTGATATATTAAATTAAAATTTAACAATTTGAAATTTTCACTATTTTATTTTAAAGGTTTTATATAAAATTTATAATTTACTTTTTCAATTTCAATTGAGAATCTTAAAGCTACTATATGTTATAGAACACCTTCTATCTACAGAAATGTGGAGCTCCATACCATACCATTGTACGGTCACAGCAATGGCTGCTACCCATCGACGGCAATGCTTATGAAAAGTCGATATTGAATTTCTGAGTAAGAGATGGGTGGAATGAGGGATTGGTGTCGTCCTATTTTCGATCGCGTCTTTATGGATTTTATGTGAGAAATGCTGCAGGCTCTCATTCCGTTGAATGAGGGAATAATCATATCTAAAAATAAAGCATTGCAATGGTCTAAGCGCAAAACACTGGTCAAACATTGCACTGATCTAATTATTTAACTAAACTTTCACTAAAAGTTGCGTATTTCATTACATTAAAAATCCGTTTCAAATTAATAAGAGTGATAACGTTACTAGTGTATTCAACTCAATATTTAAGGCCTAAAAAATTTCATGTTGAATTTAGTTTAATATCATGTCTACCAGTGAATTTTATTTATTTCCTTTTTCGTAAATTAAACAAAGATCAGTTTGCATAAAACCCACGACCCTAAGGAATTATTCAAATATTGAATACGAGAGTTAGTTAATTCAATCCGAAGCAGAATCACAACATAGATATGAATTTTTAGCATTCCTTTAGAGCAGAAAGTAAAATAGCCGGAATGATAAACTAGACGGGAAAAGACAGTCAACATCCACTCGACGCCAAATCTATACGTGAATATTCGCGATTAATCTTGAAAACTCCGGAGATGGCATATGACACACGCAGCTTTCCTGAGTAATGGTGACCATATACTGACAGTTTAAAATATTTCTTTCAAACTTAAAAGTGTTCAAAATCGCTTGTTAAGGTGTTCTTTGAGTCTGAAAAAGAAATGACCGTGAATCTTTAACATGAGATTTCAGAACACATTTTTTTAGGGGAAAGATATTAATATAAGAGGAGTATTTTAGAGATAAGAGGGAATATATGGTACTTAATAGCTGTCAAATCTTTCTCCGTAACGTATATTTCTGAACTCATGCAAGCGTGCTACAAATAAAATTATTCAAATATCAGGGAGATAAAAAGATATCTATTGTGATATCTACTACTATAAGTGTCACATAATTTTTTTTTCTGTTGAAGATATTTATTTATATTTTACAGCCAAAGTAAGACTATCTTACCAGAAGATGTAGATTTAACAATTAAGCTACTATTATGATGTGAAGAAATCTATTTGTGATTGACTCTTCTCCGTATTATTTTTTTCCTTTCAGGCCAATGCTACAGTATACAGGGCGTCCGGGCTAAAGGTATCCAAAAGTCATGACTTATTTTTACGGAACAACCCATTAGAATTTAAAAAAATTATTTAAATAGAAAGAACATCTCTCCAAGTTTTAATATCATAGATTTCGATCATAGTATCATAGATTTCGATGTGTGCATCTTTTGTATCACAACAATAGTTAAATGGTAATCCAGTTCTCTCCAAATATTTCGGAGCATATCAGGAGTTATTACACGAATTGCTTGAATGATTAGCTTCCTTTAACTCATCCACAGTTTTAATTTTTTCTTTATACACAACGTATTTAATGAATCCCCAAGCAAAAAAGTCTAATAACTCCTGATATGCTACGAAACACTTGGAGAGAACTCGATTACCATTTAGACGTTTGTCGTGCTACAAAAGGTGCACACATCGAAATCTACGATACTATGATCGAAATCTATGATTGATATTAAAACTTGGTGAGCTGTTTTTTTCTATTTAAACATATTTTTTTAAATTATAATGGGTATTTCCGTAAAAATAAGTCGTGACTTTTGGATACCTGTCGCCCAGACACCCTGTATATGCAGAAAATGTTTCTTAAGTATTTTTTCAACGGTACTCTACTTCTCAAATTAAAATTATCTCATATTTGCACGAATAACCCTGATAATTCTTATGAACTATGAATTCGAAGCATACAAACTCATTATCACATTTTTATGGCAGTAAAATACCTTCGAACATTCAGATGGATGTTACCATTAAGTTACCCTAACAATAAGAATTCTTACGGACAATATCATTCTCCAGATTACAATTAATCAAGATTTGAACTCGAAATTCAAAACGGCTTTCTATCGATTTTCTTCAAGGACCGAGAGTCGAATATCTTCGAGGACCTCGAGTCGAATATAGTTATCATCTAAATATGAGCGATCTACCTAGTAAGAAAAGGTGTAAGGACATTTTATTGTCGCTCACTTTCCTCACAGCTTCCTTAGAAGGGAAAAGTCATATTACCCCAGTCAAAATGAACTCGATTTTGACGAATGGCTAAAAAAATATGAAAGTTTTGAAAACTGGTGGAGATGTTTGTTTAGGCATGATAATGAACATACTCGAAGTCCCCACCTATCATACTTGAGCTATCGCCGCCATCTTGGAAAATGTGTACACTTTTATGGTTTTCTGCAAGTAATTTCAGAAATATTGATTATATGTAAAAAATTTGAGTACAAAAATTGAAGAGCATTAAATTGTAAAAAAATATATATATACTTTTTTTTATAAGTTGAACACGAACAAAATAATTGAATTTGAAAGGAGCGAACTATCACACCTGGGACGCGGATGCGCGGGTCATCCCCATCGCGATGGGGGGGTTGACCCTCGCATGTGCACCAAAACTCTTAGATAGTCACGTTTGTCAAACCTCTGCATATCAAAGCTCGAGATAAAGTTGCAGCAACATCCAATCGATTGTTATCAGGTTGTATTGTGAGACTTGGTGGATTCTATCTTTTTATGTCATACTTAGGCTACATTGGGTACATAATGGCTGGAGGTGGGTAAAATAAATACTAACTTTGATGTATGTAACTACGTCATAAGAAAAAATGTTATCCATGAATACGCTAGAAAAATCCTTGCTAATTTAATTACCTAAAGAGCTTTTGCAAAAATTATTTTTGACGACATGGATATATCTGATTTCCAAAGCAATAATCTCCATGAGTTATTTAGAGATTTTACTACTTAACTACTATCGCTAGAAACCATAAACGTACATACTCATATACGAGCCATCGTATATGAGATTAAAATTAGGCTGACTTTGAAGCAGTTGAAAGAGAATGGCCCCATTTCAGCCCTCTGGGTTCAGTACTTTGAGATGGTAAACCTTATGAAAGGTTGATCACCGGCAATTGTACGGTGAAAGTAAACGGTTTCAATATAGTAGTAAACCCGTTGTTGCTTCTTCAGAGGATAGCGATTGCTAAAAAAACGACGAAATAGTATTTTATTTAGAATATGAATTAGTTCCTTTTCCGTTGTCTCTGTTTAAAGAAGCTGGCATGCGAGATACAGCGACATTGGCCATGTACGATTTTGAAGTTCCAAACAAAGACCTTAACCTCCTGAACTGCGTCAGTATTGTGAACAGTGGTTTTCTCCTACACCGTCTCAAATGGGAAACAAAATTAATTTTTTCGGCTGTTTGCAAAAATTAAGTTAACTATATAAAAAAACATTATGGTACCAGCTGTATAGTCGTTTTTAATGGCTAATCCAACACCACTAATAGTACAAAAAATTGAACAAATTATACGGTCTATTGTGAAAAAAATCTGTAGACATAAATTTTGATGGACACATGCGACTTACGCTTCAGCAAGAATAGTTCCTTTCAAATGAAAACAACAAAAGCGAATAGATCACTATTCTATCAGCTGAGCTGGAAAACAATGGGATTCGATTCCGATAAAGTAATGACGACACCGACATTCTCATTGTAAATACTGCAATTAAAGAAGCATGTTCTGGTGACAACATCGTTGTAATCATCGGTGAATATGTTGACCACCTGGTTCTATTAACAGCTCTCACTCCTACAGAAAAAAGACATTTTCCTTGTCAAACCACGCTAAGGGAAAGGAAAGAAAAAATATATTCGTCAAATAAAATACAATCATCGAGACATACCAAAGTAACCTTTTACTCCATGCTTTCAGTGGATGCGATACTATTTTTGCAGCATTCAACAAAGGAAAGAAACTTTGTGTAAACATGTTTCAAAGTAAAGATATGGAACACAACGTGACAGTAGTTAATAAATGCAACTCATCGCACAATGATGTTGCTCAAGCTGGAGAATGCTTTTATCTGATCTGATATGGAGCGCATTCCAGTGAACAGTCCCTAAATAAGTTTAGGTACAAATGTTTCGCAAATTTTGACACTAAGATAAATCATATATTTCGTCTCTTCCCTCAACTGAAGAGGAATCCAGGCTACATTCCTTTTGGTTTTATCATCAAGTGCAGAAGTTGTTTGGGAATGAGTTGAATCCTGAAGAGTGGGGCTGGAAACGTCAAGAGAAAGCCCTCGTGTCCATCACAACTATGGATGCAGTGACTCCCGATTCAGTTTTAAGCATAGTGTTTTGCAACTGTAAGACTGACTTGGGAGAAAGATGCATATGTCGGAAAGCAGGCATCAACTGCACAACGGCCTGCAATAACTGCAATGGGGTACGTCACAACGACATACCCCATTGAATTTATTGTCCCGTAGATCATGAAGATCCAATAAAAGGAACTGATGAATGAGGTGATGCTAGCTGACCCATAGACGATCTTTTCAAGATTTACGACGCGAACAATCCCGTACCGAAAAAAGCACGTCAACCATAAAGTAGATAAGCTTAAAAATTATACAAAATTAAAATATGGTAGTGAATACATCCAAGTTTATTACATTCGTTTAAAAAATTAATAATGATCAATTATCTACATACCAAAACACATTAAAGTCTATTTTCTTGTGTTTAAAGAATTCCGCAATGAGGGAGTGGAGAAATTTCAAAGGAAAACGCCTGCAGTGAGACTTGGACGCTACCTCCATAATCAACGTGAATTTAATAGTCAATATTTTGATACGTGTTATGGTTACGGCAAAATGTATTTAATATTTTTGTAGACAATTTAATTTTCTTTAATTTTTATGTTAAACTTTTTTTTAATATAAAGTTAATATTTCCCAAGTTATTTGCAAAAGCAGAAAAAAGTCTTCAAAATCTCAAAACAACTCATGAAGATTATTGCTTATGAAATCAGATATGTCCATGGCATCAAAAATTATTTTTGCTAAATATGTTTGGATAATTAAATTACCTAGAATTTTTCTAGCGTATTCATGGACAGGTAACATTTTTTCTTATGATGTAGTTACATACATCAAAGTTAGTATTTATTTTTACCCACCTGCAGCCATTATGTACCCAATGTAGCCTAAGTATGACATAAAAAGATAGAATCCACCAAGTCTCACAATACAACCTGAGAACAATCAATTGGATGTTGCTGCAACTTTCTCTCGGGCTTTGATATGCAGAGGTCTGACAAACGTGACTATCTAAGACTTTTGGTGCACATGCGCGGGTCAACCCCCCATCGCGATGGGGATGACCCGCGCATCCGCGTCCCACTTGAGATAGTTCCCTCCTTTCAAAGTCAATTACCTTTGTTCATGTTCAACTTATAAAAAAAATTATATAATGTTTTTGTAAACAATTTAATGCTCTTCAATTTTTGTACTCAATTTTTTTACATAAAATCAATATTTCTCAAGTTACTTGCAGAAAACCAAAAAAGTTTACATATTTTCCAAGATGGCGGTGAAAGCTCAAGTCTGATAGGTGGGGACTTTTAGTATGTTTAACAGTATGTCAAAACAAACATCTACACCAATTTTCAAAACTTTCATATATTTTTAGCCATAGAACCTATTTTGACTGGGCTAT
This sequence comes from Dolomedes plantarius, assembly GCA_907164885.2. Taxonomy (NCBI): domain Eukaryota; kingdom Metazoa; phylum Arthropoda; class Arachnida; order Araneae; family Dolomedidae; genus Dolomedes; species Dolomedes plantarius. The sequence goes on along the minus strand of OU015491.1, from coordinate 140,473,736 downwards.
ATAGGTATGTCTTAACTAAAATTCTGGATATTACCACTCAGTGAAGAATTTTTTAATCCAGAGAGTATGCATGACTCTTAAGCATGACTACCATTTTTTTCAGTAGTGTATTTTACCAAGGTGTAGCATTGTGCATACAATGCTGCATCTTCTAAAAGTAAATTTGGCAGTTTTTGTCATTACTGAACTCTGCACTTATGCATTGTTATGTTTTGCATATGCATTGTTATGTATTGCAGCATTGTTTATGTTTTAGATGGTTTAAAGGCTTTCTTTCGTGTTATGATTTGTGAATTTCGTGTGTTTTTAAATTATTGTTTCCTTTGTCATTTGTTAATGTTTTCATTTCGTAGTAATGTATCCCTTTTTTTGTTTTTTAACATGTTTATAATTATAAATGTGTGAACTCATTTATTTGAATAGTAATAAATCTTGAGTTTTTTAGTTACTTGGATAAGCAAGCTAAAAATCAAGAATTCAACACGTCCTTGTTTCTACATGGTAAAAATAACACGCACCATCCGATCTACCAATGTTGTTTTATTACTAATATACCGAATACTCTTGCGCCTTATTATGTTGGGTATTTTTCAAGATATTTCCACTCCATTGTTTATGTTTTAGATGGTTTAAAGGCTTTCTTTCGTGTTATGATTTGTGAATTTCATGTGTTTTTAAATTATTGTTTCCTTTGTCATTTGTTAATGTTTTCATTTCGTCCGTGTTAGTTATTTCATTCTTGCCTCTTTCCTTGCTTATGTGTTTGTCATTGCTTCTTCTGTTTTCCTTTCTCTTCTTTAACTCCGTTTACTAATCTCATCCTTCACAAATATTCCTCTCAAAGTTTTTTTTGCCACTATCACTTGCACTGTGTGCAAGCTATGAGAAGTTTTTTTCTTTTTTTTCCTATTTTAAGCGTAATACTTTAAGCGTTAATCAAATCTATCTAAATCAGAAGTTGGTGTATTCTGATTAGATGTATGTGTTGACCAAAACTGTGGTTTGGACTTAACTTAGGCTACCGTAAACATTACGCATGGTCCCTGTAAATCGTAATTTTTTCGCCTAAAACTGGTTTTAAATGCATATAGATTTTTATTCGTAAAAGTGAATATTAAGTGAAACAATCGAACTTGCGTAATATGCTAAAAAGAGTATTAGCTAAAAAAAGGATTAACTACAAAAAGGAAGATTTAACCCTTTTGCAATCTCTCGCACAGTTACTCGTATATGACAATTCGATTCAATTATGGCTTTAATTTTGTCATTATCAACTTCAGAAGGTCGACCAGAACGTTGGTCATCTCAGAGTGAAAAATCTCCAGCCCGAAAAAAATTTTAAACCAATTCTGACACGTGCGTTCTGTTAAGAAATCAACACCATAAACTTCATACACTGAATGACGAAATTATTATGACCACCTTCTCAATACAATGTTGGACCACCTTTTGCTCTTAATATTACATGAATTGTTCTTGGCATGGATTCTATGAGCTGTTGGTAGGATATAAGTGTATTTTGAGACCATATCCGATGAACTGCACTTTTCAATTCCTTAAGATTTGATGGTACTGGATCCAGCTGCCTGATACCCCGTTCGATCTCATCCCCCCCAAATTCTCAATTGGATTGAGATCTGGTGATTGTGTAGGCCAACGAATCAAGGTAAATGCTCCGTCATGCTCTTCGAACCATCTGAGGACAATTCCAGCTTTATGACAATGAGAATTGTTCTGTTGGAAGTATCTATCCCCGGCAGGGTACACAATTAACATAACAGGATGTACTTGATCTGCGGTAACACTTAAATACCCTTGGGCATACAATGCCACACCTTGGACCCATACAATGCCAAGAAAACATCCCCCAAACGATAATATTGCCTCCACCAGCTTGAAGTGTTGTGGCAATGTAGTTGGGGTCGATGATTTCGTACTGTTTTCTCCATATTCGCACACTGCCATCTGCATAGTGTAGTTTAAAACTCGATTCATCGGACCATATGACCCTTTTCCAGTCATCTACTGCCCAGTAATTGTTCTCCTTTGCGAATTGGAGACGTCTGCTCTTGTCAAAGGTAGGCAGTAGAGGCTTTCAAACAGGTCGTCGGCTTCCGTAGCCTATACGGTATAATGTGCGGCAAACAATTCGTTTCAGAGACGTTCGCAGTTCGTCCTTTATTAAGATTCCTCGCTATTTGACGTACTGTTGCTCTTCTGTTGGACTGCACAACTCTGGCTAGTCTCCTTTCAGATCGAGCATTCAGTACCCTGTGACGACCATAAGCCTGAGGTTGAGACTCGGTTTTCTGCTTGGTAGTCCACACTCTGTAAACATTAATAACTTGCGCTCTCGAACCCTTCACACGTGCAGCTGTTTTGCTGATACTGGCTCCGACGCTTCGAGCGCCTACAATCATCCCGCGTTCAAACTCAGTTAAGTCACGTTTTTTGCCCATATCTTCGCAAGCAACAAAATGCAATTGATGGTTCACTTCTCCTGCATTCCCTTTTTATAGCGATCTCACCCTCTAGCGGCAACACTGTGACGCAATAGCTCATTTACATTAAACTGTCGGGTGGTCATAATACAGTGGCCGCTCAGTGTACATCTCTTAGTGAGCCTCAGCCGCTTTCTTGCCATTATGAAAAGAAAAAGTAAAATATGGTGAAAATGTTTATTTTTGCATTCCATGTTAAAATTGACCACAAAATAACAGTTCTAAACAAAATTACACGAAATTTGTTTCTATAGTAACCTAAAATTGCCAACTACCAAATCTCAAAAGAAAAAAATCATAACATTGACGGAAGAATAACAAAACAAACATAATGCCATCTATTTGTGGAAACCGAAATTACTTTCTTGCCAATCCGATACTTTGTAAAATTGTGCAGATCAATTATACCATCTCTATACAAATTGTACTTACTTAATATTATGGTAATTTGGAATATTGTCATATGAAATGAGGGCCCTTGTCAAATGCGTTACCTTAAAGAGTGACTAAAGTCGGAATATACATGCAAATTTTAAGCAATGCAGCTGTGAAATTTTTATTAACATATAAAATAATTTTGTAAGGTATATTTCTTTGCATCGTATCTTAAAAATAGAAATCGCAGCACTTGAAATATGCAGCAAACCTATCTAATACTACAATTATTTAATTAAAATCTAGTTCACTATCTTGTGAAACAATACGTGTTGATGGAAACTAAATGGCAACAGTATAGGTCTTAATCAGCTCCTCTCGGATTGGTTCGAGGTAAAAGACATTCTTATCGGTGATACTACATTGTTGTTTCGCAAAATAACAATGTCTATCAAAACCATCTGTAAGGGACTTTTTCATTTCCATTTAGATAGAATATGGTGATTGCCAACTGTATAAGAAAAGGAGAAAATTAAATTTCTCGCTATCGTTAAGGGAGGGAGATAAGAGAATTCTACCGAATAATTATGAATGATATAAACATTTCTAAATACTTCTTTAATGTAACTTCTCAAATTCTTTTCCACTGACTTTGGATTTCTCATTGACAGTTGTGTGAGTTTGCAATTTATTATACGTGGTTTAAGTTAGACTTTTAAAATATTTCCTGTCCTTATAAAAAAAGAAAGTATTTCCACTGATAAAATAGATATTTTATTTGCTGCAGACTTAAAACAGACCTTGATTAACCTGATTATTTACCTCTAAATGTACTACAACCTGAATTCTATCAAAAGAAATTAAAAGAGTTAATTTCAAAAACTCTGATATGGTAAAATTAGAAACCGTTTGACCAGTAGTTAATTAATTATTTAATCAACTGCGATAGCATTCTAAATATATTGAGTCTGTAAGTTTAAGTCACAATTCTGGCATGGATTTGGGGGCCATTATATAAACCGTAGGTTCTGGTCGAGTAAGTTCATAGGGGGCTAAAGTTTACCGAAATGCTTTCAACCAATTGAGCTCTAGAAATATAAATGATTATGGTATGGAATGGAAAAATTCTATACTTTACCTAATAGTATTTACTCTAAATTTGATGATAATTTCTATTTTAATCAGTTTAGACATTTATATTTTCAAAGAGCTTGTTTGACATTTAAATTACGTGTCGGACATCCAGCAAGTATGAAATTATACTACTAGTATAAGACAGTATGCTGAACACTTTCTTTTAAAGTATTGAGTAACTGCGTTGTGTTACCTGTTTTTTTTTCTAGTTAATTAGACTAAACAGAGTTTTTTCCTTTCGAACGCGGAGGCATTTGTCGCTAGACATTCAACGGTATAGTAACAGAGTTGATCTAAAAAAAACACGTGGAGACTTCTCGGACCGTTAGTGCGTAGACTTGATTTGATTGCACAAATTCTTGACAACATTGTCATTTTCTCTGCTAATACATACAGGGTATTGACAGTATGATATTTGCCTCTTGCCTCAATAATATCTTAAGTCATTACATTAGTAATTACACTTTCAATATGAAATTACCATATACTTTTTTTGTTTAAGAATATTATACCCATTTCATTAACATTATCCCATGTAATCCATTATCATCCCATATCACACAACACCTTTGTAATACCCCCCAAACTGACAGCATGATCGTTTTCTGATGTAATTCAGCTTTCGATATGGTTTGTGCTGGTTCATTACGCTTTGATCATGATATTTTTCGATTAATGTTATTGTAGACGATTCATTTTTCCTCACCAGTGATAATTCGTTTCAAAAAAGGGTCGATTGAATTACGTTTGAAATGCGTATCGCAAATATTGATTCGTTGTATTAAGTGAATTTCTTTTAATTCATGCGGAACCCAAATATCGAGCTTCTTAACGAGTCCAAGACATCTTATGTGATTTTCAGTTGTGTGTGATACATTTAACCCTTTTGCAATCTATCGCACAGTTATATGGCAATTCGATTCAATTATGTCTTTTATTTTGTCATCATCAACTTCAGAAGGTCGACCAGAACTTTGGTCATCTTTGTAATTTCTATTATTCGATAAATACTAATTCTGTGGTCAGAGTTAATACCAAATTTACTTTTTATATTTAGTCCTACCTTTATAGTTCTTCAGCACTGAAATAATACGCTTCTAATTCGCAATAAATGCACATAACATAGTGCTGTGTTATTTTTAGTCTTAGATGAGCCTCATTCAGTATTGACAAATAAGGCGAAATATGAATTTGAATGCTTCAGAACACCTGTCATACATAATCTTTTCCCTTTGAGCTAAACAAATTTCGTCTTTTGATTCCAGCGTTCATCTCTTCGGATGTTTTAATTTTCTGAAAATTAATGTGCGTATATACCAGTCCAGCATCGATCATCTACGTTCACGAGAAGTTGTGCCTTCACCTGATCACTGTTAAGATAAAATTTAAATGAGAAACATGATGAAATTTTTCTTTTTCAAACAATGCATATCAATCTAAATAAAGAAAGTTTCAAAAACATGTTTGATTTATTAAAAATAAAAATTCTGTTATTAATTATTTAAATTCTTTTAATTCTTATTTCTTCTATGTCTTACACAATTCTTATTTCTTATCTACTTTATATTTCTTACATCACCAATATTCATTTATTTTACTTTACATTAAATTTACTTTTGAAACTGCAGCTTCGTAATCTATTTTTTCATTTGTTAAATAAAAAATGCACGTAATTCCAATCGATAGCGAATAAATAATTTAATCAACATGAAATTTACATGACTATACCAACAAAGCAGAGAAATTTAACATTAATTCGAAATATATTTTCAGGGTATCCTACATGTTTAGGATTTTATTTTCGATCCTTTTTTTCTTTCTACACGAAATGCAATCACGTGAAATTCCGTGACTTCAGGAATTCTACTTTTCTTTATTTAGCAAAGCAAGGCTTTTCATTTATGTGATACAAGATAAGACTTTCACAAATCCTGTTTTGATACTTTTAAAGGCTTCTCCTTTTTTAACTCTGTGTTGTATTGATTCCGAACTTTATCAATGACTTTATTTACGAGAGGTAAAACTTTTCTGTCTTGATTTTTATTTTTACTGTAGATTTTAGAACGCCATTCATGAAGACTTTACTCATATAAACAAAATTTTTACAACAATTCGTGCAAAATTATTATTGCATGGAAACATATAAGTCAAGGATTCCCAACCTTTTTATCTTAGCAGCACCTTTCGAAATGAGATTAGAAACTTGAGACACCCTTGTTAGAATTTTAGATTGTTCAATTTTTTAAATATTAAATAAAAGTGTAATATAGTTCAGAAATATGTTAAATTAAGGTTCAAATAAATACTTACTCCGTTGCTGATTTTATTCATTTATTAAAAGATATGAGCAGCAAACACTAGAACAGAATATAATAATTCAGTTTCAAAAATAGCCATGAAATCCAATATAGTATTACACAAGAGGACTATAATAGATATTTCTAAAAAGTGTTTTGCATTATTAACAGGAGACTTACAATGGATGATTAGAACAGAAATGTTTCATATCAAGCCTAAGAGGCGTGAGAGAAATTACTTCAATTAAATATTTCAGGCGTTTAGTATTAAAACCAGCTAAATCCATTTTTATAAATTTTACAGGACAGACAAAAATAATTTCACGCTCTGCCCATTTAATTTATCCAAAAAAATAATAGTAATAATAAATAGATAATAATATAATAATTTACTGATAATTTATTTTTGTCTGATAATTTATTGATATTCTGAATATTCAGTCATAATAAAGAAAATACCTAAATAAATTGACAAAAATTACGGGAAAAATCGCTAAAAAATTATTAGTATACTATTGGTGGCAGGAAATGAAAAAAAATTAATCACTAAACTTCTTTCAATCAGAATAAAATTTTATTTTTATAAACTTAAAGTATAAAAAGGAAGATAGTAAAATAAATTGTCATTAGATAAAAGCATTTTCATCGACTTCACATTGGCAACATATTCGTTGTCTTCTTCTGCATTATTTTCTCGTTGAATGTTGTTCCTAAAAATCTAATAAGGGGAAATTCTAATAACGGGATTAAGTGGTGTTCTTGAAACAAGCAATGAAATGGGTAATGAGTCAAGCAATTCAAGACGTAACATTTCATTATGGCAATAGTTTGTACCAGGGGAAATCAGACACCCGTATAAATACCTTCCAGTGTTTAAAAAAAAATAAATAAATAAAATTTAAAAAATCGCGTGTCCTGCATTAACATCACAAACCTAAAGAGCTAGCTACTAGTTAAAAAAATAGTACGTTGGTAACGTAGGGACAAAAATTAGTGGACAATATAATCAACGAAGCGCCTAAACAAGGCGACAAGGTAAAAAAAAAAATTTACCCCTCAATACATCTGGGATGTGAAGTTTAAGACGTGTTTTAAATAATTTGTTCATATGAAGAACTTTGTCAGTTTCTAATAGGAAATCATCCTTTCTCTGAGTATGCTCGCTGTAGAATGAACGCTACACCACCAAACTGCACAACTAGAGAGATTAACCAAGAACCCGGAATATTGCTACTGCGAATGTCCACTTTGACTGCTGTGTACAAACCCTATTGGATTCGTTCACCTAAATGTTAACCTATGGAGAAAATGTGTCCAAGGACTACCGACTCGGATTGAAATATTCTTTTTGATTGTACTCCGCAATAGAGAAATAAATTTTACACATTGGGGCATTTTTCGGTAAAAAATGCAAATAATATTTTTAAATTTCAATTTTTCGGGAAAAAAAATCTGGTATAGTGTGTTTTAACCCTTTTAAGAGCGCCGTTCGCACAGAGCGAACGCCTAAATTTAGTCATATTTTCACTTACATTCAATATATTCCAGTTAAATGAGCCAAAAAAATGACTAGTGATGCCATCTGCTATCATTTTAAAAGAGTAAAAACATTTTATAGCCTTAATTGGAACATTTTTCAGGAATTTTTAGGTTAAAAAAATCAGGAAAAAAATCTGCACAGTGCAAACGGTGAAGGTTGTTGCCACTGTAACAGTTAAACGCTCCTAAATTCCTTTGGTGGACGAAATTTGTAAAATGAATCCTCTTGAAACGTGCAGAAAAGTTCAGGCTATCTGAAAGTACCATTTTTATTTGATTATCCCCTTTTATGCCACTGTAAATGGTAGAAAAATTTTCTCCATAGATTAACATTGAGCTGAGCGAATCCAATAGGATCATTACACAGAAGACTTAAAAGCAAAAGACATTTGATGACTACTGCAGTAAATGTACCTCCAGACCTGGCAATGAGGCTGTACCGTAGTCAATACGACAAGACTTTCGCTTCAATTACTTTACTACGATATGTTAAACATACTACAACCACAGCAGTTAAAGCAAGTATGTACAGCGAGTTAGAATTTACAGTTAGATATGTCAGAACGTCTTCGGGTTCACCGACAACAATGCAGCCTATCGAAGGCCTCTCAGACCAGGAGAGCGTCTCTCTCACACTCAAAGACAGATCTCTTCTGCGTGGACTATCGGGGCCTTCTTTTATACTGTCGGCGAATTCATAGGCTTTCTCCGGCGTTTGAAGTGCTCGTAAGTGTTCAAAGTTTATAGGATTCGACATGTCACTATAGAGTCAAAATTCTGGAGAACCCTCGAACCACTCTGGGATTTATGCGTTCTATAACGTCAGAACCGCACATTACACGAACTTTATGGCCTCTTATCCTATAGTTTATGAGACCGCTCAGTTCAACAGTTCGCCGATAGATGACATGTTGAGGGTTAGGAACGGCATCACATACATATAAAAATACTAATTTCATGTAGTAATTGAGACAGTGTCACAAGGCATGTCCTTGATATTTCTATATGGAAAACAGATGTCGATTGTCATTGTAGCTGATAATTCTTGAGAACTTTTCAGAAAGACTTTCTATATCCTGAATATTACAAAAAGTCGTCAATTGTCTCTTTTTTGGTTAGAGAATTATAAGAAAACATAAGCACAAATCTAAATGAATTCATCGAATTTCAACAGCATAACAAAATATATTCATAAGTCTAATGAATTTTATCAGATTTCAAACGCGCTTTTCCAAAAAACTTTTGCTGCAGAAAAAAAAGTAATTACATATTTTCATTCCGTGGCAAAATACTGTTTATGGATTCGCAAACATTTTTATTTGAGGGAGAAAATTGTTGGTTTTTATTTCTCTTTCTCATATCGGCGTTATCAATTCATAACAAAAGGAATAAGACCAGCATAAACAGGAATTTACTGTTTAAAAAAATAAAATACCTGATAAATATATTGTAATCAAAGAATAAAACAGATCTGAATGTTTGTAAATGAAATTAAATAAAATGATAATGTCGGATAAAAAAAAATTAAGAGATAAAGCATTAAATGTATCACATTTCCAGCTTAACTATGTTTGTTCTTACAGTGGAAGAAATACTTTTATTTTATACATTTAAAAAGTAAATTTCATTAAATGCTCCGCTTAAAAATATTGCAATTTATAAAAAAATATCATTTATAACGTTATCTAATAAATTTCAATGGAAGTAAATCCATATTTCTAATTCATTTCTCTTTCGAGAAACAAGCTTTTGTAAATGTTATTTGTATTTTTCAAATTCATTTAATTTGTTAATGAAAATATTTTTTTATACAATATATTAAAGAAAAGAAAACCTAAATTACAAAGGAATTTCTTTTCACCGCTATACGGTTGGAAAGTTAAAAACAATCACCTATGGACAAATGAAATGTGATGAATGTGGGTGTTTGGATTGCGAACAACAGCAAATACTGAATTTCTCAAAACTTAAATATAAAATTTCTTTCCATGAGTTATAGCAGTGTAACTCAAGTAACAACGGGCTTTTGCATCGGAGATGCCACTTTAATCATTAAGTTTTCACAAAAAATATTTTAAATTATTTTTTCATTATAAAAATTAACACAATTTATGAGACTTGGCATTATTTTTCTAAAAAAGTAATACAATTTATCGATTCATGTGAAGAAATGAGAAATTTTAGAAACATTTGAAAAGTTATTTTGACACTTTTTATTAAAAATAAATTTTCATTTCGTTATTAAAATAAAAAAGAGAAATTAGAGCATGTAATGAATATTATTTAAATTAATTTCAAATGGAAGAAAAGGTCTCTTAATTGCATAAATTAGTAGGTCAGATATACGACTCGACTATAGTCACCCCAAAATAGGCCGATATATTTACAAAAGCTTTTAATACACTTTTTCTAAATGATAATACAATTTATCCACTCATGTAAAGAAATGAGACTTTTTCAAATCATTCTAAAAGCTATTTTCAGATTGCTTATCAAAAATAAATTTTCATTTCTTTATTAAAATAAAAAAGGGAAGTTTGATCATGAAATTAATAATATTTAAATGTATTTCAAATGAAAGAAAAATACTCTTAATTGCCTAAATTAGTAGGTGAGACATACAACTCGACTATAGTCAACCAAAAATAGCCCACTGTATTAACAAAACCATTTAAGGGGACAAGGGACATTCAACCTCGAATTCTTTATTTTTTTAGCACTGTATACAGTATGGTAATAAATAATATTCTTTTTTACTACATTAAACACCTTTAGAATTCCAAAGCAGGATATTTTGGCAGAATAATGCCTGTTTTTCAAATATTTTTTCAAAAATGCTAGCATTTTTCAAAATGTTCCATGCACATTCCATACCATTTAAAAACCTTAATTTTTTTAATATAAGTTTACCATTATATATATAAGGGTAAACCTGTATTGGTTTATTTTGTGTGTGAATCTAAAGTTATGAATGTAATTTTTTTTAAATCTACCTGTTATTTTTATCGTTTTTGCATGTCTTTACTTTATTTGAAGGTCTATAAATTTGAAAAATATTTGTGGCTTCAAAGAATTATACACAGTTTTGTAACAAATACTTCAATTAACAACCTGAGAATTTTTTTGAAAAAAATCGGGTGAAAATTAATGCGCATGTGTCATTTTGAAAATACTAGCATTTTTTAACAATATTTTGAAAAAACAGGTATTTTTCTTCCACAAAATATTTATTTGTGAATTCTAAGTGTCTTTAGTATAGTGGAAAAGAATATTAATTATTATTGCTTTGTATATAAAGAAAAATATTGAAACTTTAAATGAACGAAGCTGAAGGTCACTTGTTCCCTTAATACACTCAGAGGTAACCAATTTTTAACATGAAATTTATAAATGAGACGTTAATCGATTCTTTATCATTTATTACTCTCTCTTTATACTGTAATTGAAATTAAAAATGACTTTAAGTGATTATCCCTAATTCTTGCAGAAATTTGGGATTTTAAAAGATTCCTCATGATTTTTAGCAAATATATTCCCGTGTGCATTATTCATAAGTTGGAGAGTCGATTGGAAAAATCATGATTACAAGTTTGATAAATATTACAGAAGAAACACCAAGATATTCTGGAAAACAGGAGAAATAATGTTTTGCAGGTAGGATATTTTTCCTATTTTTTGTATCAGTTTGAATTTAGATTAGCTACCGTAAATAAAAAGCAAGACTGAATATATGAATTTTAGATGAACTATTGATTTCAAACATATACATTTTCATGAATATGTAAATATAAATACCTTTTCCCTTTAATAAAAAATGCATTTCTGGAAATACTAAGTGACGAAATTTGAATAATTATAAAAATGACATGAACGTATCATCCCTGAATGGTCTTTACGACCAAATGAATATTAAAAAAATTATTGCAGGCAGATTATATATATTTCAAATTTAGCCATTTACAGTTTATTCAACAACGGTTCATTGCAAAATAAAAATTATTTCTTCGAGTAATTTAAGAACTGAATTTATTTTTCAGATACTTGTTCTTTATATAGCTTCAGTATCTGTAAAATTTCTATTTTTGAATATAGTTTAACATTTCAAACAAATTTTCTATGTTAATGTAGCATTTAAGAACAATATTCGTAAAAATTTTCTCATACATTAGTGCTTTCATATACATATTTCTTATAAATATACTATATTTTATTTGGGGACTTCTAAGGTTTCTGTGGTACGAGGAAAGCTACGAATGCGAAGGAACAAAGAAAATATTTCTAACTTATTTCCGTACCGTTAGAGGAACTATAAATTAAAATTTAAAATATCAAACTAACAATTCGCCCCATTCTTTTGAAAATATTACGACCGTAAACGAATTCAAACTTCCAGAGAGAAAAGTTTATCCGAACTCCACATCGACTTTTAACTCATCGAATTGTGCTACTAGACCGAATTACTAGTTCAATATCTGTATTCCTCTTAATTCAGCTAGTCTCGATGAAATTCAGCTACGATGAACTCAGCTAGACTTCTGGCGAGCTTCTGCAAACAGAAAACGTATCCTCTATTCCAACTCGGCCTTTTAGCATGGTTTTCATTGTCTTCAACAGTATTACATGGCAACTGCATTTACAGAGTATACCTTATGAAGAAAACAGAGGTTTGGCTTCATTCCAAAACCTGACAACGATCGTAAAATGCAATTAGCATGTAGGATAAAAAAAATTCGATGATGAAAGGTAGATATGAAAATTAACACTGGACCCAGAAGCTCACGTAAAACTAATCAGAGATCTGGGTTAAGACTTAGCGACAGTGAGCTACAGGTTCCCAATGCTTTAACCGTAAGATAATGGTAACTAAAAGAAAGAATATGATTTTCTTTTTAGTCTCACGTATAATAAGTTTTTAACCATACTAATCAAAGCACTATAGCTGCAAAACATCGTTACCCTACAAGTCTGCAGGTTCCAGACGGATGATTGTTGACATAGTTTCTAGGAGCGGATTTTTATATGAGCCTCCAAGTGTAAACACATACTGTTTATATGTACCTCTGCCTGTCTCTCTCTCTCTCTCTCTCTCTCTCTCTCTCTATATATATATATATATATATATATATATATATATATGTAATATACTGGACAACCCAAGGAAAGAATGGGCGTCCAGCACATCACAGGCAATGATGGTGTAGTCGTGGCTATGATAATAATCGACGCGGCAAGTTACGGCATTACATTTTATTAGACGGATAATACGTCTTCCCAAGACAGTTACAAAATACGAAAAGCGTACATGTACGTGACACCAAACCTTATATAAACTTATCTCGTCATGTGATCGTAGTAGGGTTTAATTGGTTAAAAGTTAGGAAAAGGCGTGACAAATGCGCTACAGCGTTTAATTTTCTGCCCACGCTACGCCAGTTTAGTTTTCTAGTAACAAGGCAGCCATTTAATTTTTTCTCTAGAGGTTATTAGAACTTAGAATCAAAAGCGAAATTTAGCTCGTACGCTCAAGGGAATTTAGAATAATGTTAGATTTTAAAATGGTATGGGGTTTTTAATGTTATAGAATATCCCCCCCGTCCGAGAAGAGGCTGACCAACAATGCCTGCATTGGAGGACAGACTCACCCGACCATGTGAGGAAAATGGGCGTCGACCACAAATTTGGAAAAGTTTGAAAAGGAACATATGTTTTAAGTTAAGTTAGTATGATGATCACATGGCAAGACATTGCACATTTCAATATTGAATACACAGAAATACACTAATGATTTACTAATTTATGAACACAATAAAAGCAAAAAAAATTATAGTAATTAATGATCAATTATAGAAAATTGTAAATTATGTAAATTTCTTCCTGTATTGTTGCCTTGAAAAAAAATTAAACTTAAAAATAAATTTATCATCAACTGAAAATTGCTGTGCAGGGCGGGCCCTCCCCACACAACAGAATCTCAGCAGAAAAAAAATTCCAATTAAATTTAACCAAAAAAAAAAACTAAGTTATCAAATTTTCACTTTACATCAATTTTAATTTTGAGTCGACTCACACATATAATAGACTGTAACAATGAAAATATCAAAATCAACAAACAAACATGTTAAGTAAATGGAATAGAACATGACAATAATAATTTGAAGTTATTGTACTTTCCTCCTCAACTCTCACAACATTGGGGTGAGTCCAAAAAGTTTGTAAGGTACACATGGTAGCCTACGATTCATTGTCCTTGTTATGTTATCTACAGTATGTTGCTTGAGAAAAGTACAGAAAAAAAAATCACAGTTCGGTAGGTTCTGTGACCTAGTTGTAGTTGGTTACATAAAAAAAAATCACAGTCTTTTTAGTGCTGTGTTATTTCTGCTTCACAAACGTAGAATACATAAACATCACATTTTCTCGACTTGTTTACATATAAAGAAAATTAGTTCTTTAGTTACATAATAAAAATCACAGTTTATAATAAAAATCACACTTTCAATAAAAATCACAAGATTTAATAAAATCACATTTCAAATATATCAATTGTACATAAAAATTACAAAACATATCACTCATTATCTAGTTTTCGTATCTTTATTTATCTCATTATTTTTTTTTCTTAATATCTCTTATCTCCTTTATTTCAATATTACTTATTATCAAAAAAAAATCTCTTTTCAATATCATTTTTATTTCTTATTATTCTCATTTCATCATTTCTTATATTCATTTTATTTCCACAACATTTATTCATTCCAAAATTCTATTCAATATTCTTTAATTATACTTATTCATATTTATTCTAACTTTATTTATTTATTCTCAATACTTTTCACTTTATTTTCAAATTATTTATCTACTATTCATTTTTGTACGTTTATTATAAGTTTATGTGGATCCATTTCCTTGTTTTGAAGGTACCTTGTTGTATGTGTGTTCCCCAACTCTTAGTCTCAAATTCGTTAATTCTACCTCTAAGCAGTGAGAGGTTGTGTTTATGTTTGTGTAACAAGTGGGTTTTCTTTCTCCCTATTGTTCTCTGACTAATAAGGAGGAAGAGTCTTTTTAGCCGTACAGTGGACTAACCGTGAATCTCCGACAGAATATGACTGCGTTGAAAAACAGCATCTTGCATAGTACAAAGATGGAGAAAAAGGAAAAGGTGCAGTTGTCATACCTGTGGGAGTATAATATATAGAAATGGGAGGACAAAAGGAGTGGCCATCCCAGCCCTGTTTTAGTCATTACTCAAGCATATGATCTTCAGCACTTTAAGTGACTGAGTTGAGGAATTAAAAACAAATAGCAAAAAAAATTAATAAGATCTTAAACAGTTGGGACGACATCCAACGCGCTTGTAGAGGTGGGTGATAGGAAAGTGTTTTTCAAGAAATAGAAAATTTACTGAAAGGTTAAAGAAGTAGAGTTGTCATAATCGGTGTTTAAATTGGGATCCAAAAAAAAATTCACATATAATAGTATTCTTAAGAAGAAAGTTTAAGTTAGACAGTTTTTTTTTAATTAATTTATTTTTTTTATATATATATATCTTTAGTAGGACAACACATAAGTAATTATATCAATTTTTAAAAAAAAAATATAATGATGTTAAGCATCACATAGAAAAGAAAGAAAAATGGATCTAATGTTTGTCATTATTCGTGGTGTAGTTTTAAGTTCTCTGGTGCATTATAATATCTCAATCTGCAAGCATGGACAATTTCAGAATCTCGTTTAGTGTGAAAGTTTGGTCTATCAATTTCATAATTAACTTTTGACATTTGTTTTAGAATAGTGTAAGGTCCAGAATAGGGTGAGCTTAATTTTCTTGTATTAGGGTAGTGAAATTCTTCGAATAACACTAAATCTCCAACATTAAATTTAGATTCTACAAAACGTGCATCATATTTTACTTTATTCCTATTATGGTAATTAATTGTCCTTTCTTTAGCTAATTTTCTCGCCTCATCTACCTGAGGATAAAAATCTAGTTTTTTAACATGAGGTTCATTAGGTAATATTCCAAAAAGTAGGTAAGCTGGGGTCATTTGGGTAACTGAATGAGGCGTATGATTGTATTCATTAATTACTTCATTTAATAGGGTTGTCCAAGGAGTTTTGTTTGTTGAGTTATGTACTTTGCACCGTAATCTAGTAATTATTGTTTGATTTACCCTCTCTACTTTTCCATTCCTTTGTGGATGATGACTCGAGGTAAGTAATTGTTGCACATTATTATGCTCTAAAAATCTTCTAAACTTTGAACATGTAAAAGCTGCATTTCTGTCGGTTAGCAATTTTTTTGGTGTTGGAATTTGGAATATTTGTTTTAAACAATTTGTATAAGTTTCAATAGTTACGCTTTTTGATGGAAAAGCCCAAATATAACGCGTTGCATGGTCAATTATCAAATGTAAATATTTCTTTGTGGAATTATAGTAATTAAATCCGCCTACTGTGTCTAAACTTAAGCACTCAAAGGGTTGGTCTGTCAGAGGTACTTCTTGCAGCAATCCAAACCTTTTCTGTCTTTTCTTTTTGTTTAATTGACAAGTATGGCAATGTTTAACATAATTACTAATGTCCTCATTGATTTTGGGCCAATAATATTGGGGTGTAAGTAATTGCATTGTTTTATTTATTCCAGGGTGTCCATAGTCCTCGTGGGCTCTTTTTAAAATTTCTAACCTCAATGAAAATGGTACTACAATTTTTAAAAATCCTTTCTTTCTCATGTAGATTACATCATTTAGTTTTTTATATTTAAGTCCCTGTACATTGTCTTTATTTTGAAATTCTACAATTTTTCCTAGTTCAATTAAATGATTTATTTGGGTTTTAGGTTCTATAATAGGGTACCTTGAAAGCATGTCAGCTTCAATATTTGCAGTTCCCTTCTGGTATTTAATTTCATAGTCGAACATACTTAGTTTTAATGACCAGCGAAAGAGTCGACCTCGAAGATTTTTCACATTTTTAAGCCAAACTAAGGCAGCATGGTCTGTGTGAATTGTGAACTTTTTCCCGTGGAGATAGTGATAGTACCTGTCTAAACTGTCCACAATTTCCAAACACTCAAGTTCAGTAATAGAATAGTTTGCCTCATAGTCCTTTAATACACGAGAGTGATATGCTATGGGATGCAACACCCCATCTTCACCTGGCTGTTTCAAAACAGCTCCAACCTGATGTTTACTAGCATCCACAAATAAATGACAGTCTTTGTTTACATCATACAATTGCAATATTGGCTTACAAATCAATAAATTCTTAAGATCCTCAAAAGCTTCTTGGCACTTGTCTGACCATCCCCATTTTACTCCCTTTTTCAATAATGTATTTAATGGCTGTCTTACTTTTGCATATTTTGGAATAAACTTATTATACACATTTATTGTGCCCAAGAATCTTTGGAGTTCTTTTACATTAGTTGATGGTTTCAAACACTTTATCTTTTCAATGTTAATGTTGTCTGGGGCAATTTTCCCATTTGTTACATTATATCCAAGAAAATTAATTTGTTGTTGCAGAAAAGTACATTTAGTTAATTTTAACTTGATATTCTCTTTTTTGAAAATGTTAAATAGTATGTCTAAATGTTCAAGGTGTTGTTCTTTGGAGTCTGAAAAAATTATAATATCATCGAAATAGTGGCATGCAAAGTTAACTTTATATTTATCTAAAATTCTCCTGATAGTCCCATTGAATATTGCAGGGGCGTTCTTTAAACCAAATGGGAGTCTTAGCCATTCGTATAAGCCAAAAGTAGTGGCAAATGCCAATTTCTCAGTATCTTTTGGGTGGACGGGTACATGCCAATACCCTGAGGTAAGGTCTAAAGTTGAAAAGTAATTAGCTCTGCTTAATTTATCTAGAATATCATCAATTCTGGGTAAGGGTTCTGCATCTGTCTTAGTAATTAAATTTAGTTTTCTGAAATCAATACAAAGTCTAGTTTTTCCCTCATTTCGCTTTCTTGCCAAAGTCACAGGACTTGAGTATGAACTATGTGATTCTTTTATGATTCCTGCTTCTAACAAATTTTTAATTTGGGTCCTGATCTCTTTTTCCTCAGTTGGCGAAGTCCTGTATGCTCTTAGACTCACTGGTAAATCAGAATTTAGGATTATTCTTTGGGGTTCCATCCTTATTTTGCCTATGTCATATTTGTTAGTTGAAAACATTCTATTATTTTTGTGCAATAAATTCTTTAATTCCCTATCAACATCTAAATTTTTGATTTGATCATTAATGTCAACATTTTCATAATTTGGATTACTTTCTGCTTTGATTCCACCAGAGCTTTCATTAAAATTGTCATTTACATCATAATCAATACAGAAAATAACATTTTCTTTCTGCGAATTTTCTTCATAAGGGTTAAACATATCAGAAACTTCAATTTCATGACCATTACTATTATTATCCACATGCTTATTATCACATTTATTTTGTAGGTGTAATGAAATTTTACTTCTATCACAAATATTAACCATTTTCAAAGCAATTCTATTTTGATACACACACAATTGGTTACAATCAATTACTAATTTAAACTCTTTACACTCAGGAAGTCCCAGAATAAGATAAGGCAAGTCATTGTCCAAAACATATGCAGAAATGTTTCTAATTATTTTCCCTATTCTCAAAGTTAATACACATTTAGTTGTAATTAAGATTTCACCCTCAGCTTGCCTGACCTTAATTGGAGAACTTGAATAACATTTCAGTTGACATTGCTTGACCAGTTTTTGTGACATCAGACTAATAGTCGAAGCAGTGTCAATCACACAATTTAAAAAATTCTGTTTCTCATTTTCATATAGTCTTTTTGTTTTGTCAACCCTATTATTTCTGATAATGTTTCCCCTCAATGACAGTAATTGTCATTCTGGCGCCTGATCTCTTTCAAATTCAGGTTCCTCATAATGATATTTATTGTCTGACACCGACATCTTATCAAATCTCTCATTAATAGAGCAAGTTTGTTCCCAATGATAAGCATTACTTATGCCAAAGTTAGAATATTTTCGACAGGGTCTAGATGGTAAGTCTGCATATTGTTGGTGGTGATTAATTTGGTTATTGGGATTGGGTGCAAAATTTCTATTCAATCTTTGATCTCTGGGTTGCCATTGTCTGAATTGTTGCTGCTGACTATAATTAGGTCTAAACTGAGTTTGTTGATTATTATTAGGTCTAAATTGAGGCTGGGAAGAGTAATTTTGTCTAAATTGGTGAGGTGGGCTATAATTCATCCTAACTTGAGGTTGGTTGTAATAATTCTGTCGTAATTGGTTCCTATTTTCAAATCAAGTATTAAAAAAGTTATCCCGATCCCCTTGGTTAGTTTTGTTTCCTTCATTATTTATTTTGATTAGCTTATTAGCCAACACTATCCATTCTGTTGTGGTTTGAGGAGGATTTGCAGCTATGGTCATTCTCATTTGAGCATTTAGGCCTTGTGTTAGGCCTTCTAGTATTAATTTCTGTGATAACCCCAATCTCTTTCCTACATCAATTTTTTTATGAAAATATTTGGTTAAGTCATCATTATATTCAAATTTCAAATTGGAAAATTCAGAGAATTCCACGCTATCTGCCTCAAAGAATAATTCTTGCAAAGTGTCTTTTAATTCTGTCCAATCTTGGATGTCTAGGCAAGTGTTTACAAAAACTGTTAGAGCCTTCCCTCTGAGAAATTTTGAAATATTTTTTATCTTTTGTTCATTTGGAACATTTGCTTGGGAAAATTTCTGCTCAATATAGGCAAGCCATTTTTGTAGTTTCATTCCCCCCTCTGGGTCAAAAGGAATAAAATCCCTGAATTCCCTCTCTACATTTTCAAGTTGAAAATGGTCCTTGCATTCTGTCTCAATTTTATCATTTGTTGTTGTTGTTTTTTCCTCCTGAATTTCTGTCTTTATAGTTTTAACTTCCATCTTATAAGTTTAACACAATATCACAATTATATTTCAATTTAAAACAAGAATATAATATCATACAATCATAGTTTACTAAACAATTTTAAAAAGTTTATGATGGGAGACATACAACCTGGTCATGTGATGCTTGTCTTGTTACTGTAAAATTCTCGGTTGCACAAATTTTTATTTTTATTTTTTCACGGTACAGCGCTAGGGCTTGCATACCGGCTTAATTAAATTCACACACAAGAACACATCGATGGTTTTTGAATTGGAGGTGATTTCACTTCCCGAGACACTTGTGAAGAATTTATCACACGGAGCAATGGGGGAAACAAACACTAAGAAGATTCTCTCGAAGTCGAAGTCAGAAGCAAAAGCAGCTACATAACTTGTGAAAAAAAAGACGCGCACATTATTCCGCTTGAAAATCGCTGAACTCCGGCTCAGAAAAACACACATGTCTCTCTCCATTGCTTAGCACACAGAACCCGAACTAAAACAGTAGCGCACAACACGTACTACGTCGGAATGACGGGGAAAAAGGAGATCTCGACCTTGACATATAAAGTCCACAGCGTGAAATAACTATTCTCCTGACCGAAGTCCGCAAACAGCAACCGTACTTATGGCCTGGAACTCCACTGTGGGATTTTCCCGCGCAGGTTCGAATCCTGCCGACTCAATGTAATATACTGGACAACCCAAGGAAAGAATGGGCGTCCAGCACATCACAGGCAATGATGGTGTAGTCGTGGCTATGATAATAATCGACGCGGCAAGTTACGGCATTACATTTTATTAGACGGATAATACGTCTTCCCAAGACAGTTACAAAATACGAAAAGCGTACATGAACGTGACACCAAACCTTATATAAACTTATCTCGTCATGTGATCGTAGTAGGGTTTAATTGGTTAAAAGTTAGGAAAAGGCGTGACAAATGCGCTACAGCGTTTAATTTTCTGCCCACGCTACGCCAGTTTAGTTTTCTAGTAACAAGGCAGCCATTTAATTTTTTCTCTAGAGGTTATTAGAACTTAGAATCAAAAGCGAAATTTAGCTCGTACGCCCAAGGGAATTTAGAATAATGTTAGATTTTAAAATGGTATGGGGTTTTTAATGTTATATATATATATATATATGTGTGTGTGTGTGTGTGTGTGTGTGTGTGTGTATAATAAAATCTTACCACTATTATTAATTATCCTAAATCTAACACGTATTCTAAATTCCTTTCAAACTAAATAAAGCACAACCCCTATTTCAAAAAAGAAATAATCGACTATTGTATTTTTCCAATGCACGCGCTGTAAAGTTATTTTTAGACATGAGTAAGCATCACGCGTCTATGTCGCCACGCCGCACCTGTTCGAAAAGTCATACGACGTTGAATCATACCTTCACGTGTTCGATTCTAGCCAACTGAGGTTATTTTAAGTTCCTGGAGCCCTCATGCTATGTAAAAGCTAAACAGCGATTTCCGCGGGCTTTTTCTGTCTGCTCTATGCCGTCTCCTGGTGTCGTCTTGCTTTGCTTATCTTCTCGTTGATATATGCCGCCGATGTCCGTCCCGATACTGTGAGCGTATATTTTCAAGCTCCGGCTGGTTCCGGTGGCGTTACTATTATTTGTGTCTTGTTCGTCAACCTACCTTATGTGCATAATAATGTCTTCATCATGCTTCTTGAATAAATCAATTTACTGTTCGTGCGTCTCTTTTCTGGATCTCCACGGTGTATGTGTTCCCTACTCGAAATTTCCACCGACATGTCTACATAAGTGTTGGAATCACGCCTCCCGTGTGGCGTACCAGTGATGTGTTATTACAATATGATCAGCGTTCCGGAATCAGTGATGTGCAGTTCATTACACAAACACACACATATATATACATATATATATAAATATATATATATGTGTGTGTGTGTGTGTGTGTGTGTGTGCGTGTGTGTGCGTGTGTGTGTGTGTTAATGTGCGTGTGTGAGTGTATATATATATGAAGGGCTAGATTTGAGGCGGAACGCGCCGGAACGGCGTTCCGATAACTCTCTTTAGGTACCTCTCTTCATCAATAACTTGGATACACCCCCCCCCCCCGCATACACCCCCCGGAAGGATACCGTTCCGGCACCTCTATTTCTAGAAATCTAGCACTGTATATACATATATATACAGTATGCCCACTAAAGTCCCTTCCCACCCTCTTAACTTCGGAACGGCTGCTGCTATATTCATAAAAGTGGCGTCTAGGTATAGTATTGTAGCCATGCGCTACTGAATGAAGCCACCTACCGCGCCACCTGGTGGAAAACTGCGGAATTAGCATTCCTATCTCGAAAATGGAACGAGATAGGAAAAAAAAAGTGATTTACAAAGTTGTAGAAAATCATCGATTTAGTACGAAAAGATACCTTGTGGACAATAATGCAAAGAATAGAACGGTTAAAACGTGCATTTGTTTTTTCGTGATTTCCTGCACTGTGACGTCATGAAACTTGAAAGAAAGGAGAAATGATTATCTTTCGGGCAAAACACGACACCGCAATGTGCACAGTGGTATATTGCTTTTGATCCCCAATCAAAAGGACCTCGAGGGTTTCATCCTTGTACTGATTGTCTTTATAAACAGAGTAGACAATACGTAGATCGTGTAAAATAGTGTCGTATCAACTCAACGCAACTTGCGTTTGGTGTTCGAAATTTTTGCAGTATGCAAATACGTAAGAAACGTCACGCCTGTTCACCTGAGACAGCAATAAAATAGATATCTTCTTGGGGTTGTAGTATGTTGATGCTCGTGGTCATGCCTGAGTATTCCATAGTTGAGATCTCCATTGAAGCTGTTCCTCGTCAAGGAATTCGGGGACCAAATAATTGGGTATGATGGTTTCGAAGAGTGGCCTCCACGTTCGCCTGATCTGACTCCACTGGACTTTTTCCTGTCGGGGTACCTGAAACAGCAGGTGTATGCGACCCCTCCACAAACATTGCAGGACCTTAAACGACGCATTACGGACGCTTGGGCCAACGTGTCACGCTCTATGCTCCAACGTGTGCAACGTGAGATTCAAACGAGGATACAAATGTGTATTGCAGCTGACGGTGAGAAGTTTGAACATCTCAAATAAAGATATATTGTTAAAATTAGTTGTTTTTTTTTCTTTCTCAGATCCTTTTGTCGCGTCACAGTGTAGGAAATCATGAAAAAACAAATGCGCGTTTTAACCGTTGTAGTCTTCTCATCAATGTCCACAAGGTATCTTTTCGCACTAAATCGATAATTTTCTACAACTTTGTAAATCACTTTTTTTCACTATCTCGTTCCGTTTTCGAGATAGGAATGCTAACTCCACAGTTTTCCACCATGTGGCGTGGTAGGTGGTTTCATTCAGTAGCGCATGTCTACTTTACTATACCTAGACACCACTTTTATGAATATAGCAGCAGTCGTTCCGAAGTTAAGAGGGTGGGAAGGGACTTTAGTGGGCATACTGCATATATATATATATATATATATATATATATATATATATATATATATATGTGTGTGTGTGTGTGTGTGTGTGTGTGTGTGTGTGTGTGTGTGTGTGTGTGTGTGTGTGTGTGTTGTGTGTGTGTGTGTGTTGTGTGTGTGTGTGTGTTGTGTGTGTGTATTTGTTTGTCAGTTACACACAGAGGTTAAACTTTCTACTTTCGAGTAATGCTGCATTCGTCCTTTTGTAAAATTGAGTTGAGGAATATATGCAAATATTCTACTTTTCTTGCAAGTACATGTTTCAGTTTAGAGCTAAAGACTGGTCACAAAAAAAGATTATACGTATTAATAAACATATGTAAAACCGTTTTGTAGAGTATAGCTCACTTCTACCCGCACTTGGGTGTATATAATTTGAAGTAGCACTCTAAATGAATTTGATACAAACACAGTTTATACATGAAACAATGTTTATTGAATTCGTTGCACATATAGAATTTGCTTTTACAGCAATAAGCATGCGTACTACTTGTTCGGAATATATATTAGCATTCAATAAAAATACACTTTGCCATACTCACAAACCAGCAGAGAGTCAAACCAGCAGTTCTGCCATTTAAACTTTGGGCCCCCTAAGCACAAGCGTCGGTTAACACCTGGAGCTGCTTACCTCTTAGCTCCTTCTTGCTTATCTATCAACTTTAACAACCTTTTAACTTAATCAAGCTGCTTGGTATTTATACCAAGCACGTATGCCGAAATTAGCATATCTCAAGCAGCTTCTTTAATTCATTCACTCAAAAGTTCGATTCTTGTGAATCGAATCTTACACTGTGCACCTTACAGTGTATACCTTACACTGGCCTCTCTCACTGGCCTCTCTAAAAATTAGGTAACTGAGGTCTGAACCGCTTCAGTTAACTAATTGAAAACACGTGCTGGTCTGACTTTTTACATAATGGGTGGCAAAGCCAAAAAAACCTTCCACACGTTGTGTGGGGGAAAAACGCCTCTCCCATTTGACAAAACTAACCCCGAAGGATCCAGGTGACACCAACACACAGTGGATTTGCAGAGTTGCGATACTAGGCTGGCCAACTGCGCCCTAGAAAATCTATTTTAGTTAAGTGTCAACACAATTGCACAGCATGGCATTTCTTGATTGCTTGTAGTTGCTCTCCCCCAGTTCATAATGCACATGTGTTATGTTACGAGAAGTTAGTACATTAGTTAGTTAGTTGTTATCTGTAGTTAGTATGTATTTTTTTCCTATTCACTACATGTCCCCTTCAAAAATTTATAAAACAGTATGCCTTTTTTTTTCAGTTGCTCACCCTTCCCCTCAAAATGTTTACACAGTATATACAATGGGGATTTTCAAACCAGTTTGGTTCGATTTTATTAAAGGGTGGGAGTTAGAATAATAGAATTGATACAAGACTTGTTCATGAAGGCAGCAACTTCGTTTCACCAGTCTGTTCATTCCGTGGAATCTCTCTTGATGGTCGCAGTCCTAGTAAAGGAGTTCGTTGACCGTGTGGGCATCCTTCGTGTAGCAGGTCGTAGGTCCTGAGGCGCTGGTCTGGCTTGACGATGGACAGGAGGTCTCTTGGGAGGAGGCCAACCTTCTTGAGCGGCAGATATCTTCCGCTTCCTGTACTTATGCAAAGGACATTTAAAACTGTAATTCTTCCTTTTCATAACCTTGTGTACCTTATGTGTGCCACGTTCATCCTTTGATGGAGGTTTTGTAGTGCACACTTTACTTTTCTCCGTACTTTTTAGAGAATAGGTATTAGATTTTAATGCAGATTCTATTTTTTTAAACTTATACGCCGCACCAACACGTTTAGTTACTGACTTTATCTCGCCCTTTATGATACGTTTACAATTTAGTTCGCTGCTTGTTTCAAGTTTTTCAACAACCTGACTCTGTTTTTGGTATTGGTGCTTATACGACCTATTGTTTACCGACTTAATTACTTCAGTATTAGTAGTTTTAAGGCTGGAACCTGAAGGCGCTTTTTCACGTTTTTTAATCCCCCTTAACTTTAGTTTTATCCTCTTTTGGCGAAAAAGTCTCTTTGAAACTTGCAATATCAGAATCGTTATCATTTAAATACTTTAAAACTGCTTCAGTTTTGGGAAGATTAAGCTTTTCGTACTCGTGCGTTTTAATGCAAACTACGTGTATAACTTCCGCAGCATCACCTAAACTACTTCCAGTATAACTCTGTGTCAACTTTTCATCCTGATTCTCAGTCTGGTTTTCATGTACTTTACTTAAAACCACATTATCAACCTGGCCTACAGCATCCTCATTCGGCTGGGAACTTGAAATAATATGATCATTACCTAGCGAGTTCCTAATATCGTTTAAATAATTTTTATTGTCGTCAACTAATAAGTATTCACTAACTTCCGTAACGCATACTTCGTCATCTACTAAATTTCCTTCATTAACAGATGTGTGAATATCATCTAAAATATCAGGTATAACATTAATACAAGTATCAGAAGATTTATTTTCTAAACCACTAGCATTAGTATCGGCACTATGTTCAGGAATTTGCACTGGAATTACCGCATTATTCCAGCTAGACTCACTTTCAATATAAGATACAAAAATACCCCGACTTTCACTACTCTCAAAATAATGATTACTGCTCGGACAAGTTAATACATTTGACCACACAGTTTCAACAGGTTGAACCATATCATGTGAAACAACTTGCCAGTGCACGTAAGATGCTTGCATATTATTTACTTTAAATGCACTAATTTCATTGTAACGCCGTCAGCTTCTATTATTTCGCCCGCGATACTGGTTGGTTTGAAACTCGCAAAAAATTTTGGCGGGGGTGAATAAAACTTCTCCTACGTGAGTGAGGGTAAGGGGTAGCGAAGAAATGCCTATTGTCATGTTTATCTAAAGCTTGAAGGAGGGTAACGTTGCTTGAAATATTTTAATTGTTCAAAAAATCTTGAACGCTTGGATTCAAACGTTGGATAACTATTTTTAAGATTA
This sequence comes from Dolomedes plantarius, assembly GCA_907164885.2. Classification (NCBI taxonomy): domain Eukaryota; kingdom Metazoa; phylum Arthropoda; class Arachnida; order Araneae; family Dolomedidae; genus Dolomedes; species Dolomedes plantarius. The sequence goes on along the minus strand of OU015491.1, from coordinate 140,447,456 downwards.
CCGCTTCCGTCATCCCTTCTAAATATTCCTCACACTTGGAAATCTTTTCGATAGCAAAATCTAACGCAAACAGACCTTCAAGTTGCCTTAGCGAATAAATTTCCGCTTCTATTGGACTTTAATTAAAGGTCTTTGGAAAAACGCTAAGAAACTGTTGCTTGAATGACAAATAGTCAAAAATCAGATTACTGCTTTGCATACACGTGTACCACTGATATGCACTACCTCTTAAAGTGGCTAGAGCAATTTTAAGTTTCTCCCCCTCTGGGGTGCATTGTTGCTGAAAGTAATGCTCAATTTTCTTTAGGAATTGGCTGGAGGGGCCGCCATTGAAGGTGGCTTCGAATGGCGCAAAATGCTGAACCATAATTACCCGAGGAAAATTTCCAACATGGTTTTGTTCTACAACACTCATTTTAAAATAGTATATAAGTATAATAACAAGATACTTTCACAATATCAATATCAGAGTATAACACAGTATAAAGTTTAACTTCAATTATGTTCGTTATAAATGTAACGAGAACCAGGGTATATATAAACTTTCGGGCACCACTGTAGAGTATTATACTATGGGGCACTCTATTTGAATTTGATACAAACACAGTTTATACATGAAACAATGTTTATTGAATTCGTTGCACATATAGAATTTGTTTTTACAGCAATAATCATACGTACTACTTGTACGGAATATATATTAGCATTCAATAAAAATTCACTTTGCCATACTCACAAACCAGCAGAGAGTCAAACCAGCAGTTCTGCCACGTAAACTTTGGCCCCCCTAACCACAAGCGCCGGTTAACACCTGGAGCTGCTTACTTCGTAGCTCCCTTAACCAGATTATCTATCAACCTTTTTCTAACGTTCTCTGTTAATCAAGCTGCATGGTATTTATACCAAGCGCGTATGCCGAGATTAGCATATCTCAAGCAGCTTCTTTAATTCATTCACTCAAAAGTTCGATTCTTGTGAATCGAATCTTTTGTATACCTTACACGTTATACTAGTGCATACAAATATTTATTGTACATAACGTTTTAAAAAGTTTGGAAATATTGTGCTTGACATCTGGTCATTTGTATTTAAAAAAACTATATTTTTAATAGTTTCTTTGCTCGATTTAATCGAGTACACAAGACTGCATTTTGTGCTACAAAAATGCTTTTTAAATGAGAGCACTAATGCATGGTGGGCAGTTTTTTACCGATATTAAAATCTTTAGTTCTAGTTTGTTCTAATCCCCTCCCTGTCATCTGCAGTGTTCAAAGGAACATCAGCAAAACACTCCATTGTAGAATAAATGAGAAGCAAATTGTGAAGCATGCAAATTCAAAATGATACTTTATCATCTTTTTCAGATAAGCCATGTCTGACTCAGATAGGGTTATAAAAGCAAAATTGGATAATAATCATTAGCAACATATAGAATATGAATAAGAACTTTTTTGTAAGTCACACCCTTAATTTATAAATTCCAGTGTGAGTGTTCTTGGAGTCTAAGCGTAATTTATATTTTGTCGAATATTTTAAAGGTAAAAAATATCATTAGTATGCAGCGTTTCGTGCTTACAGGAAATGTCCTTGTGGATTATTTTTGCATAATTTATCACTGCTCGCTAATGTGGGCGAAATCTGTAATTCTTTCCTTTATTAACAAATTTTCCAGAAAAGATGCAATTTATTGATAAAGACAACCGTGAAAATTACTTTGAATGATAATTTTAGTCGGAAATACTTGCCTGTATATGAATTTGATCTCCATTTCTTAAAATCGATTTTTAAGAATCATATTTAGAATCTTTAAAAGGGCATTAATGCTTACCATAAAATCATTGTATGACTTATAATTACTAAAAAGTTAACAATAATTTATATTCTGTGTTTGCAGTGAAAAGCGTGTTAAGTCCAAAATCGTAGTTTTGAGAAAAATGGGATGAAAAAATAAACGGCTCTTGTAATGTCAGTTTTTTTAGTTTAATTTTTAATCATTTTTAAGTAAATTTTTCCAATTTTATTTTTGTTGAGTGTTAAGTCCTTGATTGGGACACGATCCCTTTAACACTAACATGTTTGTGTTTTGTTTCACATACCCCAAATTTTCCCTGATAAATAAAAATACTTAGGAGTGGAATTCTACTTAGCTGTCCGTACCCTGCAGTAGCACTTGAATTTTCAAACGTGCCTGGTTTAATAACTCTTTTTAGCCCATTGTGGACTTAACATCCTTTCCACAGCAACACACAGTATTAAAAGCCTCACTCTATAAGTAAAAATAAATCTCCTCTTATACAAAATATAGTAATCGTAGAAAATAATTACTAGCATACGTCAGTATGTCTAAAAACTTAAAGAAACAAACTGACACAGCAAATAATTAACCTTTAGATCCGAGAATCCTTGTGTACTAAATTAAATAACTCAAAGAAATGGATGAAAAAATTGGTCTTTTCGGAATATTCGATTGAAGGTTACGAGATTGGGTTTCCTTGAAAAAAAAGATTCTGGGACTGAGTATTTAAACTGTATCTTGTATCATCAGTGAAAAGAATTGGAGTCCTATCGTTTCAGCTCAATCTGCAATGAAGAATGCATCTTAAGAGCCCCCTTTCATCCCCCCTTTCACACACACTCACAGGTCACAAAGAGGATGAAAGATGGACTTAATACATAGGTCGACTCGCATGCAGACCACGTTTGTTTTGTCTCCAATAAGCAATAACCCTCTTTATTATTCTGTAAATGGCTACCGCATGGTCATGCGTAACTCCCATACAGACACATAACGATTTTTTATGGTTAAATGAGATAGCTAACGATCCTCGGATACAGTAGTAACTTTTCGACCACTTTCATATTCCCAAGGACGAAAATATTTTATGCAAAGAAATTACTTCTATATCCATGAGATCAGATTTGTAAAGTATTTATATTTCTGTGGAGGACCTGATTGAGAATGGCCAGATTCTAGTTTACCAATGACCCGTTACAGATGGCATTCATCTAAATGATGACTTTGAGAAAATTTAATATATCTAATGCTTTTTCCTAAACATGTCAAGAGCAAAAGTTTATGCCTGAGAACTGATGCACGTTTAAACCTAATTCTCTCGTTCTCCTAAACTGCGTATTCTGTACGTTTTAATTTTTCCAGGCATATGTTTTTACCATCGGTTGCTTCAAATTAGAATACGAGTTTCATAAAATTTTTAATAAGTAATTAGATATATTTCTTTTCTTTGGCCATCATTAAATTTTGTACAACAGTTAAAGAATATCTTTAAAAATAATTTGTAGTGTTTACAGATCATTTTGAGGACAAAACTTCTTTTCAAATATTTCTATTAAAGTTCACTTATTCTCTCAGAAATTCGTATTCCAAATAAAGATAGCGTGAATGTCTTAAAATTTTAGTATCCAACCAGTTTTCTTAAATTCACTTTTTTCGTAGCAATTCTTACATAAATTTTTTCAGTGTCTAGTGATTATTTTATCGGTAACGTGAAGAACTTATTTATGGCAATTAAAAACCTGTACATGAATGGTAACTCTAGGTAATAATCATTAAAAAGGGTAATTCAGGGGGTAAAAAGTAGATTCATCTCTGCTGGTATACAGAGAGGACTCGGCAAAGAAGCACACTGACAAGATCATGCTAAGCAAGTAGTATACCAAGAGAGCTTTTCGGTGAGTATTGAGTTATAAGTTCCATAGTGAAAGCTTTTAAACTGCTCATAATTTGCCCATTGTGACTGTTAAGAATAAATGGGTTTCAATAAATTTATTTATAATTGAAATTTTCATCACAAGTGTACTGATAGAGCTTACTCGGCTTATAAAAATAGTTCATTTTATATTATCTATATTAAGGGGAGTGGTCACTTTTACGTACCTTTAAAAGTATCATATTTAGAACTATGTTCGATTGTATGTACTACTCATGATTTTTGCTTGCTTTACGTGAAATTTTTGAATAACTGCCTATAATACTATTTATTATATATGCAATATTTTAAGGTAATTAAAAAAAATATTTTTTATGCATAAAAAGTGAATATTTTTTTTTAAATCGAACACTTTTCAGTCAACTACTGTGCGCATTCTGTCAAAATAAATTATTAAGGTACAGTAATAATTGTTTACTATATGTGATTACAATACTTCAGGAAACAAAATACACCAACATTTTTGAATCTCAACGTATTTTAATTATTTTAAAGAATTTTTTTATAAGCTTTTACTCAGTTATTTTTGAAATTTCTAATTAAAAATAGCACATACTAATTTTTTTTAATATATTTTATAATAATTTTGGTGGATATTGTTACCTGAAGTATTGTAATCACATATAGTAAACAATTATTATTGTACCTTAATAATTTATTTTGACAGAATGCGCACAGTAGTTGACTGCAAAATGTTCGATTTTTAAAAAAATATTCACTTTTTATGCATAAAAATATTTTTTTAATTACCTTGAAATATTGCATATATAATAAATAGTATTCTAGGCAGTTACTCAAAAAAATTTATGCAAATCAAGCAAAAATCATGAGTAGTACATACAATCGAACATAGGACTAAAAACGATAGTGTTAAACGTACGTAAAAGTGACCACTCCCCTTAATCTTTTGAAACATGTTTGCATTTGAAGTGATTTTATTTTATGTACTCCAATTAAGAAAATATTATAAAATTACTGTTGGTCACATTGGAAAATATGTTTGCCTAACTCATAGATCAAAGAACTTACACAAATTTTAAAATCATGAAATTGATCTAAACAAATTTACTACAACGGTTCAAAAAGAGTCTCGCCGTTAGAACTTCTCAAAAGCCTTGGAGATAAAAATTATCTGGTGTCTTTTAATGGACCAGACATAAAATGGTGGCCGAGTTTCGACTAGCCACTTGCCATGACTGTCTCCTGGAACGTTTACACCACTTCAACATTGTTTCTAGTCCTTTCTGCAGACTATGTGACTTGTGACGGGTCATGAACTGTGAACATTTGTTCCATTGCCTTGCATTGACTAAACGTTTTCTTGTGGACCATTACTGGGAAGCCAGATGACTTTTGGATTCATAGACTATCTGCTGCAGCTTTTTTTGTTTGTGTGTGTGTTTGTTTTTCTTGTGTTATGTTTTTTTCTGGTTGTAGTTGTCTTTTAAACTGTGCCATTCAAAAATTAAAAAAATACTACAACGAAAGTTAAATGACACTAGCGGTTCATAGTGGGCAGTATGTATTTAGTAGAGAATTAAGTAAGAGATGTGGCAACTGAAAATGCTTTTTGAGAGGAACAGCATAGAAACATATCCGTAAATTTCATAGAATGGCTTTTAATATTATTGGAGTATAAACCCACTGGTTCCACCACGTATCAGATACCTGACAGTTAATCACATTTTCTTGTTAGCACTACAGTTTCTTCAGCATTTCTTTCACTTAATGACATGGTTAAATACGTACCACGAGAATACCAAATAAAAAGTTTTTGTTTTTAACCATGATATTTGGAACAAGTCATACGAAAATTATTTTTAAAAAACTCTCAGTGTATACACTTATACTGAATATTACAAAAATTGTCTTTATGCATAAACTTTTATTAAAAAAGGGAAAAATTTTATTCCTCTCTGACACTAATGTTCACTTTTAAATATCGAATGCTAATCTACATCGTCTAAAAAGCAATCATGTGAGATGAAATAACTTTAACAAATAACTCAACATATAAAATATTCATGAACAAATGTACATTACGTTTAGGTTTAATTATCGTTTCTAAGCTTTGCATTTACGTAATTTATAAATAAAACATAAGCATATCATTTCATTCATTTGAATTCAAGGAGTTTTGCGTTGTAAGATTTATAAATGGTTTATAGTCCCAGCCATAAGCAAAATATCCTCTTATATTTGAACATAATCTGGTGTTCTTAAATCATTCGCATGAAGTTATATACTTCCTAGCTCATTAAAGCTTTTTTTGCATAAAAAAGGCTTAAATTTAAATCTTTTGCAAGGACTGCAAGTTATAGTTTTAAACAAGGCCGTCTTGATAAAATAAAATAAATAGCACTTACATCTCGTTATAATTTTTACCTTTTATAATCATTTTTCATAAAGATTTCACCGTCTTAATCCCGAATCTATTTTCAGAATCGTTAGCGGTAAACTTGAGTGTGCAGCTAGAAAAGTCTGCATTTGAGGGCTGAAACAGACTCAAATTATTTGCATAATTTACCAGTGGATAATTTCTTAGTGAGAGACAATTCCTTAGTGGATCATACAAAATATATAAACAGTATTCACGATATTATGTTCAAGTATATATGTTTTGAAATTCATCTAATAAAGTTATAATTACAGAAAAATAAAAATATTAGACAATAGAAACATAATAATAAATAACTGGAATATATCAACTCTTACAGTATTTAGTTTTAGGAAAATTTTAGTTCTTGGAACTTACGCATTCAGTCGGTCCTTCCCAAAATCTTTGGAAATTCTTCACACTGTTACCATATCTGACAACGTTTATATTTTGCTGTTATTATGCGAATGATCAGTAGACAGCAAATTAGTGGTACGCAGGATTCAAATCTAAAATACTCCTAACTGGTTTAAGAGAACTACAGCCAGAAAATAAACGTCTAATTCAGATACTTCTGACCTATTTCCATAAGAATTGTCTTGCTCTTTGTCCACTCATGAGTTAGTTACCATATTCTTATTTGTATAGCGTTATAGCTAATGGTTTTTCCTATGTTAATATGTAGTCAAACAAATTTAGGCTTTTAGTATTATAAACATAAATAGTATGAATTATTTTATCGATCACATTGGATCTAAAGCCGTTTTGGGAGGAAGCATTTCGTCTAAAGATGGAAGAATTTAAATTTTCGAAAAGTTCATGAATTTTCAACCCATAATATAATCGCTATAAGAGTTGGCGACATTTTTGATTAAGTACAAATTTAAAGGATATTAATATACTGTGCAGTAAACGTTTGATAAGCTGAGTATGAGTCCCTGATGTAAAATATTAGCATGAAAGAAAGTAATTTTTAGCCGTATCATTCATAATAAATATCCGCATGAGTGATACGGAGAGATGAACATTCCCGTATCTTTTTTCCGTCCAGAAATAACGAAGTTATGGAAATTGATATTCTAAACGCTGAAAAATCCTTTTTAACAATCACCTATTATGAAAACTTTGTAGGAACACCATTGACTTAAGGAGTCACAAGATTATTTTCTAGAGAAACTATAGCCCCTCTTTCCTACAGCTGTTCCCGTGGTTTTGTTCTTAACCTTCTCAGAGTCATTTATCACGTTTATTTCAAAAGCGTTAACTGCCATTAGTCCTGACATCCAACTCTATCTTTTCAACAACCAGCACTTTCGAGTAATTACCAATGTGTTATCGATGAGTCAAAATACAATCTGTGTAAGTTGAAAAAAAAAGTTCCTTTTTTTATGACTGCACTTATAAAGGACGACAATATAAATCACAAAAAAAAGGAGTGGTAAGATAGTAACCCCATTTAGCAGTTTTTTTAAAAGTCATATATTAGAGAAAATCTATGGATTTAAAAGAAAGGAGAATAATTCTAATTTTCCGTTAAGACGTTCTTTAAGGGGACTCACTACTCTTAAATCTTCAAAACATTCGATTTTTTGAAAAAAATATATGTTAATGCCTGATCATTTCTGAACAAAATAAAGCAAACCCCATGAAAATATTCAGCTTAGTTCCGGAGATATTGATATTCTAAATATTTAATTACTGATCAAGTTTATGGTAAGAAAAATTTTAAACTCATTTTTCTCAAAATGTAATTTTGCATCATTCCGCAACTGATATCTCAAAAACTATGAAACATAATTCCGTGAAATTTCTATCAATGCATAATCATGTTATTTTATTGCGTCTGAACTAGAATTATCGCAATCACTGCACATTTTGTTATTTTTTTAAGGGTAAATTAATGCAAAAATTTAAGAAAATTTTAAGTATATTTTGAGCAGTTTTAAAAAAATTGAAAATATATTTCAATGTTGAATTTTTCATGTTCAATTGTATTTTGAATTATTTATTTTAAATATAAAACAGGAATTATACATTTAAGTGTAAAATTGATTTCATAGATCTGCGTGCAAGCTATTATACAATATTAATACTTCAAAAATAAGGTATATCTAAAGCAGCTTTACAAAAATTATTTAAAATTATTTTGATAGTTGAAAATTTGTTTATAAAAATAAATATATCAATTTATCATATACATAAAATTTGTAAAAACTGGGAGTCAATTGAAATAGTTACAAAGAGTCAAAAAGTATGAAAATATGCCTTATTTCCTCGACTTAAGGGTCGTGAGTCCCCTTAAGAAATTTTGATCTTGATTTTTTTTTCTGTAGAAGATATGCTTCTACATTAATGTTCAAATTTGTTTGCGTTTTACCTTGCTAATATATATTCGGCAAAATATTTTGATACCCACCTGGATATTTCCCTGTTCTTTATTTTTCTATTTATTTGGATATAATTTTTCTGGAAAAATAAAAAGGCTAAATTGGATAAGGTAAAGGTTTGTTTTGGTTTGAAGCGTTACTGTGAACTTTTTGCTACACGACGGCTAATTACACCGGGACCTACAGTTTAAATCCGATTCCGAACGGCTACAAGCAACCATGCCAACAGTGGACTCGAACCCACAGGATCTGAAACGAATGCCAGTGCCCTAGCCATTCGGCAAGGTAAAGCAAAAGATAGAAAATGCTTTATTATAATAGAGTAATATTAAAATTAATTTAAAAACCACAATTTTAAATGCTTGGTGTAGACTTCTTTATTATGAACCATGTTTTTATTAACTCGCTTTCTTGTTTGTGTGTTTGTGTGTTTGTCCCGTAGAAATCTTGCAATCGATTTTTAACTAACTTCCCGACTAGCCAGACATTTGAAACATTTAGAATAGCTCAGAACACGATGACAATGCATTTTAAAATACTTTTAGCCATCTTTAAGCAGATTTGAATTCATTTTCAGTTATTTTCAGTTAAATTTGTTTTGTAGACTGTTGCAGCCATCTATTGGCTGGGATTTGAACGAAAAGTTAAACGCAAGTTAACTTTCAAGTAACTTCATTTTCTTTCAAGTTGATGGGATAATTCATCAAAAAATATTTTTTAAGTATTTCTTAATACATAGAATTGTCAAATTTATATAATTCAACAGAAAATTTAAAAACATGGTATATAAAAATTTCTTTTTATCTTTTAATTTTTTTTCTTTTCTTTTAATTTTTTTTCTTTTATCTTTTAATTTTTTTTAGTACGGAGGCACTTTTCGGGATGTATTCGCACAATATATCGTGGAAATTGTTAACTACTTTATTATGGAAGCACTACTTAGGTGAACCAACATTATTCTCTATGAGGGAACATCCTTACTCGAGACTCATCCTTAAGTCTTATTCGAGATTTGAACCCAAGCCCAATACGTGGAAGCTCAAGACGGTAATTACTATATGATGTGGGCGGCCAGACTTCATTATTTAATTACCTACTTCCAAACTTAAAAATTGTCTGATAAGCTATTAAATACATTCTCAAATGCGGGCGATAAACATCAAAGCCGAGGGAATACAGAACTTCCCAATATGGAAGTATGGTAAAGGAAGAAATGAAAAGAACTTTCTCAAAATCATATACTTTTGACCAATGGAAATCATCCCATAGTGTAATGCATTTGAAATAAGATGTGTGATAAATGCACTTAATTAATACAGATTCTATTTCTTTAAACAATTTACAACATTTATCAATTTTTATTAACTATAACAGACCAAATTCTCTCATACTCATTGTAAGTCATTTTTGTTTCTTATAAACTAGAAAATGACGCATTTTATATATATATATATATAAATTGAATACTCACTTAAGTTCATAATCATAGCTTCATTCCATGAGTACTTCCTTTTTGAATTTGAATTTTGATCCCGCTATATACGTTCCTGTAAACGCAGGAGCAAACCTACATATAATTCTGGAAATAAACTTAAATTGAATTGTCTATTTTAGAGAAATGTATCCTAAAAGGAGAAAAAATATGTTATAATCGCAGAAAAGATTCCCATTTAGAATTTACGAATGATTAAAAAAGATGGAGTATGTGTAATTTGAAAAAGCACAAAAGGTTAAAGAGAAAAAAGAGAGAAATAGAGGGCACAAATGATGTTTAAAAATATATTTTCCATTGAGAAATATCATGCAAGATTGCCTATTATATTATTTTCTATATTTTATATGCATCCTGTATATCTGTACTTTTCCTTCAAGATTTTTAACTCAATATTACAAGGGTTTTTACAAAGACGTAATTTATTACTCAATAAACTAAGTTAAGTTAAAATGTAACACCATGAAATGCTCTTAGGTGATATATGACGGTTCATATCGGTTGTCTGATAAACGGATTATAAATTACACTCACAACAGATAGTAATTTCAAAATATGTAATGGTAATATCAAAATGTGTAATGGTTATCAGTTTCTAAACGATAAATTTTGAATCAAAAACAATATGAAATTTTTGGCAAGCGTTCCTTTAAGCGCTTTCGACAAAGCAATGCATTTTTTAACAGGATGCTTCAAATGTATGTATAGTTTCAACATAAGCCATTAATGTTTAATATATAACTGTCCTCCTGTCATTCTGCGGACGCACCATTTATAATTATCTCCATGGTACACGCGGGAGAGCATATCTGACGTAACCTTAGTCATAATAATATTGGAGCTCATGCAAACCGACCTGAAAAATCCCTAATAATTTGAAATTATCGTCTAATTTCATAAAACGTGGTTGATTGGGAGACTGTTTGGAGTATTGTGAAGGAAAATCCTCTGATGTAAAGTCAGAGGATAAAGACTTTCCTCAAACCAAAACACAGAACCTGATCACAGTCAATACCTTCAAAATATGCTAATTTGAAACGGCGTAACGTTTCATGCCAAATATTTTCATCTTTCAACAATGAAGTTACATAGCTCAAAGTCCAAGTTATTACCATGCTTTCATTAACTTGCTTTCTTGTTTGTTTGTGTGTTTGTTTGCGTATGTGTTTGTCCAGTACAAATCTTGCGATCGATTTTTAACTAACTTCCCGACTAGCTAGAAATTTGAAACTTTTAGAATAGCTCAGAACACGATCACAATGCATTTTTTAATACTTTTAGCCATCTTTAAGCAGAACTAAATTCATTTTCAGTTATTTTTAGTTAATTTTGTTTTGTAGACTGGTTCAGCCATCTATTGACCGGAACGGGAACGAAAAGTTAGATGCAAGTTAACTTCCAATTCATTTTCTTTCAAATTGATGGAATAATTCAATAATAAAATTTAAAAAAGTATTTATTAATACATAGAATTGCCAAGTTTATATGATTAAACAGAAAATTTGAAAACATGGTATATAAAAAGTTCTTTTTATCTTGTAATTATTTAATGTATAACTTTACACTGTCAGCTTTGTACGTTTTCCGAATCATTATTCCTTTTCATGTTGTATACGTTTTTAAGACACTTTATATATACAGGGGGGTGCGGGGTTCATAAGTAGGTATATAGTTTTTTTGTGAAAAACAATAGTTTTATTAAGACATAATAAGGATGACATAGAAATTTCAATTAAGTACGATCCCTTATAGGCTCAAATTCCGGGCTTCAGCATTTACACATTCCTGTAGTCTAGTTTCTGCAATCAAGCACACTTTGGCACAGAGGTTTTTATTGTTATGAATTTTTTGGCATGCTTCTCTTATTAATTGACTCATGTGATCAACAGTGCGTGGTTTTCTTGAATATAAAAAATCGTAAATAAGGAATGCAAAACAATAAACGATATAAATATTGATTAAATAATGTAAAATACATAGTAAATAATAAAGAACTCTGTATAATCCATAACGATATACCTACTTCTGATTCCCCCTGTAAGTGTGTATATATATATATATATATATATATATATATATATATATACATATACAGGTGGTTATCAATATAATGGAAATACCTAACAATATTAGTGGTGTTTTTGAATGTGCTTCGCATTCCTTAAAAAGCAAGTCTGACCACCGTTATTTTTTTTATATAATCTAGCGTATGAATTATTCTACTGTCAGGTAGCAGTAATGAAGGTAAGGGCATCGTGCTTTTGGGGGGAACAGCGTAAAATATCAAACCTTGCAGACCTTGCAAAAAGGGCAAATTTTTGGAGCGCGTTTAAATTGGAGTATCTGTTACTGCAACCCCCAGTTTTTTGAGCTATGATATCGAAAGTCATGATAGCATACAGAGTGCACGGAAAAACATCCTTTGCCAAACAGAATTGTGGACGAAAGGGAGAGATGAGTGAAAGAGACGGACAAGGTAATGAAGCGGATAACACGAAGAAAGAAAACAACTGCAAGCAAAATGACGTAAGAGGTCTGCATCTTCATGTTCCGGTATCAACCATTAGAGGTAGAAGGGAACTTCACAAACAAAACATTTACGGAAGAGTTGCTATTCCCTAGCCACTTGTAATAGATGCCAATACAAAATATAGACCACAATGGTGCCACGAGTGCAAATCCTGGTCGAGTAATATGTTGAAAAACGACATTTGGTCCGACAAATCACTGTTTACATTGTTCCTCGCAACAGGACGTGCGTATGCCTGGAGAACACTTACACAAGCGTAAGATTCTGACTGTCTCATCGCAACTATCAATCATGGAGGTAGATCTGTCAGGGTTTGGGATGGCATCTCATGATTTTTTTCAGGCCCTAATGTATCCCTAAAATGGAGATTGAATGACAAGGGCTATGTCAAAATTTTAGCTCACTAGTCCTTCCTATGGTGCAAACATTGTTTCTTGCAGGAGATGGTGTTCTCCGGCAAACGGGACTTATTGATAAAGTCCAATTATTAGACTAAAGAAAGAGAATAAAAAAGATGGTGTATGTATGATACCCTTCATAAAAACTACGATTTTTTTCTCTCTGGAGCAATTGTTAAAAATATCTCCTTTACAAAAACTTAATATTATATGGTTGGTATGATGGTTAATATAGTGTATGTCTCCCATGCGATGAAATTCAGTCCGTACAACCCCTAGGCATGCTGAGTATCAAATGATCGAGCTGATCTTGGGGAAGATTACTCCACTCAGCAAGCAATGCTCTCCCAAGTTCCGGTACACATGTAGGAGGTGGTTGACGGGCTGCAACACGTCGGCCAAGCATGTCCTACACATGCTCTATCGGATTTAAGTCAGGTGTGAATGCTGGCCATTCCATACGGGTGATATCCTCAGATTGAAGGCATTCGTTTACGATGTTTGCTCGGTGAGGACGGGCGTTGTCATCCATAAATACAAATTCTGCGCCAATGGCACCCCTAAACAAACGTACATGTTGTTCCAGAATGATGTCCCGATAAATGGGGCCGTTCATGGTTCCGATTTGAACATGCAGATATGTTCTGGAGCCTAGTATAATTCCGCCCCAAACGAGCATTCCTGCACCACCGTAACGGTGTCGGTCAATGATGTTGTTTTGGTGGTAACCGGTTTAATGCAGTGCTCCGCAACCGCTGTGCCGTGGCACACTAGTGTGTCGCGAGGTGATCTTGACTGTGTCGTGGTGATTTTATCGATTATGATAATAAAAAAATTAACCACCGCATTAAATAGAAATTTTTCTAAGTAAAATAACTGTTACCTCTTCTTTTTCTTATATCCTCTAACTTTTTGTTATTATGTAATTTTTCTGGGTCGAAATTATACACAAAACAAAAACATGTTGATAGCCATACATTGTATGTATGCTCGAGCGTCATTTCTGAATTTCAGTTAAGAAAGAATATCCACAAATTTCTGACAAGGCCGATGTAATTTTGCTCCCATTTTCAACGACATACTTATGCGAACAAAGATTTTCGACACTGGTTCTAATTGAAAATGACAAACTATCATATTTAAAGGGCCTTGACCATGTACTGTAGCTCTTTCAATTATAGAGCCAAATATAAAACGTGCAAATATAAAACGCACATTTATGAAAACAATCTCAAATATCTCATCAAAAAATTAGTTATGTTTAAATTAACTTTTATTTATTAGGCTTAAGTAAAGACCAAAAAACATATTTTAATATAAAAATTTAAAGAGAATTTTTTTTTACTTGTAAACTATAATTTTATATTTTTGTTCTTGTGTTAGTGTACATGTCGTATTGCCTGTCTTAATTATTTATTTTGGGCGTGATTCGTAATTTATTTTGGTTAGTACAAATTATTTATTTGTAAAAAATTATTTTGGGTGCGTTGTGTTTTAATATTTATTTGGTTGAATACAACCCAAGGTTCTAGACATTTTGGCAAACGAACAGGTCAAGCAAACTTTGCTTCTAAAAACCAGGAGATAACCTTCCTTTAGATCAACTACAAAATTAAGGATGACTGACTAAATTTTTATATTTACAAAAAAAAAAACTAATTTATTTACAACACTACTATTTACAATTTAACTCAATCACAATATCAACAACAAACTCAGTACAGAATTTACTCATTTTTCATTAACTTTTAGCATTTCTTTTCAATTTAACTTCAATGAGATGTATATCATTTATCTTATAGCTTGTGGATTCAGGGAGCATATAATTATTAATCTAACTCATATCAAAGAACTCCTATCCATCAAAATTATCTTTTAAAAACACTGTCCCCACACTAATCTTTCATTTAGCATGGTGGGGTCTGAACAAAACAAAATAACTTTTATTCACTCAGTTTGATGATACTGCACTGGGACTCGGGTGTCGAAGCTCTGCTTAGGCATGGGGTATCCCTCGTTCCTTCTAGGTTTTGGATGCTGTCGCTAGGCTGTCGTGAGTATTCTTCTACTCTTTTCAAATGATGGGGTACTTATCAGGAAAATGATGTCATCGACTTCTCTTAATCTAAGTAACGCTCAGTTCCGGGACAACTCGACAGGATCTCCAATATTAAGGCGCATCCTCTTTATAACTTCGTCTCTATCAAATATATGCTTAGTTCCGGGAAAACTCGACCGGATCTCCAATATGTAAAAATGCCAATCTTTTCATTACCTCCGATGCTAAGGCACGGAGAAAGATCAATCGGTCTCCGGAAAACGAAAACCTCTTACTAGTACTGTCGGCAAACTCCCGGGAATGCTCAACCGGTCTCCGACATTTTAAAATACTAATCTCTTCATCATCCTGCAATGCTAAAGCACCGGGAAGAATCATCCGGGTCCACACGCAGAAGAGAACCGCTAAAAAACTCTAAGTCTTCTATTTATTTTATTTTTCCACATCGTTGTCCACGCCTTCTCATAACTCCTAATCCATTCAAGAAAGCTTTCAAAAATCCACCACTTAGCATCAATTTTCATTTCTTTGATTGGATAACCCCTCAACACATGCACGCCTTTCATTGCGTCACCTCCAGACCACCCACAGTCCAGTCCACGTGTTCTGCGATCGACCTCCTATTCAGACTCTCATAAATTTGTTAATAATGGGGTATTTTATTTTAACGTCAACTGTGGCTACAACCCCGATAATATTGTCTAGGATCGGAAACCACAGACCCCCAACTCCGCTTAGCCGCTTTTAAATTGGCTAAGTCACAAAGACGACTGTCCCGTCCTCTAATCAAAGGCTGTTTCCTAACCTTCTAACAAAAATGTAATGAAAACAGCCTTCAATCACTTTATTTCTCTAAAAAATTTAATTTTTCTTTAAAATCGAAGGCGCTTCATTACAGTACAGTTCAAAATGATTTATATAAAACTTAAATGATTATAATTATCTTGATACATAGAGCTATTTTCTTATGTTTTTTATCTAATAAAACATATACGTATTTATTGTAATTTATATATTTGCAAGCTTTTTCTTGTGTGCCGCGGAATTATCGAAAAAAACGTTGTTGTGTCGTGGAAGATAAAAGGTTGCGGAGCTCTGCTTTAATGAATGCAAGCTTACAATAAAATCAACATAGGAAGGACGTCAAAGACATTAGTTTTCATAATATACAACTGGAAATCCTTCTATACTTTTAAGAAATAATCTAAAAAATTTAACGATGCACAGTTTTGTGAAAATTTTTATTAAGATGCTCCCTTATTTTCTTCAGCATACGCATGAAAAATTCACAAAGAAAGACTGTACATAAGTAGATGCATTTTCATCAAAACAAGAGAGTCTTAAACATAACTCGAGCAATATATTTTATTTTTCCTCTAACATTTTTAACTCCCTTATCCCCAAGACATTTCATTTTTATACGAAAGTAATTTGGAATCTTCTCTACTCCTTTTTAGAAAAAAAAATATTTTCTAGATTAAAATATTCAAAGAAGACATTTATTATTAATGTTTATTTTAGAAACGGGGAGGTAAGCTTTTAGTTAGAGAAAAAAAAATGATAGCAGACTAAGCAACATATTTTTGATAGTTTTAACTAGCAATAAATTAATTTGGAAAAATTTGTTATTTGTTTATTTTCTGCTTTCAGCCACCTCCGCTTCGTGTATCAATCTTTTATGTTTGTTTATCTCCAGTCTACATCTTTAATTCAATTTATTAATGAAAAATTTGTTTATTACATAGTCTAAGTGATTAATAAGTTTACATTAGATTTATTGTTAAAAATCATCTTACTGCTAATACAAATGATAAATAGAAAGCAAAATTCTGATTTGTGATAGACTCGTGACCTTAAAATCTCCTGAAGGTGGCAATAGTAAACAGTTTTATAGAAAACCTATAGCACACAGTAAACTTAAAATGCATGTCAAAATAACTCCCTAATTCGTGCCTATGGGCCTGTTCACATAGGAGTCCGGTAGCGAAAGCCTAAAAGGAAAGATGATGCTGAGACGGAAATAAACCAATCATAGGCGTTAAAAATTTCATTGCTAATCGTTTAGAGGTTTGTCATTGGTTAAATGTATTTCAATACTTTAATGTTTTCGCTACCGGACTCCTATGTAAACAGGCCCATAGTTACTTAATATTTTTTTCAATTAGAATTTTATAAAGTATAAAAGATTTTTATTTTACGACTTTAATTTTCTACTGAAATAACTACAATTTATTACCTATTTTGGACTGAAATTTGTTTCGAAAGAAATGTAAATTTTCGACTATGAAATCAGCAAAGTTTAATAAATTTAACTACATGCACAAATCTATACTATTAAATATGCCTTGTAGTTCCGAATTTCGTATTTACATTCCTGGACTGAAAGAACTGAGTAAGGTTCAAAAATGTTTCATTAAAAACTAGAAATTTTGGATAATTTGTTACAGACTGTGTGTAAAGTTGAAATTAAAAATATGAAATATTATGCAAAACTACGATTGAGGAAGAGCGGGAAGGGCTACTTATTAGGTGATATCATCGTCTTCTGAGCTTTAAAAGACATTTTTGATAGACTTTCGGGACCTTAAAAACTTCTGAAGGTGAGAATAGTAAACATATTTACAAATTACCCGTAGCACACAGTGAATTTTAAATTCGTGTAAAATTCCCTCATGAATTCTTGTCTATATTTTCCTAATCACATTTTATAATTCAAAATTTATAAAGTATGAAACATTTTTATCATAACTTTATTATTCTAGCGAAATCAATACAATTTGTTACCTGTTTTGGACTGAAATTTGCTTAAGTTTTCAGTTTAATTAACTTTTCAGTTGTTAAATCAGCAGAGTTTAATAAATTTATCTACAGGCATAAAGCTATATCGTTAATATACCTTGTTCTAAATTTCGTAGTTACATTTCTGGACGGAAAGAACTGAAAACAGTTCAAAAATGTTTCATTAAAAATTTGGAATTTTGAACAATCTTGTTATAGACCATGTGTAGATTTGAATTTAAAAATATGAAATCATATCGCAAGTGCTAACAAATGAAACCCTCTTGGAAATCAAATTTTCCATTGTGATCTACCTGTTGGCTATCACTGAAGTATCAAAACCCTTCCATGTAACTTATGAATATCAATTTAACATCCTATGAATTTTATCAATATTTTCCAAAACTTATAAATTTTTTCTTCAAACTGCTTTATATCTTACGATACTAATTCCGGGTTTACTAAGTTTCCAAATGTCGTCTAAACTACACTGCTTCAAATGATGTAAGCGCCTGTTCACATACGAGTCCGTTGCGTTGCGTTGCGTTAAGGAAAAGATGACGTTGAGACGAAAATAAACCAATCATATGCCTCCAAACGATTAGCAATGAAATTTTTAATGCCTATGATTGGTTTATTTTCGTCTCAACGTTATCTTTTCCTTAACGCAAAGCAACGGACTCCTATGGGAACAGCCGCTAAATATAACAGTGTTATAACTAAGTAAATATTTTAGTAATATGAAGGAGTATTCATTTTTGAATAAAAAGTGTAAATAAAATATATCAAGTCTAGAAACTGAAATACAGTCAAAGAAAGACCCCGTACTGGTTCAAACTAAAGTTGAACTATAACCGCAGGGTGAGGTGACTGAGAAAAATTTTTGTTTCGATTTTCATGTTCATCAACTAGTCATTTAAAATAACTTAAAGTATTGTACAGTAAAATGTAGTATTTGATTAAACACCTAATAAATGACAAGTTTATATTAAAAAAAAGAAAATGAATACTAAAAATGGTATATTTTAAAGATTCTTCCCTGAAAGAATATACATTCCGTTTTGAACTCATTAGTCCGTTATGATCATCGTTCTAGAGACAATATTAGGTACATTAGTGACTTTCCTCTTTCAACAGCCATAAATGGTTATTGGGAAGATCATTTTTCGTGTTAGGTATCAACTCACAACAATTTACAACATGGTCTGTGCGCTGCTGGTCTCGATTCGTACTGAGGTTGTAAAACTTTAATTGAGGAATTACACTCTCAAAAATTCAGTGCCAGAAGTTGTAGTTGTAATTGCTCTAGTAAATCCTGTTTTCTGGGCTCTATCCAACGGTATTTGTTTTCCCTGATTAGCTTGCTTGGTCCAAAATCCAAGCAAAAGTTGCAACAAATGTTTATGAGAATATTTGCCTGTGTTTGGTGGACGCAAAACTTTTAAAATCAGAAATCTTGATGCATTAGTTTGTTACAACTCTCTGAACCATATTGTTCTCTGAAAGATGGACTCTACCCGAGCTCAAATGACTGATTTATCTAATCAAAGCTTTAGAAAATTCAAAACAGACCAGAAAAAATAAGCAAAAATTAAGCAAAACGAGTCTCAAAAATCCAATCCAGATGTGCATGAAGCTGGAAAATATCAATAACAAATATTTTAATGAGTTGCATGCAAGTTCTTAGTCTTTTTTTTCTGAGAATGCATTTTTGGTTATGTTGGTACAACAGTTGAATTCTTATAAAATAAGTTGAATTTCTTATCGAATATTCTTTGCTGAAATTCTTATTAAATTGAATTTTTATTCATTCAAAAACAAACTGCTTTATATTTTTCAACCAAAGTATATTTGATAATTCCTATTGGTTGTATATATATAATTATTAAAAAGTATACCTAAAGAGCGAGTACTTTACAAATTTCACTTATTACACATCGGATTTTCGTTACGATATTTTACGTAGCAATAAAGTATAATTCAAGATGGATCTGATAGGTTTAATGAGTATAAGTATTACTTTTCAAAGAAAAAAATGTAAGATAATAGGTAATATAATAAATCACAGAACAATTAAAAACAAAATCATATTGTTTCCTACGCTTGCAATAAACACTATTTTCAGATAATCCTTTGGTCACTTCTAATGAAAAATTTCCTCTAAGACACATATTTTCCTTGGAACACATTGACAATAGAAATACTATATTTTTTCCTAAATTACATTTATATTTTCCGGTATAATAAACAATTTACATTTTAAAAGTCTTCTCCTTTCAGCAATACACTTTTTAATATAAACTAAAAAATTTCGTAAGAAATATAAAGAAATTTCATAAACTATTTATTACAAATTGAAAGATCTTGGTAAATTTCTGAAAAGAAAACCGACGAAAAAAATCATAAGAAAACACTTCAAAATATAGTGATTCTATTATATTTAAATTTATTTATCGCAAATTCAAAAATATTATTTCTACTTGGAAAAAGCCCTAAATATATTTGAAAATTATATTTGCTTTTTTACGTACAAATGATATTTTTATTTGCTTTCAAAGTAAAATCCCCAAAAAAATCATAAAAAAAAGCAATTGACAGTGTGAGCATCTTATTCATTTACAAATATATGCATTTCTGTAATAATAAATGAAATAAATTATAAAATATGAGAGGGATTCCAAATGCAGATGGCAGAAAAATAAAAGAGAAAGAAATGAATTTAATTTGTGAAGATTTTATCATTCATTTTCATAAACTATAAATTTATTATTCAAAATGCAATCAATTTCAATGTATTGAAGTAATAGTTACGCCGAAACCCTAAATCTTCTTTCCTAATTGGAAACTTCAATAGTTCTTTTAAATAATTTTTTTCCAAACTTTTAAGGTGAATGATAAATGATACGTCCTAACTAAAGTCCATTGGAATTCTTTTTATATGTACATATATATAGAATAATCATTTGCTTTCCATTGCGTTTTTTATGTTTTATGCATGATTTATTTCACCTTTTACAACAAACTTTGCTTTATAGTTATAAAAATTACTACGAAAGAAAAAAATCATGTTAACTATAGTTAAATTCCTTGAATGCGTATATTTCAGCGAAATTAATTTTTAGCATATTTCCGGTGGGGTAAAATAAGTAATGAATCATAACACTAAAGTTTCTTTGATGTAAATTTATCTAGTTAAAACAGAGTTTTGAATCTAACTTAATTCATATAAGGAAAAATATTTTTTTCAAAATACCATTGTAACATTAAATATGGTTTTATTAATTAGAGATAAAATTTGTCCTTTTTGTAAGGCGTTATAATTGCAGAATAATGCAAAATACAACAGTATTTACATATCGCGTTACAGAAGCTAAGTTAAAATACAATATTAACACCCTTCGAATAATTCTTTGTATTTCTTTTGAATGTTTTTGGATGTTTATTAATAAAAGCCCCATTAATGTAAGGCATAGTTTTTCAATTTTAATATAGCCCTACATTTAAATCTAAAGAGCAGAAGGGCTCATCTTTAATGACATTTAATTCTTTTCTGGATGTTTTCCTCTCTCAATTATTATAGCGATTTTCTGAATTTTCTGAATAGTTAGGCTTTCTGGAAGAGTAAGATTTATATTTACAAATTTCAGGAGGTATACCATCGTGGACACAAAAGTAAGAAAAGCGTTATAATAATTGAGAGAAAGAAAGCATCTAGCAAACAATTAAATGGTATTAAAGAGAAAACCTGTTTATTAGAGTTGAATGTAGGGCTATATTAAAATTGAAAAACTATGCCTTACATGAATGATCTGCAAGAGGTGTCACTTAGATCCTCTGAACTTATGGCAATGGTTCTCAACCGGTGGTACGCGTACCTCTTGGGGATATCTGTAAGGTGTATGCGGTTGACTACCAAAAAGTATACAAAGTTATATTCATACATGCTAGAATTTAATTGGGACAAAAGTTTGAGTAATGATTTAAAATTGAAAACTATCAGTAAAGCAGCAAGCAAACACGTCGCTCGTTACTACTGCATTTGTGGCTGGAGTAAATTGGAACAGTAGTGTGCAAGTATGCAACACAGAGTCACAGACAGGGAGAGCAGCGCTGGTTACCGGCACACTGCCGCAACGACGAGTCACCTCCACCGCGCTTTTGGCCACCGTGATTCATTTCCCACTTTCGCCATTCTGTCTGTGTCTGTTTAGTCATTATTAACTGCTCAGTCTCAGTAACTTTCCAGTTTCCAACCTTACTTAGTGCGTGGACAGTTAAACTTTAACTAATATAACTCATTTTATCAAAACTAAAGTGTTTTTGTTAGGGGTACACATAGTTAATGGTACACAAAAAGGGGTAAGTGGGTTGAAAAAGGTTTAGAAACCCTGCCTTAGGGAACCAATAAAGAAGAAATGCTATTAATATGTGGATTAAATAGCCTCGGGTGGTACCTGCAGCCTAGGATTAAGATAAAATAGAATTCTTGGTACAACAGCTTCTCACTCTAAAGAATTGTTCATTTCTCACTCAAAAGAATTGTTCAAACTGGATGGTACATTAAAGTAATGATTTTGTGTCTGATACGTTTTTAAAGGGTGACTCATTTAACCCTTCAGCGAGCGCGCCAATTTTTGGTACACCAGCAGGCGCGCGTTGCATAAAGTGCAACGTCTCTTTCAACATCGATTATTCCTTTTGTAATAAACTTTCTTTTTTCAAATTCAAAATATTAATTCTGCGTTTTATGACGAGATATAAAATGTTGATAATATTGAGATATATTTATACTTAAAGGCCAAAGAATTCAGATGCAATCGCCTTATTTCAAAACTGTCTAGTTTAATGCATCTAACGACAACTTGCGAATCGATTCCTATTATGTCAAAAAACCTAAAAAACAATGAGATTGTCCATCTTCGTGATATGCAGAATACCGTGTAATACCGTGCACATTTGATTTGCAACATCAACTCATAATTTTGTCGTATTGAAATCCAGTATAATCGCTGGTTTACCACGGTAAAATCACGATTAATAATGAATGGAAAGGAATAGGAGGGTCAGAAAATCAAACCTGCTTTAGAAAGGGTGTAGCTATAAATAGAAACTGCTTAGAACATTCAAACCTTACTTGTAAAAACACACCATTCAAAATTACGAGAATGTTGCACTTTATAAACGGGCGCGCCCGCTGAAGGGTTAGGAATGACATTCGTTTTCTATTACGAAGGTGACAAGATCTCAAGAGAAAACAAAATTAAAACTTCAAAATACTTACTTTTATACCTCAAGATTAAACAGATTCAGTTAATTCTTTGACTGAAATGTGAACGATTTTCACACCAGGACCATGAAGGAGCTCTAGTGACACATACGTGAATTTCGTTTACCACTTCCAAAAAAAATTAAACAGATAAAGCTGGCAACAGCCTAGGACCAAGGTACACCTGGTCCGAAGCACAAGAGGTTACTCTACACATATATATATACAGCGAAACTTCTCTTGCCGGCCACCCCTCTATACGCCCATATTTTTTTCAGAACCGATTGAAGACTCCACAGAGCTAATGTTATGGAAGAAACCTCTTTTTCATGGCCGCTTTTATTTCGGCATCATTACTGGCCGCCATAGAGAGGTTTTACTGCATTTATATCATTAGCATAATTATTTCCTTTGTTTTTCCCTAGATACTCTAATGTGTCATTGGCATAAAATATAAAGTGTTCTTTATTCACTTTTCTTTATACCTTTTACACATCCAGCTTTCTATATAACTGGCTATTTAACTGTCAAATAGAAATCCTTCAAAACGTCCCAGATAAAAGCATTTTGAAAGGAACCCGATTCATAACGAGTAATGAAATTGTATTTAACTGGAGAAGAAAAGGGAGTAAACGATTACTTTTATCTCATTAATATTAATATGGTATTTTTAAAATCACTGCTCCAGACTACTGGTTCTAACATAAATGAATCGACACAATGCACTTCACGACAGTAGTATATCAGATCAATAAATAAATCTAATGTGAGTATAAATAACATAGGAATTAATTCATAAGAAATTGTAATTAACTGTAAAAGAAGAGGTTGTAATAGATTATTTTTATCTCATCCATATTAATATGGGATATTAAAATGACTATCCTAAACTACTGGTTCTAACATAAATGATCCACACAAGACACTATTTATTATTAGGAACTTTTATTTTTAATATTTTATTGAGGCTATAAAGGCCTTAATGTAAAGGGAAAATGATAGCAGTTTAGAAGTTCATTAAATTAAAACAAAAATAGCAAATCAAATCAATAAATAAATTCAATGTGCGTGTAAATAACGTAAGAATTAATTCTAAAGAAATTGTAATTAATTGAAAAAGAAGAGGATGTAGTAAGTTACTTATATCTCATTCATATGAATATGGATTTTTAAAATCATTACCAAATGCTACTGGTTCTAATATAAATGAATCGCCAAAATGCACTTTAAAAAATAATAAATCATATTGATAAATAAATCCAATGTGCATGTGTAAATAACATAAGAATTAATTCATTAAAAGATTCCAATGCAAACAAAATCTAAATTTGAAATTTTAGAAATACAAGAATATATATTCTTATATATATGCCAAATTTTGTCCAATGTGAAATAAAAGGAATTGTTTGGAATAAAAGGCACGTATCATTTAAGCAGAAATCGACCAAATAGGAAGTGTAGAAAGATGGAATTTTGGCTGAATGATTCACTACTAGAGAATCGCTGGAGCAAAGGTAATTCGATTTCATACTCTGATGAAAGCGCTAAAAGTATATTATTTTCGCGTGTTATAATACAGTTGTTTAAAGCTGATAAATTAGGCTTTTGGTCACTTTCAGAAGGTCTCTATGAAATTAGATTATGCAGGAATCATTTAAATGTATATCACAGAGATTAATGTTTTTGAAATCTTAGCGTTAAACGTATTATCTTTGAAACTGGAAGGTTGAAAATATTTATTTGGTGAACATAACTGATTACACTTAAAAGTTTTATTACTTTCCCTTGAAAGACCATAGCATTTTGTGTGCTGCTCAAGATAACAATTTTAACTTTGTTCCATACACAGTCTCATATATATATATATATATATATATATATATATATATATATATATATATATATATATATTATGTTATATATATATATATATATATATATATATATATATATGTATTATATATATATATATATATATATAGTATATATATATATATTATGTGTATATATATATATATATATATATATATATATGTATATATACATACATATATATATATATGTGTGTGTGTGTGTGTGTTAGTTATAAATTAAATATTATGCCATCCACTCTAGCATTTAAATTTCCTTTCCTAAATCCAATCCCCAGTAACATTACTTTTTCTCTTTAAAACCCATAGCAACAGAACTTCCCATAAAGCTCATGCCTCTGAATTTCTACACGTGTATACGCCTGGAGAAAGGCGTGGGTTCGCATCGCAAGCCCCAATATTCTGCTGACCCTACAAAAATAACAGGCACATGTACCTCGCCTATCGCGCGTAAAGTTGAAAGGTGATATTCGCTCTCGAGCTGTCTTCTGCTATGGATGGACGTTTTTTGTCTCTCTAATAAACGATTCGACCCGACTGCTTCCAAATTTCATTTTATTCATTTCAGGCTGAGTCTAGCTCCAGCCATGTAAATATGAGTTAGTTATCCTTATCAGATTATAGTTAAGTACGTGATGTAATGGATATATATTAAACACACACACACACACATATATATATATATATACGAGGTGCACCTTCCCATAGTCTGCACTACCCTTGTGTCCAATTTCACTGCTGTAAGTTTCACAGATTTGCCTGGGGGTCGCATACACACACACACGCACGCAAACACTCTCTTTTATTAATTATATATATATATATATATATATATATATATATATATATATATATATATATATATATATATATATATATATATAATTAATAAAAGAGAGTGTTTGCGTGCGTGTGTGTGTGTGTATGCGACCCCCAGGCAAATCTGTGAAACTTACAGCAGTGAAATTGGACACAAGGGTAGTGCAGACTATGGGAAGGTGCACCTCGAAGCCCGAATTTTAAATTTTATTCTAGAAAATTTTTATTTTATGTTTTGTGGGATATTTTATGTTTTTTTAACTTCAGATTAGGATATCTCGGAAAAAAATGATCGTAGAATTTTTATCTTTTTACAATCTAAGACTACAGACATTTCTGCTTCAAACAAGACCTTATTTGTTTAAAAATAATTTAAAACAGACTAATATTTTCATCAAAATATTAAACCCACTTTTTCGAGAATTTTACGCTCTTTTGAGGATCTACGGTCGATGCTCTTCGAGTTTTTATCTTACAAAGAAAATATTTACATCATCTGGAAGATGAAAGCTTTCTAATTCATATAAACCTCATTTCAAGTCTCTATCTTAAAATTCGATTTTTAATTGAATTTTAAAGAATGATGCTTCAGCACAAATTTTATACGCGATTCTTCGAACGCGGTACTCTAGGCGTTGGAATCAATCATTCATAAGAACTGCGCATGCGCACAAGGAAACGTTTTATTTACTTTTGCCGGTGTTCACTTTTTCTGCATTCTGTCAATTTTTGTTTAATTTAGTTACTTTTTTGCATATTCTTTCTTTTTATGCTTCTGTTTGAAACTCTGGAATATTTTTTATTATCATTCTAATACTTCGAAACTTAACAATGTTTACCAGGGGTGTTTTAAAACAACTGAGAATTATGTTTTTGTTTAGCTTTGAGAAAAAATAATTTTGTAAAGGTTTTTTTGGTCTTTTATGCTAAAATAGCATTTAAAAATCAAAAAAAGAAACAAAACTTACCTGTAAATAGCATACCTTTTTTATAAATTGATCAATTTGAAGTAATTTTTGATGAAATTTATCTAAAACACCTATCATTCTGCACAAAATCCTAAAGCTAATATTTTAAACTAATTTTAGCTTTCGATTGTGGAAATTTTTTATGTTAAAACATGTTAGCAATGTATTACATATGCATTATTTCGTACGTCAAATATAGTTGCACATTAATTTTATAGAAATTTGTGGTATGACTATTAAGTAGCATGATTTATTTTTTCTCGATGATATCTTTTTCTTAATTGTCATATTTTGAGAACATAACGTTTTTAAATTTAAAAAAAACGTAAATAACAGTTTAGGTTAACAAAAATTATTGTCAAGAATTATATTGCACATGATTGGACAAGCCACAGGTCAAGAAGTGTTGAAATTAATGAAGGTAAGGTTAATTTTTTGTACATGCAGTAATTTTTACATGTCCTGATAAATGATTCATAAATTAGAATCGATAGCTGATTTATACCTCATTTATATTTTTAGAATTAAACTTCTTACTTCTGTTTTAACTTTGCTTTCTATTTTACCATCATGTTTTGTTTTGCTATTACTGAAGTGTGTAAAATATTTTTCATTGCTTACTACGATTTTAAAAAAATTTTTGTATTATTATTGGCCTGAGCATATCTGCCCGCAGCCTGTACTTTTTATTTATACTGTGTTATTTATACTGTTATTCTTTCTACGTTATTTATACTGTATTTAGTTTTTAAATTTATTTGGTATTGTTTACTTTTCAACTTTTCCCGAATGGTTTTTCCGAATCTTTACCCCGGAAAGAGAATCGAGACTGGAAGAAATCAGACAACAACAGCAAAGAATAGTTGGACAAAAACCACAGGATCGTCATGATTTGTTAGCAAGAGTGTTTCATCAAAACCAAAAATCACTTATGAGTCTCATCACAAAGGCAAAGATTTTTGGAGAAGTTACGTGTCATATGTACACCATAATTGCAGTTTTGGCTGATTTAAACTCTGTATTCTCACATTTCGATGCCCCTGTAGCAGTAGTGGATTGCATAGTTAACTGGAGTTACTCTTTTTGTTCCATTTTAAAGGAATTAGGCTATGGTTCATATGGGAATGGCGTTTAGAAACATACAGCATACGAGGCAGATATTACAGATCAAATAATAGCCAAAGATGACACCATTTTAGTCAGTTGTTCGACATAATTGCAGTTTTGGCTGATTTAAACTCTGTATTCTCACATTTTTTGATGCCCCTGTAGCAGTAGTGGATTACATGGTTAACTGGAGTTACTCATTTTGTTCCATTTTAAAGGAATTAGGCTGTGGTTCATATGGGAATGGCGTTTAGAAACATACGGCATATAAGGCAGATATTACGGATCAAATAATAGCCAAAGATGACACCACTTCAGTCAGTTGTCACAAAACAACTGTCTCTGTCCACCTGTTGCAGAAGCCTCCTCTACACGATTTCTTCATTCGGGAATGACGTTTAGAAACATACGGCATATGAGGCAGATATTACGGATCAAATAATAGCCAAAGATAGCAAGTGTCTGTAGACAATGCGTGGATTGTCCCGTATTGCTCTCTACTAACCACAATTTTCAATGCCCATATAAACGTAGAGTACTGTAATTCAGTTTTATAGTGTTGCGTGTGAGTGGAACACTGGTGTGTGGTTTTCAAATGATTTTAGCTTTTACTGGAAATTAGCAGAACATTAGCATCCAAAACAGTAATCGTTTGGAAAGTTTTTATTTATATACACAACTCACTACCATAATACTCTTAAAATTTATATTTTAACGCATTTCGGTTACTGCTGTTGTTTCTAAACACACGATCTTCATTGCCATGCTCATTTCAGAAATTTCTCATTGAGATGATGCTCATTTAATGCGTGTATTGAAAAGTGAAATATAACATGTTCTGAAAATGCCCCGAAAATATTTCTATACTGGAGATGTAGACAGATTAAAGATTTTAAGTAAACTTTGGTGTAATTTATGCATTTTTGTGCGTTTAATTATTTAAATTAATAGATTTATATTTTTAAACGTTTTATTCTTGCATCCTTTTAGGGGTTTATAGTGTTGCGTATGAGTGGAACACTGGTGTGTGGTTTTCAAATGATTTTAGCTTATACTGGAAATTGGCAGAACATTAGCTTCCAAAACAGTTATCGTTTGGAAAGTTTTGAATTCAATTTATTAAATGCTGATCACGAGATTTCTTTTCTTTTTGTGATACTTTAAATTAATTTTTCGTCACGTGCATAACAACGAAATTAATTGACAAAGAAAATATTAAAATACAGTAAAAGATCAAATTTAACCACTAGACTAATTCAGATGGAAATTTTTAAAAATTTAGTTCAAATTAGTATGTTTTATGGATATTAAATCAAATCTATATATAAAACTGTAATTTCCTCTCAAAATATGCTTCGCCATGACGATAAATAAGTCCCAAGGCCAAACTTTAAAATATGCTGGCTTACATTTACGATAAAATTGTTTCTCGCACGGTCAGTTTTACGTAGCTTGCTCACGCGTAAGTTCGCAGACGAGCCTGGTAATATTAGTTCCGCCCAATGAAGAAACAAAATATATTGTTTATAAGAAAATCCTCTTAAAAGCAATTTCACTACTTTTTCATTGTAATTCTCCTAAAATGTACCCCGTAGCGAAGCACGGGTATCCAGCTAGTATATATATATATATATATATATATATATATATATATATAAAATTTTCTGGCCGGCTTTATTACTTTGAAGCACCTACTGAGTGGTTATTTTGATTGGTATTCTCACTGAGAGTTTTACTCTGATTAGGTTTAAATCTTTGTAATAGTTTCAAATGAAGTGCAAACTATTTGGGTGACATTAATACAGCATTAATGGTGATTTGAATTCTATCTTTATTCAAGTGCAAACGAATCAATAGTAATCAAACTGTATCTTTACATATTGTGTTCATGTTCTAGAATACACCTCTAGCGTTAGTTTCAGCCAAATGCACTTCATGCGCAGCAACCTCTTACTCTGTAGATAAAAGGGCGTTTCCTTTTAGAGACAGAGCTTGGACAGTCAGAAGAAAATATCTGAAATGAGCAGAGGTTACATTAAACATGTTTCTACACAAAAATATGGCTAAATCCTACACAATAGTTCCAGTAGTCACTCTTGAGACCACACATCAGTCCCCGTGGACTGAATTAGAATGAATATTCTTTTACGAATTTTGGTAGTTCCTATTTAAGTATTCTATTGTTCGAATTTCTCACTGATTCTAGACTGCGTTCTTAGTAGTCTTAAATACTAGTCTTAACCAGTCTTAAATAAAAATAATTAAGCAAATTATGTTTTTTTAAATAAATCCAACGCAATCAAGCACAGATTAACGTATTTACATTGAAAATAAGCATTTTGAAAAATCTCACGTGAGATTAGGGGGGGAGGGGTTCGAACCAAATCTCACGATATCTCACCAGGGGGAGGAGGGGTTCGAAAAATCGGCAAAATCGTCTCACGTAATTAATGGACGCCCCCTAATTGTCTGTGTTTTCAGTATGAGGATTTGTTGCAACTGCGCGATCTTTTACTGAAAAGTTTTAAAATAAGTTAACGCTAGTGCAGTTTTTCTGTCAATTTCGACTGTCTATGCCTTCTTTATGTATGTTAATTTCTCATTTTGTGCTGAATTATTTACAATGTTTAAGGAAAATACTTAATTTGTGTAAAACCTAAAAGGTCCAGTTTCAAAATATGAAATATCTAAACAACAAATAAAAAAAAAGGATGCAATGGATTTTCAAAGGATATTTTATAACTTATGGCCTAAAGTAAAAAGTTTGTTCAATACCTTTCCTAAATATTTATTACCGGAGAAAAATTAAAAATTTTCTCAGATAATATAAAAGTAAAAGCTATGAGAGTTCAAGACTAATGAGAGTTTTTAGCATTTAACATTAGGCATGCGTATAAAAAATCACTTTATTTGAAACGCAGATACTTAAATACTTTTCAAAAGTCAAGATTTCTTGATAAAATTTTCGGGTCAACAAACGTTGATTTCTAAAATTCCTTTTGGTTATTCAAGGAAAGATTCATCCGTAGAAAATAACAAGGGTGAGATTTCGAATACCGTTAAAAAATTATTTTTATAAACATATATATTTTTATTTCAGAATGCGTAACATATAATATAAAGTAGAAAATTTGTAAAATATTTTAAAAGAATTAAAAAATAATTAATGAATGTAAGATTAATTAATGAATAGATACTAAAAAGCCTCATTGTAAACGAAAAATAAAACCAGTTTTGAAGTTCAATAAATTAATGAGAAAAATTAAAAATTAAATTATATGTTGGAATGTTAAAGTTTTAAATTAAATTTGTTTGTATTTTGATGAATGAGTAGCAATAATCAAAAAACATTGTGTACAGACGATTTGACCCAAAAATGTTCCTTAGTATATATCTGCACAGATTTTTTCCAAGGAAAATGATTTTCTGTTACGTTTCACTAGTGAGAAAGAATTTTTCTATTTTGCTGTTTCAAATTTTTCTATTAGATAGTTCAAAAGAAATGCTTTTCTGTCTCACATTTTAAGCATTTTTTTTGTTTTATTTTGTCCATAGAAAGATAATTTTGTTCCCTTTAAGACAATTCATCAAAGAACCAGAATTCTTATACTCTATAAAATGTAGTTTTTACATTTGTTATCGTTGTTAAATCTTATCGTTTTTGATAGGAAGGCGTAAACGGATTCTTATTTCCAGTTAAAAATTAATTTTTTTTAATTAAAGAATCTTAACGCCCGTGAAATATTTGAATTTTTACATCAAATATAAGTTTTTTAATTAACCCATCAACGGCTGCGCCAGTTTTTGGAACACTAGCAGACGCGCGTGGCGCAAAGTGATCGTCTCTTTCAACCTTGATTATTCCGTTTGTGATAAACATTTTATTCAAATTGAGAATAATAATTCTGCGTTTTATGACAAGATATAAAATGTTTATAATATTGAGATATATTTATAATTAAAGGCCAAAGAATGCAGATACAATCGCCTAATTTCAAAACTGTGTGGTTTATTGGATCTAAAAACAACTTGCGAATGGATTCCTATAATGTCCAAAACCTAAAAAATACTCGTAATAAGATTGTCCATTTTAGTGATATGCAGGATACCGTGTAATAGCTGTACATTTGATTGAGAGTATGAACTCTTTCTTTTGTCGTATTCAAATCCAGTATAATCGTAGGTTTACCACGGTTAAATCACGACTACCAGTGAATGGAAAGGAATATAAGGGTTAGGAAATCCGACCTGCATTAGAAAGGGTGTAGCGATAAATAGAAACTGCTTAGAACATTCAAACCTTAAATGTAAAAACAAAACATTCAAAATTGCGTAAATGTTGCACTCTGTACACGGGCGTGCCCGCTGAAGGGTTAAAGAGCACTTTGGAGGGTATTTTACATCTGTAGTGAATGTAAAAAACTTGAATTTGGGTAGAAAGGCATGTAAAAAATACTAGTTTGAGTTGAATGCATATTAAAAGACCTAGGAATAAAAAAATAGATAAACATAGAGGTCACAATGGGCAAACAGAGATAAAATTCTTTGTGATCTTTTGCAATACTCATATAAACTTCTATTTACGTTATAGTTAGAAGTCTATTTACGTTATAGTTTAACAGATTATATGGCAGCTTAATAGCTTTCATTCTTAATAATATGATTTAATAGTAGAGAGTTATATGAATTTGGAGGTTGCAATATTTACCTAATCAATCATGAATTACATAACGAGCTGCATTTGTACGACAAACTCTACATACAACTATAATCACATTACATTCTACATACATGGAATAAATTAATGAATGTAATGCAGTCAATTACGTGACTTGCCATTCATAATAATATATGGCACAGTATTTGCTATAGAACTTCTTTTGATATTTGATACTCGACATTTAAATATAGAGGAAAGCGATTGCTAATTAACTATTGTAATTATTGTTTGCTACTCGGGAAATAGTTTCAAGCAAAACCTCAGAGATTGGGACACATTTAGCGATTTAATATTCCTCTACCTATGAGTTATACGTGAATGAGTCAGAGACAGATATTTCCAAGGCCTGGGAATGAATAATTATTCCTCAAAAGGGGATTCCAGGTTTGAAATAATTAATCAAATTCATCGTTGTGAGGTCAATGCGATTCAAGGCGAAAAGGATCAATAAGATCCAACGCAGTTGAAGTGGAATAAAAGCCCTTCTCTATGCGAGGAATGAGTTTTCTGCATGACTTGGAAGTGGCGTTTGGAAAAGCGAACATCCAAATTTTGGAATGGCTCCGAAAATTATGCGTTTGTAAAATAAGACGGGAATAACAAGAATTTTGAAGCGTTTCGAATACGTGGTTCGATTCTATTGATGATACTTTTCTGAAGCGTCTGATAAAGTTCAGATATATTAAATACTTTATTAAGAATTTTGAATAATGTCTTCAAATTATAAAAAAATCTAGAGAGGTCAAAATGAAAATATGGTTTTAAGCAAAAGACTTTTTTTTTAAAGTATGGAAGTATAAAAAAATTAAACAAGACATACCTTCTGTTATTTTAAAATTATGTTCAATCAACTCATGAATTCAATTTACGTTTGTTTCATATGTGTCTATCATTTTCTCATCGTTAAAGACTCTAAATCTACACAAATGTTTTATTTTTAAAAATATCTATTTTATATGTGATAATAATAAGATTGTATAAAAATCAGAAATGCGTCTCTAGAAAATTAAGTCGTTTTTTAACTGGGATAACTAACTTGTTCATAAAATTTATTTGTATTCGAATCTTTTGTTCTTGCTAGACTCTTAAAGGGTTAGTTAAAAACATTTTTTTGATATTTTAGCAGTAATAATTGATAACAAATGACAAGTTTACCCTTTCAAGGGTGGCAATTCTTCCCGATTTTTCTTTAACCTAAAGAATCTTGAAAAAAATACCAATTAAAAGTTGCAAAATGTTTTTTCTTCTTTAAACCGATAACAGATGGCAGTATTAGCCATTTTTCTGATCATTTAAGTAGAGTACATTGAATGCAAGTGAAAAAAAAAGACTAGATTTAGGCGTTTACACTGTGCAAACAGCGTCCCTCAAAGGGTTAATAGATCTGTTTCATTTTTATTCGGCTATTGTTATCTACAGTAATTTGTAAACGACTCCGATTCAAGAGCAGGTATTTTATAATATTATCAGTTATATCAGATTCATCGTCTGCACAGTTATCATTGAATGCAGATCAACTATGGGATTTTTATTTAATCGTAAACCGAACCCGTTTTGCCCTCCAAGGAAATAAGGTTGCAAGCCATTGGCTCAGAGAGCTCTGAATTTCATTTGAGAGGAGACCAGTTCAAGATAGGTTGCCTCCACTACACATCGTAAAATTGAATATGTATGTAAAATCTCGTAGGATTATTTGTAATATAAGATAAGAATAACAACCTCAGAATTTTTTAAATCTGTGGGTGAATACCCTTGAGAAAATGGGTATTTTTATAGAATATTTTGTAGATCTTATTACTAGAATCAATGGCTAACAATGGAAAGAAAGTGTATCGCCCGATCGCCCTAGAGGCTGTTGCGACTTTAGTTTGGTAGTGGGGCATGATTAGCTTGCCATTCGACATAACTGCATTGACATTTTGAACAGTCTCACGTGGTTCTTATACTATACTAGTGAACTGAAAAATACTCACAACATTGTTTTAAGTAAGGCCTTGGCATGAAGGACTTCTACACTGAACCATCTACGTATATTGGCGAACTAAAGGTTTATTGCTTTTTTTGCAGTTTAAATCCTTCTTGTGGTTATTCAGCCTGGTTTTGTTCTGCTTGTAAAATTTCATTTCTTTTACGTACCTGGCATTTTTCTTTAAAATTTTATTTTCTATATCGGCTGAGCAGGTGATTCCTTTATAAGCCAGTTGTATTAAAAGTAAATGCTTTATAATGGTAAATATGACTGGATAAATGTAAAAATAAAGTATAAAACCTATAAAATTAGCAAACATTTTGTTGAAACAAATAGTTGAAGGGTTTAACAAAGTGAGTCTTTTCCAGAAGACGGGAAATCAAGTCTAAAATGAAGAAAAAAAATTTTAAAAAGTCCATTTTTTTGTGTGCTGGAGATTTTGAAAACCAGCTCCGTTTAAGTCTTTAAAGAAAAGTGATAATCAGCTTCCTAAGTTGCAAAACGACGAACTTTACATTACGAACGAACTTTTTATGCACTTTTGGGTAACAAAGAAATTACTTGTACTATGTCTGTTATCCATTTCCTAAACCCACGTCCTGACTCTTATACCTAGGACTATGGAATTCCACGTGACAAACACAGACTATGGTTCTGTTAAGATATATCTATCACGGAAATTCGCAATGAAGGAAATTGAACGCAATTTTTGCAGATTATAAAAACTGATGTACCGCACGCAAGGCAGAAAAAAAATTTACATCTCAAGGAAGTTGTAGTCACGATAGTATTAAAACATAAATGTGAAACAAAATATTTTTTTGTTAAATTAATCTACTTTGTGACTCCTTTACAGATTCAACACCTCAGTTACCTGGTTTAAAACAGAAAAAGTATAATATTATAAGGACATATATTAAAAGTACCATATTACCATACATAGTTACCATATTTGTATCCAAATTACAAATTAAAGGTTGGAACTTGTTGCTCGGTATTACAGTTACAGTTACAGATGGATACGATGGCCCAATTGGCAAGAGCAGCGGGCCAGTGATCTGAACGTCTCTGGTTCGATGCTCGTCCCTGACAAAATCCACCGCCGTGTACGCTAATGGTGGTTGGTGCACGTAAAATCTGTCGTGACTGCAATGTCCTCCATGTTTTCAAAATTTACCTCTGGAGGTGCGGGTTCAAGTGTACCGGTCTCGTCACTTGACTCGGCTCAAAATTATGGGACCATTCCTTTAGCCAAGTCGGACTCAGAACCTTGTGGTTCTAACTTAAATCCTGGAGCCATATCACTCAGCCCAATAGGGTATAATGGCTTTGATCTGATGTTACTGTCGGTCAAGGGTCATAAGCAACAACAGCAACAACACAGTTACAGTACGTTATGAAAAGTGATAAGAATACATAAGAATTGCTATGTCACATTGACTTGCGCAAGTTACGAAAAATACACATGAAATTGATTAATGCGTTTGAAACTTCGTTTGAACTCTCGTTATTCTAAACTGATTGATTTTCACTTCCGACAAGCAGATTTTAAAAATTTATATATTCTGAATTCAGGAATTACAATATATGATTTACAGGCTAGCAGACTAACTCAGTTATCCTTAAAGAAAATGCTACCTCTTGTCCATTTTAAAGATCAACTTAATCTAAGGATCCATCTAATAAGATTACGGTACATTATGAAAAGTGATTAAAAATAAGAATTGCTATGACACCTTGACTTGCGCAAGTTATGAATAATTACAAGATAAAAAGAACTTTTTATATATCATGTTTTTAAATTTCCTGTTGAATCATATAAACTTGACAATTCTATGAATTATTAAGTATTTTTTAAAAAATTTTTTGATGAATTATACCATCAACTTGAAAGAAAATGAAGTTTATTGGAAATTAACTTGCGTATAACTTTTCGTTCCCGTCCTCGCAGATAGATGGCTGCACCAGTCTACAAAACAAAATTAACTGAAAATGAATTCAAATCTGCTTAAAGATGGCTAAAAGTATTTAAAAAAGGCATTGTCATAGTGTTCTGAGATATTCTAAAAGTTTAAAATATCTAGCTAGTCGGGAAGTTAGTTAAAAATCGATTGCAAGATTTGTACTGGACAAACACACACACAAACAAGAAAGCAAGTTAATAAAAACATGGTAAAAATACACATGAAATTGATCAATGCGTTTGAAACTGCAATATTATGTTGACTCTAGTTATTCTAACCAGCTTGATTTTCACTCCCGACATACGGATTTTAAAAATTTATATATTCTAAATTCAGGAATTACAATATAGGATTTACAAACTAGCAGTTAACTCAATTCTCCTTAAATAAAATGCTACCGATTGTCGTTTTAAAAGATCAACTTAATGTAAGCAACAATCTAATAATATAACATTCATCTAAAAATTTAATTTTTACATCCACACACAAACATAATAGCCCCATCTAAATCATGTCCAGGCCATAAATTCCTGTTACAAGTAACCAAATATCTTCACAAGTTAGTTAAACTCATGTATCAATTTTGATTGAAAATCTAATAGCACAGTTTTGGAAAATTTTTACTTAAGGATGTGTTTTAAGCTACTTATTTAGATATTCTTCTTTGATACAGAGGGGAAATAATAGAATGCAAATTGAACTTGAGGCAATAATCAACTTCCTTTTAGAGGGCATTTATTGCATTATTATTTATTTTGACTACAAAAATTTACCACATCTCACGTACTTCTACCGCTTTTAGTCTTTATTTTTTAATTTAGAAATGTATTTCTTTTCAGATATTAATATTTTTCCTATTTAAGATGTATATAAACCCTATACATTATAAAGGCACTCTAAATTACATTCTTAACACTTTCGTTGTTGATTGACCCTTGACAATAACACTTAATAGTGCATGGGGGAAAAAATCTGGAGCATCAAGTCCATGGATTTTTTTGAGATTTTAGTGCAATTAAACTAAATCTGATATTTTAGCATCAAATTGAAGACATTTAAAAAGTAAAATTAGTATAAAAATGTTTTATCATACTTAACATATCAGATTACAGTTGAAAATTCTTTTGTGTTTGATCAAAGTATAAAACCATGGTGATTAACACTAGAAAGACGGGAATTTTTTCTTACTAAGTAGTCTGAACGCCGTCATTTTGAAGGTTAAAAATAAAATCAAGAATTTAAAATATTTAATATTTTTCAAAATATGGTT
Organism: Dolomedes plantarius; assembly: GCA_907164885.2. Taxonomy (NCBI): domain Eukaryota; kingdom Metazoa; phylum Arthropoda; class Arachnida; order Araneae; family Dolomedidae; genus Dolomedes; species Dolomedes plantarius. The sequence goes on along the minus strand of OU015491.1, from coordinate 140,409,753 downwards.
AAATACTTTAAATTGTTAACTATTTCATACCAATATATAATAAATTAGTATATATTTAGATATATTTTTATGCAGGCATGCCAAGCTGAGGTATACGTATGTGTTAAAGCTATTTGCTCGCCAAGAGATGGCGCTGTGAGCGCTGTAAATGTTAAAGACGGCAGATGTAGAAATAACGTGAATTAGTGCGGTCATGCTCTAACGTTATCCTAATAAAGTGTTATTTTATTATTAAATTAGTCTACTCTTTTAAAGTCGCGCGTTCACATGAAAAGGAAAGTCACGCAGGTTCATACGGAAGTGGACATTTCAGACCTAAAGTTTTAAAAAGGGAAGACAACATATGGTTTTTCCGTAAAAATATATGCAGTGCTTGTGCAGTCTAATATTTCCGAAGAGCTCATATTTCTGTTATTTGGAAAAGAGACGAAAAGTAATAAACATCTTTTCGGTATAATTTCTGCCTGTTTTCTATTGCCATCAAATTGACGGCTTTCAGTCTTAGTAGGTATACAACACAATTTCTGCCCCTGTTTACTATCGAATATAATTTCATAAATGTGTGTGCATATTTCGCGTAAAATTAGAAAAATTCATAAAATTTCAGAAGCCTGAGGACATAAATACAGACAGAGCGCTCAATAGTATGTCTGAAACCATGAAAATGACGGTAGCCGTCTTTCTGGTGTTAAATACTGTTTAAGATTTCAATAAATTCTGATTTAATTATTATAAGCCGCCAAAGCGAGATAAAATGTCGTAGAAGTTGTTTTCATTCATTGGTTTACTGTTAAATGAATTTGATTAAGCTTATACAATGTTTCAAATTAACAAGAGACTCGATAATCTATAACAGGGAATTTTTTAAGACCATAATGTTAAAAATACAAGTAATCAAATGACATATATACATAAAAGGAGACCCAAAATAGGTGTATACATTCATTAGTTCCATAAAGATAGCTCAAAATTCGGAATAAGCCCTGTCTAAAAGGAATTCGTCACATCTATTCTGCAATCTTGAATGTCGCAGACTCCGTGGTTTACCATGGTTTTCACTCGTTGTTTGATTTACCTTTGTTGACTCCTGCCACATTTGGCGAGATAACTTTTTGATGTTTGGCAACACGTAATTAAATTTTAAGTTTTATTCTTTTCTTTTAATTATTGTTATGTTAAGATACGGCGCCTGTTGGTGATATATGTTTCGGTCCCGTTTCTTACGGCGGGAAGTATGTAACTTTTGATCTAAATTAATATTGAAAACGCGATGGATTGTTGGATTTGTATGGACTCCCAATGACTGATCTGTTTAAGATATCCGGATCAGAATCTGAATAAGAGAAAAATTGAGTAATTTAATATCTGAAAGATAAATTATCGAATATGAATACTATGTATAAAATATTTCTATATCAAAAATAGATTTCTGAAATGAATAAGCAATTGATTATTGTTAACCTTCAGTATTAAAATCTTGAATTTTTTTTAAAAAATGACTTGTTTATTGCAAACCGCAGAGTGATAATATAATTTTTGGGACATATTTTAAAGTTTAATTGATTGAATTGTCTATATTTTTGACTGTCTGGTATTAAAAGAACTTATTGATTATATATTAATATATTTATAGCTATTATGTATTAATATTTAGGACATATCTCTAATTGTGTCAATATATAAGCGATATCTTTAATATATATTAATGTATCGGAATATATTTAATAATAGTATCTCTTAGCAAATATCACAATTTCCTCCCGTTGAACAAATTGCTTATATTTCCATTGAAAGCGCTAAAGACAGGGAAAAGTGGGATTTGGATAAATTCCCTCTTTGCCTTAGTTTCTAACTGAGATTCTGGTAAATGGAAGTAACTACATTTTGAAATCAAAATTATGCATTAGTTTTCACCTTTATGTTTTAATACTATTTAGTATCAAATAATTTTACTAACCCTAGTGAGATGAATCTGGGAATTCATAATTTTAAACTTTACTCATAAAGTACAGGAAAGAACCCTTGTAAAAATTTTAGGGGCGTGTGAGACAGAAGTAAAATTTGACATTGTACTTAAGCACGCTGTTTGACTACAGAAATTTCGGGAAGACTGAAGTCCGTTAAATGTTTTAAAAAAATGTGTCTTTGATAAGAAATCTGGGTCAAAAGCCAGTGTCTCCTTTATTTAAACATTACATGTATTATTCTTCCGATAAGGTCTATGTATTAGACCATTGATCATGATTTCAAAGGAAGAAAAAGGATTCCGTTGCAAGATATATTTGATATACTTGTAACAAAGTATAATGTGTTGTAGAATATAATCATTAGGGGGAATCTGCACCTGTGACTAAGGACATAAATTTTTGACAGATGGAGGCACAGAATAAAGTTATAAATAGATCTCCATATAGATTTATAAATATGGATAGTATAAAAGTATATTTATCGTATATAGACAAAATAAATAATAATACAATAAATGTCCCCTAAAAGGAAGTTGATTATTGCTTTAAGTTAAAAATTGCATTCTATTATTTCAGGACTTCAAAAAATAGTATTTTTGAGTACATTTGTATTACTAAATATACTTTATCACTACGACTATTTTGCTTTTATTTCATAACTAAGAGATATTTAAAATTTTGATAATTATTTTTGTATATCCTGATTTGACTAAAAAAATAACAGGCATTTTCTTAGGAAATTTAAGACTAGATTAACATTCCTTTTATATATTAATTTTGCTGATCTGTAACACATATTCTGCTTTTCAAAGATTTCAGCTCAGGATTGGGAACCTTTCATAAATTTTGCAATCTTTACATGCGCATAGATGCAAAGTTGTTTTACTTTATATACTCAATGCTGTAGACAATGCTTTAAACTTTCGACCGTGATGACTGAAAATTTTGATTGGCGCAGTTTAATGATCCACGAATGTATGATTACATGTAAAGGTTACAAAGTTATCATGATAAACAGTGAATAAACAACATAATTATTTAAAATACGTTTTGTCAAACTACATTTAAAATATTAACATAGTTTATGATAACGTGAATAGTACGTCGATGTTTCAAGCAATCGCCAAGTGGGTTTCCCAACCCTTTTCGAGTCACGACAGCCTACAATGGTGTCCACGCATCCTGCCTCCCCCTTCTTACCTTGTATATTTTAATTAAAAAGGCCTCTTAAGACATAAAGAAAAAGCACAAAAATTCATTTTTCCTAATTTTATTACAACTTAATGTTTACTTTAACATAAATTAAAATTGTAAGGAGTGGATAACATTAAGAAATTTTGAACGGATCGTCAAGTAAAATAATGCACTTACCGTATTGAATCAGAATTATATAAAAATAAAAATAGAAAAACTCTTACCTAAATAAAATTGCTCTCTGTTGGAGTAGTCTAAAATGGCAATGCCAAAAGTGACAGCACACAGTACCAAAAAGGTAAATTGACGTTTAGAATTTTTGTACTGTACTGTTACGAATTTTGTAATTATTGCATTTTGTTTCGTTAAAATGGCTTCTATGGAAGAGCTCAAATAGCTATGTATTTAACATGAGAGTCTATGGGAATCTCGCCAAATATGAGAGTTATCGCCAAATTGGCGATGTATTTTGTGACTTATTTTGGTCGCCAGATTTGGCGATATTTTGCCAACTTGCTGACAAAACCTTTATAGAAGCACTAGAAAAAAATTGAATGTGTTGTAACTAAATTAATTGAGTGTATAGTGTTGAAAATTCTGGTATCCTGACTTGTGTTTTTTGAATTTACTGCTGTATAGAAAACAGTTGTTACATCTTTTATGCTTAAATTTTTGTATACGCTTGAAGAATTTGCAAAATAAAAAATTTATTTCGTGTGATTTTTCTGAAGAGATTCTTATTCAATCCTAACGAATCCAGGAAAACTGAACAGTACATAGCAAGCAAACACAATTTTCATTTATCACCAAATAAAGGCGGTAGAATTCAAACGAACTGAGCATGTGGTATGAATCAGACTTTTTCCTTTACAAACATCACTGTCCTACAGTTTCATGGTAAATAAATATTTACAAACTTTTTCGGTAAAATTCGCTAAAATGTTATTTTAATAGAATAAAACCATGGTGACCTCTCCCCTCCTCCAGAAATGACTTCGCCACCCACAAGCCGGGAACCACTGGCATAGAGTAACGAAGAATAATAATTTTGTGGGTACTCTGTCAGTTATGTAACCTCAGCGAAGTTGGTTTAACTACTTGGATTCTGGCTGCAGCTAATAACTATTTGTCTCATCACTGAACATCTAGACATGCAGAATATTAAAGGTTTCCGATTTGTCTTCAGGGAAATGCCTTGGGGCACCAACGAATCCAATTGAGTTCATTACATGTGTCATGAGGATGACGTATCATTGAATAGATGTCATTGAAGTAGACATAACATTGAACTGAGAAATAAACTTGGGAACTGAAAAGAAGATTAATCACAAGCTGATTCAACAGGGCTTACAATATTGTTAATTTAAATTATTTATAAGAGTAATCTAAAAGTAATTAATGAATATAAGAAAATACTTTAACACAGAATTTACGTATTTGAGGATAGGGTTAAAATGTCTTATCTCTCTCTTCTTATAGCTTGGACCAAAATTTTACCACTTTGCCTATCGTTTAGAGTAATTTCTAATCGTAGTAACAGGTAAAAGGACATTTTTTTTTCGATGACACCCATCAGAATGGATCTAAAAGTATATATAAATGGCGTTAATTTTTACCTGGAAACCAAAACACACTCTAGATCTTACAAGAATCCAACAGTAAATGCAAATTATCTCAAAATTTAACTCAAAAGAATGTGATTTTGCATGTTTTTTTAGACACTGCAAGACGTTTTTTACTATATCTGGTGTACATTTGAACGCTCAAAGACATATGAAAGAAGAAATACAAGGTTTGAATAACCTATAAAGTACTGCCTGTAGATAATATTATCCATTGACAAAATATTGCAAAACATGCACAGGTAATTCAATTGTCTCCTACCAAATTACAAAGTAATTGCAGACAAATTTCTCATGTCTTATGTCTAAAAATAACTTATAGGTACTTAAAGTAAATAAAACAAGTTCGAGTGTATGTGCCAGGACTTATCCGTACTTACATCGTCCCAATAGCATTGTTGAATGTAGACATACATGGCAAGCATTTCAAAGAACCATTTATCAAACGGAATGCCTTCAACTTCAGGCACTGTCCGACAGGTATGCTCGCCTCGGGAGGGCGGCTGTAACGGGGAAGAACGAACCTGGGAAAGACAAAGAACATAAAAGACATGTGCCGTAACATTCAGATATCGGATATTCAATCACTGATTTTATCATGTAACGTTTTCATGCGTATATCCAGTGATACGTTCTAAAAGAATTAGATAAAATAAAAATATTAAATAGAAAACATGAATCATGAAATTTAATTTAATAAAGAAAATAGAACTTGAAACTCGCTGCCTGAATCTCAAAGTAGCCTCACCCAATGTTTCTTTTTTCCTCTGACTTGAGAGATATTTTGTCCTGAGGACATTGACCTATCCACACCGCCTATTCGGTGGCAGTACCATATAGGTGAGCCAACACTGATACCTTTCAGTACGTCTATGCATTATCCGGAATTCAAACCTAAACCCACATTTGGGAAGCTCCAGGCGCTAACTACTATACTATATGAGCGGCATTGCAAGGTTTGTGCGATTTGCGCAAATTATGGCATTCCCTCGTCGTTTTTATTTTTTAATTGTAGTTGTTTGGTTTAAGTGTTACAAATAAGTGTTTCTATTTTAGTTGATTAATTTCCATTGCTCTATCATTTAGTGATGATATAACTAAGTATGGAGCAATAAATTCTTCAGACTGCCGGAGAATTCTCTTATAAATATTTTGCTAATGTATCATCCCACCTTCATTCCTCTTGAAAGGTAGTTAGCTTAATTTGAAATATGAGAAACTTGCATATTCACATTTGCATTTCTAGTTAAAGTTTAACATGCTTATTAATAGCCAGGAAAGCAAAGTGGTGCATGTGATACGGTTATGGTGTTAATTGTAGGACATCATAATTTAGCACACGTAGTACATTAAACATGTTTTGATGCATTCATAAATTTTAAAACTTCATGGTCTTAGATCTGCAAGTACATCTTAGTGGATGCATTTAATATAGAAGTCAAAACTATGTAATTCACTTTAAATAAAAGTATCAAAAGGGGAAATTTTTTAATGTACGAAGATCATCACAGACACTTTAATATTTACAAGGTACAAAAGTGCAAAACATTCCTTCAAATATCTTGGAAAATAAAGGTATAAAAAAATTAGTACTTGATGCTAGACGAAAAATTTGGAATTTCACAGCTCATATCATACCTCTGCTAGAAGAGTTTTACATCTCAAAATAGCCATATTTTCAGGAAGAGCTAAAGACGATATATGTCGAAATTTCATTTCTTGTTTTATGAATATCTCTGATAATTTTGGAAAACTTTATTGTTAGAATCACTCCAGAAGGCAAAATTATATACTATTAAAGTTGTTTTCAGTTTTTAAAGCATAAGTTGGAATTTTAATTGCAAGATATAATCATCTTCTAGTAACATCAGTGTGTCACCATGTCACTGAAACGTTTGAGGGAATACTGTCATATCTCTATGCTAATGCACAATCTATCTAAACTTTTCACAATACAGAGAAATAAACCTTGATAACATGAACAGCAGGTTAGAAAAAAATACAAATTTATTTTCAAAATAAAAACATTTATTTTCCAAATAAAATTTAAAGAACATTTTTATCACGGGAACATTTTAATACAACAACATTAGGCACTGACAAAAATCTTATTTTCATTCTTAACGCATGAGGAAGTTCCCCCTCCCAGTTGTGGAAGAGGGTAATAAGGGCCCTCTAGGAGATTGTGTTGTTACTAGGCTTATAAAATTATTCGAGAATGAAAAGCACTTCTTATAGAACATTGTGGTGCAATTATCTCAAAATCGAAAATTTCGGAGATGTAACACCCTTCTAGCAGAGGTGCGATATATCCAAGAGGATTTTTTTTCTGCTAAAATAATCGCATTACTTCACTATGGTTCCTTCTAGTACCTTTTATAGTCCTAATATAGAAGATTTAAGATCCTAACTTTTATTATAGAATAAAACAATTCTGTTAAGAAAGAAATTTTTGCTCTAGTGACATTCTGCTTCTTTAATAACACCTTAACAGTTCCGCAATTAAGAAATAACTGCACTTCAATCTCTTTCTGAATTAGGTATTTTTCAGACATTTGTCCAAACTAATTTGAATATTTATTGAAATTAAGCTTTCACAAAGCATTAAATAAGAATCTTTCGTCTGCGTCGGATGAATTTACATAGAATGTACAAAGAATTCGGTGGCACGTTTTCGAAAGATTCCTCGTGTTGCAAATAAATCCATCCCTGAGAAACTCGCTCGTTTTACTGCTTTTCCAAATTTCATCCAGGATTCCGAATCCATTCGAATTTGATCATCTAAATTCGTTCTATCTTTTCGGCACCACTGTTACATTTGCATGCAGATAATATGTATGTTGCGAGCAGAAAGGGTGTTAACTAATTAGATGTCAGGTGTCATTTCTAATTAAAACTCCTGGATCCTTGAATGAGCCTGAATACCCTGCCTGAAGAGCAGATCGGATGTTATTACACTGCCCAAATTATGCCAATTACACATACAAACACAATTACGGAGAAGATAAATGGGGTACGAGGAGACGAAGCAAGTCGGAGGTGAGCTTGCTTTGTTGAGTTATTTGCTTTGTTAGTGTGTGTTAAAGATTATTCTCCCCTAAATTTAATCGTGAAATAAAAGTATCATTAAGTCTTATTTCATGTTCGAGAGATTTAATTTATGTAGCTGAGAATAAAGTGAGGCCAAATAAAGTTAATATACATGCAATTATTCTTATTTCAGCTTAATATTTGAGGAGATTAGTTTCACACACCAGTGTTCTTCGACATTTGCAAAATTCCTCGCAGAGATTTAACCAATAATAATCCATAATAATGTAAGATATCTAGAAACTTAATTTTCAACTTCTTAAAGAAAGTAAAAAAAATGAAATGTATTAAATATCTAATACTAAAATCCTTTTACCCTATGTAATCAATAAATTGGAATTACACACCTCCAAGAAACAAATAACACCTCACATGTGTGCACATTAATGTGTGTTTGCATCGCAATAATGTCAATAGCATTACTGAAATGTTAACATTTTTACCATGTTTTTATTAACTTGCTTTCTTGTTTGTGTGTTTGTTTGCGTGTGTGTTTGTCCAGTACAAATCTTGCATTCGATTTTTTACTAACTTCCCGAATAGCTAGACATTTGAAGCTTTTCGAATAGCTCAGAACACGATGACAATGCATTCTATTAATACTTTTAGCCATCTTTAAGCAGAATTGAATTCTTTTTCAGTAATTTTGTTTTGTAGACTGGTGCAGCCAGCCATCGGCCGGGACGGGAACGAAAAGTTAAACTCAAATTAACTTCCAATTAACTTCATTTTCTTTCAAGTTGATGGGATAATTCATCAAAAAATTTAAAAAAAGTATTTATTAATACATACGAGTAGAATTAAGTTTATATGATTCAACAGAAAATTTAAAAACATGGTGTATATAATAAGGTCTTTTTATCTTGTAATTATTAATTCGCATATTGTTGGTACTTTATTACCAGCTATCATGAATTTAAAACTGTTAATGTTTAATCATTAGCCATAAGCAATAGTCTATAGAAACCTATTTTTGAAAAGCACAGTAACTTGCATTCGAGATGCTAGCCATGGAAAAAAGATATTAAATTAAATTTTCTCCCTAGTCCCAAACTATTCCCAAACGTTCTCATGTAAAACTTTTGTATACTTGTCATGAACTCTCGGATCAAGGTGTTTGCCCCCTCTTTTCTATTTCCTACCTTTGTTCTGTTCTATTTCATGATAGTTTGCAATTTTTATACGTGAGCAATGTCATTTGACTTTGCGTTGGAGGGCCAAATGCTCAGGCAATGCAGTTCCATGTAAACATCCTGCGGAAAGGCTGTGGAATGAATCAAGTTTCCTTCTCGGTTAAAAATTCCTAATATAAATATTTAAGTCTATTCACATGAAATTAAATATACAATCTATATATATAAAACAATTCCGTAACTTATTGACTGAATGCCTGGCAGACAACGCATAGACCAAACTGCTGGACCTAAAGGGCTGAAATTTTGCGTGGCGATTCTTCTTATAGTGTAGGGGTGCACTAAGAAAGATTTTTGAAAAATTCTTTTTAGATTTTCAAAATTAAATTTTTAAGCTGTTTTAGTAACCTTTTCAAAGTTTGCATTTAAAATAATAATTTGAGGGTTATAAAATTTACATCACGAGAAAGATCCTAAAAGTTCCTTTAAAATGAAATCTTTTTCAAATATTTACCTCCATTTTCTGATTTTTGGTGAATTTTTAAAGATAAATTTTTAGAATTTAATTTATTAAATGCTGATCGCGTGATTTCTTTTTGTGGTACTTTAAATAAATTTATCATCATGTGCACGACAACGAAGGAGACAAAAAAAATATTTTTTTTCTTACTAATGTGGCAGACGATTGGAAATTATCCAAAAAAATATTAAAATGCAGTAAAAGATATGTTCCTCAAACTGTATTTTATTAACTGTACTATATTCTTTAGTATGTTCTATTTGATTTAATTTGAATATTTTCTTCTGCATTATTTTGTTTATAAAAATATCGGTTATGATTTTTTTATAAATATATTTTTCGTTTTTTTTTACATCAATTGCATACATTTATCGCTGTATTTATTATAAATATATTTATACATGTTTTTGGCATTAATTGCATACATTGACCGTTGTATTTAATTTGAATGTACTCCGTAGCGAAGTACGGGTTTTCAGCTAGTGTGTACATAAATGAATACTTACTTGTTGTTCATCGTAAATCAAAAATAACAGTTGAAAGATCGTGGAAATTGGGTTTTTAAATGACAAATTGCCACACCGGTGGTTTGATCGCCGAGCACCCCAGGACCTTGCTCTTCATCAATGTCCTCCTCGCAGTCTTGACATCACTCCTTGCGATTTTTTCTGGGGCTACATCAAACATCAGGTGTTTGTTCTGCCGCTACCAAATGACGTCGACGAACTTAAGACACGCATATCTGCAGCCTTTCAAACTGTCACACCAGACATGTAGAAAAGAGTATGGGATGAGTTATCGTAACGCCTCGATATCCTTCGTGTTACTAAAGGGGCTCACATTTAACCCTCATAACTGTTACGAATTTAAACTATCCCCTGTTATTTTTGATTTCCGGTGGACAACAAGTTTGTACTTTGTTTAGTTTTCTTTCAATAACCCTTAAAAGTTGGTATATTCATTTATGTAGAAACTGTATATCATGCATAAAATTTTTCATGTCGATATACAGTGCTTGATGCCATGAATAGATAAACGAAATTTTCTTTCAAATAAAAATATATGTATATAAATTAGATTAACTCTGTTTCTGATAATATTTTATGAACATTCTCGTGCGGAAATCAGCTATAATGGATAAACACAAGCGTCCGTAATGCGTCGTTTAAGGTCCTGCAATGTTTGTGGAGGGGTCGCATACAGCTGCTGTTTCAGGTATTTTTCCCCCGCAGGAAAAAGTTCAGTGGATTCAGATCAAGCGAACGTGGAGGCCACTCTTCAAAACCGCCATACCCAATCATTTGGTTACCGAATTCCTTGACGAGGTTCTGCTTCACTGGAGATGTATTATGAGCAGGCGCGCCGTCATGTTGAAACCACACATTCCTAAGATTAAACAACGGCAGGTTCTCCACAAAATCGGGTATTACGTTCTGTAGAAATTGTAAATATCGTGCACACGTTAACGTGCCTATAACGAGGATTTTCGTTATAGTCTTTGTGTTAATGTGTTAACGTTAAAGTGCTGGTCGTGATGAATTAAGAAATAACTTAATTGCTAGTATTCCTAAATGTAACTTGGTTGCTTGAGCTATTAGCAAGTTGAGCTTGCAAAATAGAATGGTTTAATTTTTGCATGTTCCCCAATACGTGGGAGGTCTCTGAATGTTAGCTCTGCACCATTTTGGTGTTCTGGAAATAACATCGTTAAATCGCCACCTGTTTTTCTTGTGCCTGGGAAAAGCCTCTTAAAATTAGTTACGTTTCTTAGGAAACGCAACCCCGTTATCAGTAAAATTGGATTTTTTTGTATGACCGCCCTTTTAAAATGGACCGGATACATTTTCTCTTCTTTGGGGGCACGTTAATTACTCTGTAAATTGCTATTTTGACAATGGTGTAGACCTACTGTCACCAATTTCCTCGATAACATCTTTTTCGGAGGGTTTGAATTTTGCCGCGTGGGAAAATATCTTCCTTCGCTCTGGTAGGGAAGCTACATCCAATTGAAAATAGGCGCATTTGTACGTCAGCTTCGGCTAGACCAATCAGCTATTTGCGCACCGCTTGTTCGCCTGCTTGACGTAAGTTCAACTTCATTTTTTGGCGGTGAATCGCCTTTTTAGTTTAACCGGCTTTTTTGTCCGACGCGCCCTTGGTCTCGGTGCCATCCTTGTCCAATCGCTCCCGGCTTTCTTTCTGAGGTGTTTCCCTTGGCGTTAATTTAAAATTATTGCAACCCTTCCTTCTCTCCTGTGCACTTCTGTCCAGTGTTGAAATTAAGAGATCAGTGAGCCATTTTTTCCCGAGAAATAAGTTTCTCTTAAAGATTTGCTCGTTGAAGCACCCCATCAGTTTTTGGCCCTGCCATGACTGTATCGGGAGGGCTATTTTTTTTATCATGCCATACTTTTTAGATAATTTGTTGACTTTGACCTGAACGGTCATTTCTTTGTAAATCTCATGCAGCACCGAGCTCTTTTTTACTTTGTAAATATTAATTTCATGTTACTCAAGATTGGCTCCGAAAATAAATATTTTTTTATTTAAAATTATATATTATATATATATATATATATATATATATATATATATATATATATAATATATATATAATATATATATATAAATATATATATATATATATATATATATAATATATATATAATATATATATATATATATATATAAATATATATATATATATATATATATATATATATATATATATATAATATATATATATAAATATATATATATATATATATATATATATATATATATATATATAATATATATATATATATATATAATATATATATATATATATATATATATATATATATATATATATAATATATATATATATATATATATAATATATATATATATAATATATATAATATATAATATATATATATATATATATAATATATATAAATATATATATATATATATATATATATATATATATATATATATATATATATATATATATATATATATATATATATACCGAAACTATAACTAAAATCCTCGTTATAGTGTCATTGTAAAATATTGGGACGATCAACTTGTTATTGTAAATTGCAAACCAAACGTTAATAGCATACCGCATTTGATGTCGAACGTCGGTAAAACACCTAGGATTTTCCACCGTCCAGTAATGGGTGCTTTGCCTATTTTACATGTCATTCCGTGAAAAGCATGCCTCATCTGTCCACACTATATCTGCCAAGAATGTCGGTCGGACCTGTATTTGATTCATGACGAAGTTGCACCATACATAGCGTCGCTCGGCATCCCCGTCCATTAAAACCTGTTGAGGAATTGGTCGGTATGGATGAGAGGCTAATTCGCTTAGGATTTCCCAAACCTGACTTTTGGAGAGTCCACAGTGTTGACTGATCTCTCTTGTGCTGCATTTCGGATATGCGAGGACGTATGCTAATACCTCATCCGATTGAACTTGCTGTCCTGCCATAGCTGGTCTGCCAGATCGAGGTCGACTAGTTACGCAGCCTGTCTCCCTTAAACGTTTTACAAGAGTTAGGATGGTTTGATGCAAAGGATGCGGGCCTGCAGGGAAATGTTGCCGGTACAATCTTGCTGTTGATCGTTCCTTGCGTCCACATTCAACGTACAGTAAAACCATCTCACAATACTCAGCTTTGGAATACTCACCCATGACCATGAGCATCAACATACTACAACTCCAAGAAGATGTATCATTTATAGTTGTCTCGGGTGGACAGGCGTGACGTTTCTTACGTATTTGCATACTGCGAAAATTTCGAACACCAAGAGGAAGTTGCGTTGAGTTGATGCAACACTATTTTACACAATCTACGTATTGTCAACTCTGTTTATAAAGACAATCAGTACAAGGATGCAACCCTCGGGGTTTGAACAGCGGTCCTTTTTATTAGGGATCACAAGCGATATACCACTGTGCACATTGCAGTGTCGTGTTTTGCCCGAAAGTAACCATTTCTCCTTCCGTTCAAGTTTTGTGACGTCACAGTGTAGGAAATCATGAAAACAAATGCACGTTTTAACCGTTCTATTCTTCGAATTAATGTCCCCAAGGTATCTTTTCGTACTAAATCGGTGATACTCTACAACTTTGTAAATCACACTTTTTCCCTATCTTGTTCCATTTTCGAGATAGGAATGCTAACTCCGCAGTTTTTCACCAGGTGGCGCGTAGGCGGTTTCATTCAGTAGGGCATGGCTACTTTACTACACCTAGACACCACTTTTATGAATTTAGCAGCAGCCGTTCCGAAGTTAAGAGGGTGGCAAGGGACTTTAGTGGACATACTATATATGTGTGTGTATGTATGTGTGTGTGTGTGTGTGTGTGTGTGTGTGTGTGTGTGTGTAGATATGTATGAATATAAGTATATTTCACGGGGCGGTATTTTGGAATGTATGTAGTGGAATACTTCGATGTTCCAAAAAAAATTGATATAGTCAACATATAGGGGTGGTACAAGAATTTTGACGCTACCAAACTTTCAAAATAGAGGACAGAGCGCTTATCAAATTTAAGAATGTGTACTTCAGCAAAAAAAGAGGGGTGATAAAAAATGTTTTACGATGACAGACCTCTAATTTCAAGAAAAGGATCAGCAAGACTTAAGAATTCAGATGAGAAGGACGACTGTTTCTACCTGTAATACTGGGAGTGTGACGATCGCTGCTGGATACTTCTCACGAAGGACATTTTCAGTACCAATCTCTTGTTCGCCAACATTTGTGAGAGATACGTTATACAACGGACGAGTACTGTCTTCATTCATGAAAAATACTATGACAGAAAATCTTCTGAAGAGAAATCTTGCTGTCATAGTATGTTTCTCTATGACAGCAAGGCTTGACAGGATGATTTGTTCATCCATCTGTCTCAACGTAGACTTAGTTTCTCCCATCTGTTTCACTGGAAACTTATGCTAACCCAAAACTAGTACTTGAAATAGAGAATAACGCAGTGAAAAGCTCTGTTTAACGTTAGGGAATGTATAACCCTTCAGTCTGATGTAGGATATTTTTTTTCTTCATTTTATGTCAAATAAGTATCATTTTATGACTCTAAATTAAAATGTTTTTAATCGTGTCTTCAATTTAATATTCGAAATCAATTATACAGAAATGGAATATACTTTTTACTTAAATGATAATCAAATTATTTATTTTAATTAACTTGAAATAAACTACGCAAATTAATTTTTAAAAACTCATTTCCTGGAAATAAGTTTGAAACACCACTAAATTTTAAAGAAGAAGTATTATTTGAATTCTCCAACTACCCATCTAACTGCCCATCATTTAATATACACTGAAGTGCCACTGAATTAGAGATACCTACCTAGTAACGAGTTGGGCCTCCTCTGGCCTTGATAACGGCTGCCACATGACGAGGCACAGATTCAACAAGTTTCTGGAAACGTTCCACGGAAATGGCTTGCCAAATATTGGCTAAAGCTGTCCATAATTCAGTAAGGTACTTTGGTGCTGTGTGATGGCCTTTCACGCCTTGTTCCAAAACATCCCAAAGATGCTCAATAGGATTGAAGTCTGAGCTTCTAGGTGGCCAATTCATGACAGAGAAGTCAGAGGAATGCTCATGCAACCAGCCAGTAGCCAACCGGAACTTGTGAGAGGTACAGTTGTCTTGCTGGAAAACTCTATTACCGTGCGGATAACAGAGCAGCATAAACGGATGGAGGTGATCACCCAGTAACTCTACGTACCGAATTGCATTGGTTGGTACACGCACCAAAGATCCCAAACCGTGCCACGAAAAACACCCCAGACCATGATTGAGCCACCATGCCCTTGTACAGTTCCAGCCATGCATGCAGGATCCATGGCTTCATGAGCCTGACGCTATATTCTCAGCCTCCCGTCGGCGTTAAGTAGTCGGAATCGACACTCATCACTCCATGCTACTCGTTTCCAGTCCTCTACACTCCAGTCTCTGTGCTCTCTTGCCCAGGCAAGACGTGCAGCCCGATGGCGAGTATAGAGCAATGGGACTCTCGTAGGTCGACGGCTCCCGAAACCCATACGGTGAAGCGAGCGTTGCACAGTCCGTTTACTGACTGTACGACTGGCACCGTCATTAAACTGGGTGGTAATTTGAGCTAATGTTTGGCTTCGCTGGCTACGTGCAATACGCCTGAGCCACGCACTGTCTCTCACCACGCACTGTCAAGGCTAATTTTCCTTTGCAGTTTTCCCGATCGCTAGTTTTTTTTTCCACCATCCATGTATTCTTGGTATACTCTTGACACTGTCGACCTTGAAAATCCTAGCTGTCTGACGATTTCGGAAATTGAATGGCCCATGCGTCGCGCATCTAAGATTTGTCCGCGATCGAAGGCGTCAAAATCAGGCAGTTTACCCATACTGGCAATTCCAACAACTAATTCAGAACAAGCTCAGTACGCGCTATATATGCAGTTACCACAGCGCCCTCACTTGTGCATACATGATGCGCAGCGCTATACAATTTGCATAGGCTTTGCTATCCCTAAGTCAGTGGCACTTCAGTGTATATTTTTACTGTAATTTTCTATAGCCTCATCCTAAACAAAACTATGATAATAAACTTTTTAGCCTTGGAAACAGAATAAACTCTTTCTATCTCTGAATGGCTATACTTTAAGTACTTATATGCGATTGTGTATGTGTTTGAAAAACATTTTACGTATTCGTGGGTCTTAAAACCAAAAATTATTTAACACTTTGAGGTCTAAGCCCGAGTATCACTCGGGTTCCCATTGTCTTTGAAGCGAACTAAGCCCGAGAATTTCTCGGGGTCAACTTTTAACTCACTCAACTACGAAATTGCCAATTATAAACGTTCGCCATCTTTTTAGATATTATCTATGAGCGTTCTACTTAAAACAATATACAGATGGCAGCACCTAACAGATGGAAATTTATGAAACGATATAGAATCGAAATTCAAATCAGAGCCATATCACACCAAAAATCATATAACACCAACGCAAATTTTGTTAAATGAGGCTATTTAACAATAAAAGCTATTTGTAGATCTTTGTACACCATTTGGGTAAGTTTTTATTCAATTTTATTTAAAATTTCATGTTAAAAAATAATGTTTCATTATGTGGAACTTTTTTTTTTACTTTGCAACTTGCTTTTTTCAATAATTTCTCATTAAATATTAATTCTCAATAAATTTAAATAGTTTCTACATTATGAATAAAATCAGTTTAAAATTTCTAATAAAAAAGGTTGTTAAGATATATATCTTCAAAGTATTTTTAAAAAAATAACGAATAATACCAAAAACCCTCAGTCCAGAGGGATACGGTCGAAATAGCTCAGACCTGAAAGTGTTTTTTAAAATCATATAATCCACCTTTAATTCATTTTTACAAAAATATTTTGAAAATATCAGGCACTAGATTTCAGCTTAAACTAATAAAAAAAAACTCATATCTACAGTTTTAAAAATTAATTGCACAGACTTATAAATAATTTATTATAGAAGCATCATTTAAGTGAGCCAGCATTTCTCCCTATGAGGAGAACAACACGGTAACGACCAAGCTTCTCTGTATTTGAACCCAGACCCACTGTCAAGAAGCTCCCTTCGCTAACATAGCATTTCGGTTGAAACTTTAACAATAATAATTTTAAAATGAAAAAAAATATATAATTATGTAAACTATATATTTTACGCCATTAAATAGTTTTCTAATCCTGTTGCGACTGGATGAAGATAATGGAATAATATGCTACTTCACCAAAAAAATTTTTTCTTAATTCTACTTCTTTTTAACTTTATAGATTACTATCTAAAAAATTTTGCGAAAACTACCCGTGAATTTATGTCATTGCCTAATACTTGAAAATAGTCACTTTTCATTTCTCCTACAGCGGGCTTATTTCGTATACGATCCTTATGTACAAGGTTTAAGTCAAGATTAAATATTCTATATTTTTGTTAAACATTATAATATTTCGTGCCCTTTCATAATAGACCAGATTTAGTTTTTTTAGAAAAACGCTTCATCAATAATTGCTAACGAAGTTATAGGTATTACTAATCTGTCACGTACTAATGAAACACAGAAGACATTCTAACAACAATAAGAAAAAAATTTAAGCCAATTTGTAAAATACACGCACTTGAAATGAGAAATGCTTAATTCCTACTGAAAACTAAGATCTGTAGTATTTTTATATAAAAGAATTAGAAAGCTGATAAAGATTTAGAAAAAAGTAGTACATATTTATAAATAACAACAGCATGCATGCACAAATATCAGCACATTTCATTCCCATGGAATGCAAAAAGTAGAAGCTATAAATTATGGACCAAACTTTTTCCGTCACTCCAGCAATCCAAAATGAAGTTAGTGCCTAAAATACAACCTATAAAGAATCTAATGTCTACTGAATTAACGTACTCTATGTTTTTCTTCTTTCAGCATACTAAAGCAATTTTACCGACACTCCATTATATCTTTATGCTATTAAACTATCGTAAATAATCCCGTAAATTCGCAAGCCAAATCTTATGGAAACAATCGTTTATCCTCATTACCATAAACTGATTTCTCCTTCAGTAATTATCTGAGGCGACATTTTGCTGGAGAAAATTTGAACTGATTATTTTGCAAAAACGAAAGTTTGAATACTAATTAAATGAAAATAACCTCAGATAGTTAATTAGACTTAAAAGAATGTCTCAACAACTAAAGAGCATAATAGAATAAATTTAGCCGAAATTATTATTCTAATGAATTGTTCTACTGATTCTTTCGCTTTCCGCATGCACTTGTGCGTGTTTGTACACATATATATATATATATATATATATATATATATATATATATATATATATATATATATATATATATATATATATATATATCTGTGGTTTGGAACAAAAAAGTGCCTAAGTCCGCTTTTTCCAAGATGACTTTGCTCATATGTCTTCAAAAGATTTTTTTCAATCTAAGGATTACCCAAGTCTGTACAATGGTTTAGAAAACACTTTTAAAGCATCGGACAGACATGGGTACTTCTTACATTGAAAATAATATTTTTTTAAAGAGACATAAGCAAACAAAGTCATCTTGGAAAAAATTGACTGAGACACTTCTTGTACCAAGCTACAGATACATATATACATATGATAGATTGATATACATATATATAATCTCTATAGTATGAAATAAAATAATCTAAGGATTCTTAATAAAATATGTTATCGTTAATTTAGAAGTATACCTCACTGCTCGTCTTTTATTTAAATAAACAGCTTTTTAAAACCTTAAATTGTATTGTATAATTTAAGAAGGCGTTAACTCTACATTTCTTCTAGAAGAGAAGTATAAAACTGACAGGAAACAATGACAGAAGCAGCGTAACGTTAGACGAAACTTGAGAGGGGATATTTGCCCAAGTTTTAAATTGTGTGACATCAAAAAATTTATGAAACATTTATTCTCAACTAGCATTATCTACAGCACATTTCATGTTCGATTACACACACAGTTGGTGTGTTTATAACTCCCATCAGTAAGAGATGAATAACCCACCTTTATATATAAATATTTACTGAAAGGTTACCAGAAAGGGGTGCCCTTGCAAAATACAGGTGCGACAGAATTTACTCCCACATTTCAAAAGTTAATAAAAACGAATGAAACAATTTACAAAAAAGAAGCTTTAAATTTTCGAAATGTACGAACAGCCTAGTTTTTTTTCCCCCACTAGGTTTTGAAAATGACATCACTCAGGGGGCGTCAGTTATTTGCAATTCACTGCCAGAGTTATTCTCAAAATTTTTCATCACCCTATTTGTTACCTCTGAGAAAATGGCATTATGGTGGCTCGTGTATACCACCAATATTGTAGAAGCCAAGTTAATCACTCTAAACTCATTAACAAACTTAACAACTTTATTCACAAAGTAATAGTATAGGCAGACTACACCGACATACACAACATACTTAAATTATGGCGCGAACCTGCTTTGATAAAATCAACTTTAAACATCTCGAGAGGTCTAAAAGAATTTGTGATAAATCGTAAATGAGGGAGCCATCGCCTCAGCCTCAACTTAAACACATCAGGCAAACTGACAAATGACTAAAACAAACAAACCGAAAAAACTTAAGAACCTCTGTCTCCCATCTGTCTGGCTATGGCTTATAACTGCTTACGCAGCCAATCAGAGTTTTCTATGACGTTTGCTGCTTCGAAGCGATTCAATGCATAAGTTAACGTGATTCATTGAATATTTAATTAGTAATTAATCTTTCTAAAATGTAATCGGAAAATTTATACCATGGAGCACCACAGCATCAACTTACTCACAAATAGCGGACTAACTGACTTGTTGCCCATTTTCGGGTGCTCTGATGTTCCAAATGCGACCTCTTGGTTTCTTTAGAACTTCAGAATCACTTGCTGTCACGTTTGAAATGAATCGCAGGATTGTGTTTCGATCCGGAGAAGCATCAGCTGCATAGAGCCCGAAGCTCGTCCTGAACAAGCCCTGTGTCGCGGTTACAGAATCGTTGATTTTAAAGAACGCCTTGATAATGAAACCTCGATGTTCACTGGACCAACTCATGGTGTCTACTAACAGTTAGAAAATCCAAAATCCCGAATTGATGCGTGTAGCGTGGAATTTAACGCTACAGTTAATGTGTGCTAATTTTGCTCCAATTTAATCTAGAATTTATTTAATATCAGGAAATACTTTAATCCAGTCACTCTGTCAAGCAATATTTCACTTTAACAGGCGTGTTTCTAAGCCCCAGCTTGGAATTCAGGTTGGTCTCCTTTAACAACATCTTTGCTCATTCATGCACATCTGTGTGTAAATAGAATCAACTCGATTTTGTTGAAGAAATCTTTACGGTTTTATTATTCCCAAATTACGGTTCTCTTGTTGCAAGAATTTCTTTAAACTACGGTTTCCGGTTTACGGGCTAACAAACAGCGTACCATCTATCAAAATCCCTTTCGAAACCAGTTACTCATTTTCACGGCGCTCAAGGTGACATTTCCATAATACAAGCCATTTCTCTTGCCCCCAAAGGCAATACCGTCAATTGATTCTGTGCAGCTTTTGAGAAAACCGCTTTGGCGATAAATCGCCAAATTTTTTGAATTTCAAAAGTCGCCAGGTCTCACCTGCTCAGCCAATCACCGCTTTTTAAACTTGCCGTGCCTTTACGTCATAAACAGATGGTTGCAACTTTTCGCCCGTTATCGCCCTTTTAACTTAATGCGCGTTCTGTCTTCACACTACTTACGCTACGACGCTTGGCATATTGGCACACAACTTTCGTGTAACCCCCGCTCCATATACTCCTGTCTGAGAAGAACTTGGATAAGCAGATACGCACTCACTTACTTACATTCTCTTGCACATACTTTGAGAGATCACGAGTTTTTTTTGCTGTGTATATAGGTCGTGCCTTTTAGAAGCCCCTCCAGAATGCGGCTCCTTCTTGCCTAACTCTGTGAGGAGGCTATACCATTTTTGATGTATAATTTTTATGAACCATCATGCCCATTTTATGTATTTGCTACTAAAGATGAAAGTCTCCGAAGTGAGCCTGAATAAAGATCTGTTCGACCTAATAATTGGCTCGCTAACTTTTTCTTCTTCGTGTGAATTTGGTTCTCGGATTGCAGAACACGATGGCGCCGCCTGAGGGTATTGTTGTCACATCATGCTAATGCCACTATACAACGACGTTACAGGCCAACATATCTACTGGAGCTAGTTAGGCTTCTGAATTCTACATCACGTATTATTGAAAAGCGGTTATCATCATCGAAGTAATTTTTGCTTGTTCCTAGCTCCACGAACTTTCTTGACTGGGTTCATCGGTTTCTTCTTCGACATATACTTTCGGCCATATTCTTCCCGTACGAACAGTTCGTCATCGAGATAGACATAGTGCCGTGCCGCTTCCTTTTCCTACCACTAACTAAGGTGTAATTCTACAATATAGAGATAGACATTATTTCCTTCATCAGAGAATTATTCCTTCTTTAGAGAATGGATGCCGCATTTCTACATTAGAGAATGGTGCCGTTCCTATTTTATCTCTACAAACTAAGGTACAGCTTCATTCTTCAGCACAATGCGCCACCCTACCCTCACCACCTCCTTACTAGTGACCTTCAGAAATGGGAGTGTCCATTCTGCCTCATCCTATACTTTTATTAAAAATATTAAATATTGTATTCCATATATTTTGCTCTTTATGTTACTCTAAATTTTAATTATCTGTAGGAATATAAATAAGAGATAGACTTTAAAACAGTTCTTAAATGTGGCATCTGAAAACGTAACCAATCATTTATATTAGTAAAAATGTATATATATGTAAATGTTTTTAATATTAGCAGTAATATGAACTATAATCGGAAAATATTCTGGAGACTAAGTAACTAATTACTTAATATTTAAATGGCGTAAGTTTCGGGAGAAGTAAATAAAGAATTTTATATTATTATGTGGATAATATACGTAAATTTTACTACAAATTTACTCTGTGTAAACATGAATCCGTTAGCTAAGTTTAGCTGTTTTTTTAAGTTAAGACGGTAACTTATCTAACATAACCTAGGACACAATAAGGAAAATAAACTGAATATTAACTTATATTTGGCGTTAAACGATAATTATAATCCACTATGTCTTTCATAAACATACAATTTAATTATTTTATACTCAATAATCAAAAACCCTTTATTTTGTAATGAAATTATGTGATGTTTCTCTTCATAAGCTCTAATTTGTTTTTCCCAATCAAATACAAAATCATTAGATAAAAAAGCTCATAAGTAATTTATACAGAATTTCGTTTTGCAACTTACAAAACTTTTCTTTTATTTCAATTATTCTGCATTCTCCAAACCCACGTTTGGGAGGTTACTTCCCTGTAAGGGAAACAAGAGGACTGTAAAAATCCATTGATCGAAGCAACGGAAAAATGCTTTTAAACAGCAGAGAGATCACTCGAAGCCTTAAATTTCTTCTTTTCAACAGCAACTCGGCCAACGGTAACTTAAATTAACATATTCCTTGTAAAACGCTCTAACAGATCCAGAAACTAAACCCGCATTCTTGAAACAATCGCTACAAAAATACCTTCTAAAATCGCAGTCGACTTTTATTTTGACACTTAAATAACCGGAAAGAGCTTTTTACAAATAATGGGAAATGAGCTTAAGAGTTTTCCCTGAACTCTTCACCTTAAACTTCCTTTTTACCTCGGCAACAAAGGGAACAAATTTAAGTTAGAGAATTAAGCGACTCTGCATTTAATAAAATACTATTTTTTCCGTCTATTATACACGGTAATCCTTTTACACTATCCATTCATTAAAAGTGTTTCCTGCGTGAATCTTTACTTAAGGCTACTTTGTTCGCTTCTGCCGTAAGAAGTTACCGTTAAAAGTGAAAAATTTTTAAACAATTAGGCTGTCGCTATGATTTTTGTCAGTGCCATTTTAACTCTTTCCGCAGAACTAAAACCAATTGTACCTCTGTAAAAAATTCTATTAAAAAATTATGTACGTAAAAAAGTTGAATTATTTGGAAATAAACATTTATTCTTCTAAATCAATGGAAAACTACAGAATTATCCAGGCAGGAGTCTTGCGTTAAATGCAGTAAAAATGTGATTCAGTATGTACCACATTGCTTCACAAAAGTAAATTTTTCTTCCTTGATCTATAGAATCGTAATAAGCACAAAAGAAAAAAATTCATTCTGAAATTTTCCTAAATTATCAAAGTTTAAATGCATTTTTATTTCAAAATTCATCAATTTTATTTCTTTTTGCAGGCATTATTTAACAAAATCCCAAAATACGCTGCAGTGCACCACAGGATTAATACGTTTTGAAACATTTTTAATCAAGTTTGAAATATAAATAACCAAATATTCTGATGAATCTCTTTGATTGATTTATTAGTTAAAAAATTTTTACATTTTGTTATTATCACACGCTCACACACACACATATATATATATATATATGTGTGTGTTTGTGTGTGTAAGAAGAAAGAAGAACATTTATATTATATTGTAACAATAAAACCACAAATGGAAGAGTCCATAATAAAATAAGAATCTAAAATAATATTAATTTATAATGAACGTTATAGTTAAATTTAAATTTAAATATCCCAATTCCATTACAGACCGAGTACTCCATTGTTTAACTTTCAGTATTTATTATTTCATGCATAATCGGGTGATTTTTTCCTTCCGGAATAAAATCATTTCTGTTAAAAGAATGTTTGCAAACTGTTTGCTCTTTGTGTCATAACTTGAGCAAGTTAAGTCAGGTTCTCTTCATAGATATACCATATTTAAGTTTTTTAAAAAATCCGTTACTTTTTCTTTAAAAACAAGGTTTTATGCAAAGTATAAACTTACCTTAGCTTGGTTTTATTCCTTATTGGGAATACATTTTCCTTTGCTACATATAACGCATACAACAAAAAACATCCATGTGGTATCTAATATCAATCGAGACCATATACATATGTCCTGAAGTAAAATTTTCAACAGCTTCAATAATTTAACCTTTAGCTTACGGGGCCCATTTTACCAATTCCCTCTTTAGAACTTGAAATTTCATACTCCCTTTGTAAGAACGGCCATTAAGGGGGTTAAATATATATAATAATAATTATAATATATATATATATACACTCATGGACAAAAAAATTAGCGCACCAAGAAATAATTGCGGGATCGTAACGAAACTTGCAATGAAGGTACATGTCGGGGAGATATGCAAATGATTAGAAATGCAGCAGCGTGATTGCGCATTACGTATAGCCGGTAGAGGGCGTTGAACATCGTACTCTGTGGAGTATAAAACAGGTAACCAAAGCTTGTTTGAGTGTGCTGAATCATTTACAAAGGAAGAGCTGAGATAGGCATGCCATTACGCCGTGTTCGAAGACAATATAAGCAGTTGTCGCAGTTTGAGAGGGGGAGAATCGTCGGGATGATGGAAGCTGGGTGGTCAGCTAGGCGAGTAGCTCGTCAATTAGGCCGCTTTGATTGTGTTGTGAGGAGGTGTTGGGACCAGTGGACCCGAGAGATGTTATGTACACGAAGACCAGGCTCAGGACGCCCTCGACAGACCAGTCGTCGAGAAGACCGCCACATCGTACGAAATGCACGCGTACAGCCAATTGCTTCATCGGCAGCCATCCAGGCACAGGTAGCACCTTCACTAGGGGCCTCTGTGTCTTCTCGAACCATACGAAGGCGCCTGGCTGAAGGACAGTTGGTATCGCGGCGCCCATTACGTGTGCTGCCCTTGACGCTCACCCATGGACGCCTCCGTTTGGAGTTTTGCCGCGATGAGGAAACTGGACTGCAGCGGAATGGAACCAGGTCGTCTTTAGCGACGAATCCAGATTCAATCTCGGCAGTGATGACAATCGTGTTCGTGTGTGGTGAGTCCGTGGTGAACGCTTCAATCCTGCCTTTGCTGTACAGCGACACATCGCTCCCACAGCTGGTGTGATGGTATGGGGTGCCATTGCCTACAATACACGGTCACCCCTAGTTTTGTTCCGTGGCACCATGACAGCCCAGCGGTATGTTCATGAAATCCTGCAACCACATGTGTTGCCACTCATGCAACGGCTCCCAGGAGCCTCTTTTCAACAAGACAATGCTCGGCCTCATACGGCAAGGGTGTCACAAGACTGTCTCCGCACTGTTACTACCCTTCTTTGGCCTGCCCGATCCCCAGATTTGTCTCCAATCGAGCATATCTGGGATCATTTGGGACGACGAGTTGGGCATCCCACGAGTTTGAACGAACTAGAGGCAAGGTTACAGCAAATATGGAAGGAAATGTCTCAAGACATCATACAGAACTTGTATGACTCAATGCCCGATCGTATCGCATCGTGCATTCGCGCTAGAGGGGGCCCAACGGAGTATTAACTCCTTCGTTCTTTTGCCTTTTTCTCTGAAATAAATTATCCTTTTTCTTTGATTTTCTTTTCATTTACTTATATCAAAGTAGTCATTACGTATGTAAAATTTCGTTTCATTTTAACGACTCCTTCTTGGTTCGCTAATTTTTTTGTCCATGAGTGTATATATACAGGGTGTCCCAAAAGGTCGTTTACAAACTTAACATGCTGGTCTGTCATATCATGATGAACAAGATTTACATAGGAAATTGTGTCCGAAAATTCAAACTGAGACCTCTAGAGGGCGATAAGTGCAGGTTTTGATGAGGAGAAAAAATGATATCGACAGCGGTGTTAATATCATTTTTATTACAAAACATCATTACATCACAGCAAATGTTCAAAATTCCTTCCATTCGCCACAATGCACGTTTCACAGCGTCGGCGCATGGATTCACGAGCCCGTTCAAATTGGCCAGGATTGTCACGGACACGTGCTGCCGCTTCCGCGATCCTGGCGATAAGATCCATGTCCGATTTTACGGGTGTCTCGTACACTATGGACTTCATGTGTCCCCACAGGTAGAAATCCAGGGGAGTCAGGTCGGGGGATCGCGGCGGCCATTGGACTGGTCTGCCTCTACCAATCCAGCGATTTGGATAAGTCCTATCGAGGTATTCTCGAACAGCGTAGAAAAGTGGGCAGGCGCTCCATCATGCTGAAACCAGATGTTTCGGCGTGTAGCGGCTGGAACGTCACCCATCAGATCCGGCAAAACTCTTTCTAAAAAAATGCGATAGGTATTTCCGTCGAGGCGTTCAGGTAGAAGGTAAGGGCCAATCAACATGTCACCGATAAGACCAGCCCAAACGTTTTCGGTGAAACGTTGTTGATGTGCATGGGCACGTGTACATCTTGGGTTTTCATGCGCCCATACGTGCATGTTGTCCAGGTTCAAGACACCATCCTGTGTAAAGCAGGATTCATCAGAAAACAAAATCCACGATGGAAAATCTGGCTGTGCGACCCGCTGTTGCAAATACCAGCGTGAGAATGCAATGCGTTTGGGATAATCGTCAGCGCACAATTCCTGTACTTTTTGGAAGTGGTAAGGGTGTTGCATGTCATCGTGCAGTATGCGCATTATGGTGGAACGACCTACACCCAAGACACGTTCGCCTTCTCGGAGACTTGTTTGCGGGTTGATGTCAAACTCCTGTAGCACGGTTTCCTCTACGACAGGCGTGCGTGTAGCACGTTCTCGACCGATGTGGCTACGTACTACGAAAGCACCTGATTCACATATTCTGCCGTGCAATCGTCCAAACAAAACATGACTTGGCTGACGTCTGTTTGGGAAGCGCTCAAGGTACGTCCGTGTCGCGGCTCGTCCATTTCCATCAGCGGCGCCGTATACGTAATGCATGTCGGCCATTTCTGCGTTACTAAACTCATTCATCCTTCTCCTTCAACGTCCACGCCTGAAATGATTGTATTTCCCACTCTCCCGTTTTCGTGCAATTATCGCACTCTAGCGGTCGCAGTTTGAATTTTCGGACACAAGTTCCTATGTAAATCTTGTTCATCATGATATGACAGACCAGCATGTTAAGTTTGTGAACGACCTTTTGGGACACCCTGTATATATATATATATATATATATATATATATATATATATATATATATATATATATATATATATATATACACTCAAGAGTCAAAACATTACGACCATCCCTACATTTTGCAATGAATTCGCATGGATAACGTGGAAGGCACGTGATCAGGTGGAAGTGGTATTTAACTGCTGCTGGAGAGTCTGAAGAATCAGTCTTTCACTTACGTCTGTGTGTGTTGGGAAAGGCTGCGGATCTAAGCGACTTTGATAGAGGGCAGATTGTAATGGCTCGAAGGCTCGGAACAAGTATTTCCGAAACTGCACGTCTCGTGGGTTGTTCGCGACCTGCAGTTGTTAGTACTTATGCAAAGTGGATGAATGACGGTGAAACCAGCAGTAGACGACATGGTGTTGGACGTCCACACGCTATCAAAGAAAAAGGTCGTCGGAGACTGTCTCGCATGGTGATGCAAAACCGGAGCCAGACAGTGGCTCAGCTGACAGCCTAATACAATGCAGGGCCAAGTAGAATAGTATCGGAGCACACTGTTCAGCGGACACTGTTGGATATGGGGCTACGCAGCAAACGTCCCACTCGTGTGCCTTTGCTGACCAACCGTCATCGCCAACTGCGCCTGCGCTGGACCCGGGGACATCGCGACTGGTCCATGGATCAGTGGGAGACAGTTGCCTGGTCAGATGAATCACGGTTTGTCATTCATCACGCCGATGGCCGTGTCAGGATACGCCGTCTTCCCGGCGAACTGTTGCTCCCTCAATGTACAGTAGGTCATACACAGGCCGGTGGTGGCGATATTATGCTTTGGGGGACGTTCTCTTGGGCGTCACTGGGACCCGTGGTTGTGGTAGAGCAGACCATGAATGCTACAGGGTATCCGAACATCATTGCGGACCAGTTGCACCCTTACATGGCCTCTGTTTTTTCAGCTGAAATGGAATGTTCCAACGCCCCGTGTCACAAGGCTAAAATTGTGTTGGTGTGGTTCCAGGAACATAATGCTGAATTCCAGTTAATGTCCTGGCCGCCTAACTCACCGGATATCAATCCGATAGAACACCTTTGGGATGTCATGGGACGGCAGCTCGGAGTTCAAAAACCACCAATTCGCAATATCTCGGATTTGCGTGACCGTTGCTTAAACATCTTGTACAATCTTTCTCCGGCCATCTACCAAGGACCTGTGGCATCCATGCCAAGGCGGGTTGAAGCTGTGTTGCGTGCCAAAGGTGGGCCAACTCGTTATTGACAGGTGGTCATAATGTTTTGGCTCTTGAGTGTATATATATATGTACACTCTGTCACAAAAAAATATATGCATCCAGAAGAAATCCAGCTACTATCCCGAAACTTGGCAGGAATGTACTAGTCTGGTAAGAGATATGCAAATGATTAAAATTTCGACGGCAATGAGACAAGGGTAAGAGCTATGCGCATATGAGATACGCATCTTGGAGAGATAAAAAGCATGATTGCTCGTACCATAGTGTTCTTCAAACAAATCTGTCTACTTGCATGGGCGGTATTGTAACTAGAAATGCTTCTGAGACGTAACCGGCGAAAGTACGAACAATTGTCGGACTTTGAGAGGGGGCGTATAGTAGGCCTCAGAGAAGCAGGTTAGTCGAACAGGAGTAATCGGCCGATACCTCGTTTGGAGCGATATGGTAGTTGCTCGGTGTTGGCAATAATGGATCACGGAAGGGATAGTCTACCGTCGCGGAGAGTCAGGGCGTCCCAGGAACACAAATGCGCGCTAGGAGCGCGCAGTCATAAGAGCGGCCACGTCCGCACCAGCAACGTCGCTAGAATCGGTTCGACGCCATTTACAACCTTTCAGACATCCGGTGGTATCAAGGGAACCATTCGGAAACGACTGGGCGACGCAGGTATAAGGAGCCGACGTTCATTAAGACGTCTACCATTGACCCCACATAGGCAGTGTCGATTGGATTTTTACCGACCTGGGGCAAGCTGGAGTGTGACCGACTGGAGATGTGTGATCTTCAGCTATGAATTCCGATACAGTCTCAATGCTGATGACCAGCGGATACGCGTGTGGAGGCGGCCAGGCCATCGGTCCGATATGGCATTTGTTGTCGAGAGGCATACGACGATTACATAAGGTGTGACAGAGTGGAGAGCGATTTTTTGGGACACACGATCACCTCTAGTCGTCCTTCAACGCACTTTGTCGGCACGCAATTACGTGGACGAGATTTAACTCCAGTTGCACTGCCTATGCTATCAAGTCGCTCAGGTGCCATTTATCAGCAAGACAACGCTCATCCACATACTGCGCGACTCTCCCAACAATATCTTAATGTAATTGATGCACTCCCATGGTCTGCCAGGTCACCAGACCTGTCACCAATAGAGCACGTCTGGGACGTGCTTTGAAGGCATCTGAAGCCGTCCCGGAATACTGCAAGATTATGGGATGATCTTCCGCAGGAGGTCTTGGGTGACCTCACTGATTCAATGCCACGCCGTGTTTCGGCTTGTATAGCTGCCAGAGGTGGATTTAGTACTTACTGATTTGTAATCTTTTTCATGCCATATCTTCTAAATAAAATGGTCTGTTCTTCTGAATTTGTAAATATTTGCTTATCTCCTCATACACTATATGCATGTTAAGTTTCGTGATAGTAGCTCGTTTCCTTCTGGGTGCATATATTCTTTCTTGACTAAGTGTATATATATATATATATATATATATATATATATATATATATATATATATATATATATATATATATATAAGGTAACTCTAGGATAGATGGCTATATTTTGTAAAAATTGAAATAAAAATTCTTAGAATGCAAACACAAGAAATACTTATGCATATTTAAAATTCTTATACATATACTCATCATATTTTGGGCAAAAACTAATTAATCATTGAAAATAAAAAGTGGGAAACATAGTTTGAAATTGAAATGGCAGATGACCATCTCTACTTCAAGCCGAGGAGAGATGGCCATCCAATACAAAAAAGGAAAAGTGAAGTTAAAATAACAAAAAACAACACATTTCATATAGTTAATTATGAAAAACATATAGCAATTTTTAAAGATGCAATTATATCACGAAAAATGAGTGAATAAATTTCGAATAAACAACATTTGAAGTATAATTTCAACCCTTCACGTTTCGCAAAATTTTACCACATTTTTGGCAAAGGTCTTGATAGTTTGTACACGTTTCATGGAACCACTTCAGGCACCTAACCAACACAGTGATCATCGTCAAATTCTATTCTCTTGGAATCTGTAGAATCTGATAATTTCAAATGTATTTCATCTTCTTCGCTACTGGAAGTGTCGTGTTTTTTCTTTTTTTCTCGCGTTTATTTTAGACTTTTTCTGGTTTTAAGCTTATTTATCAACTTTATCTGTTTCTGGGATGAAAGTTTCCGACGTTTGTCAATATTTTCTGGTGATGTCAAAAGCATAGCTACCTGTTTGTTACGTTTTCTGACTGTTTTTGTCATGGTTACATTAGGAACTGGTGCAATATCATAAAGTACTTTTGATGGTGATGGAGCAGTTCCATCAGAAGTTTTTGATGTGCTCGGTCGGGTTCAAAATATCCTATTTCGGTATCTGCAATTCTATTCGATTTCGCAGCAGGCGTTTCGAAGTTACTTTGAACAACACTATCGTATGAAAATTCTCACACCATCTCGAGTAAATGGGAATCCTTGTTTCTGCATTCGTTTAATTTGAATTACTAATCTTTCTTCGTTTTCTTTTCAAAACATCGGACCAGGACCCACGCTGCCTTTATTGGAATTATTGGTCTTCAATCGGCGCTCCAAAGTCTTACGTGGAATGTGAAATGCTACAGCCGCTCCTTTTACCGAATATAATCTCGTTTGCACAGCCTCCATTGCATTAGACAAATTATTTTGACTCCAAATCCCTCGGTTTGAATGAGGCTTTCTTATGTATTTATTCGGCATCTTGAAACACTGGAAAAAAACAACATCGTTCAGCATATTATATTATTTTTGAAATATTTATATTAGTTAAAATTAAAACAATTATATCCATTAATATAATTAAAAACATAAAACGTATATAATTATTTTAAATATGATTATGTTTAGTTAAAATCCTCACTCCATATAATTTTGAAATATTGATTAAAGGTGGTCATCTCTCCTAAATTTGAAGTAGAGATGGCCACCCAATTTAAAGAGTCACTCCACCTTTGTACGTCTTTGTTTTAGGCTTAGAAGCAAAGACTGGATTATATACGGGCCTTGAAATCCGTATAGTAAAAAAATTTGTAATGTACGTATTACGAAACATTCAGATACCTAACTCAACAAAAATATTCAACCATTAAATTATATAAACATTAAAATTTCACTTACTTTTTATAATCGAAAAAGCTGTAACCTCGCAATGAATGAACCCGTTGAACATTTCCTACGAAAAAAGTTTAAACTGTCATATATGATCAAGTTTTGGAAATATTTATGTTGACCATCTCTCCTCTATGGCCATCTACCCTAGAGTTACCCTATATATATATATATATATATATATATATATATATATATACTACTTCTTGGGCCCGTATTCTTGGGATACATGCTATCCCACCCCGTAAGGAAAAGGTTAATGCAACAGTTTTAGCACTGGTGTAACAGTTCATTCGTATTTTGATTACAACTCATATTTATGATGAAGATGTTATCAAAGACAATACTTTCTGCAGTGTAGATACACTTTTTCTTAGTGAGAGCACACTTTGAGTGGATTTTTCCAATCTTTTGCCCAGTTATTCAAAATTACGAAAAATGTATGGAGTATTAAACTAAAAGAAGAGTTAGTAAATACCAGATCTATATGAATAAACGACTAGATATTTTCGCACTTCCTAAATATACACAACTTTTCTTTTCTACGTCATTCTGAATAGATACTATTTTTCTATTATAAAAACAGCTTTTCCTCCATCTTTCGTTTCGCTCAGATTTAAATCATACATGTAACCTTATACTATTGAAAATCCTTTTGTAAAAGTTACTGATACTAATAATCAAAAATGAGACTTTTATCCCGTTAATATATACCCTTAATTTATTTTTTTTCCTCTGTAATTACTGCTGAATTCCTTACTACGAATCACTGCTTTAAAATTGTCATCATTAAAGTCCGTATAAAATCGTACTTTCAGAAATTCTCTTTTGGTTGAATAACGATTTTTCTTTTTCATGTTTTAAATGAACGTTATCTCTCTATATTTAGGAACTCTCCCTTTTAATCAAAACTCTGATAATATGAGTAATTTGAAATAAAGCTTAATAATTTCTAATCGTCTTAGCTTGTATAGTGAGGACAATCCAAGAAGCTTTAGTAAACCATTTTTTTCATAATTTAAAATTTTGACTTGTTCTTCATAAAAATAACTTTAAAACAAAATTCCATTAATCAAGTTTTTCAAACAATAAAAAAATGGTCAAAATGAATGATAAAATTTAATTCCTTCAAAACTGAGTTATAAAACTATGGAAAATTAAGGATGATCTTAAATTAGGCAATTATATAATGTAGGCCCGAGGTAGCCTAACGGTAACGTGCGGTATTTGTTTCAGAGGATGCTCGGATCAAATCCGGACAAGCGCCATTAAATACCTTTGTGTCTAGGCCGAGTATGGACACGTTAAATCTGTAGACCGGAAAGTTCTTCTATGAGGTCACTGGGTGTGGAATGTACGATCCCCCCAGATGTCGCCGGTGTGGATGCTCGGTTAAATTTGTTATGGCAGCTAGCTAAGTCAATCTCCGACCCTTGTGGTACTGTTATAAACCGGAGCAGCAGTACTCAGCCCGAAGCCCGTATGGACCTGGTCTGGAACTCCCGACCAGAGTGCATTAGGAACAACAACAACATTTTATATGTTTTAATACTATCCATTAATATTTATCCATACGTCAGAGGTAAACCATCATAAGTGAATTTTCTTCAGTGAATTTTCCAATTTTTCAGGAGAGCTTTGCGATGGTTTACCTCTCATCAGGACTTACATATGTGATAGTTTATAAGTCTATATTTAACCCACCATCATGTTTGGCATATAGGACAGTTTTCCTCAAAGAAGCTCCATCCAATAGGAGTCACTTACAATAAAAATATCGAAAATGATGAAAATTCACTTATGATTGTTTATCTCTGACATACAGTTATATCCTCTTTAATTAATAATACGATGTTCACAGACATAACAGGGTAATCAAAGCTAAAATATCCCAAAAAGTCACGAAAATGATAGTGAGTCCAGCTTTGCCACACGTCTACAAAATCAGAAAGAAATCAGTTTAATTTTTGATTAATGCAAATTTAGATACTTTTTCAATTACTGTGTCTCTTAACCTCCACTGACTTGGTTAACGAAATATTCAGATTAGTGAAAGTTTCATCGAAGTATAAAATTAAGCTCATAATTAAAGTAATTACAAAAAATTATTAGTAAAATTTTAACGTAATTAATTTTTGACTTTAATAAATATTATACATACATTAATATAGAAGCAGAAAGTCGCTGTGCTCACATTAACATTTTTCATCTATCTTTCGGATTATTTTGCATGTTTTAATTAAAACCGCATAAATGCTACATTTTGCCCAACACAAAAGACAACAATAAAACTTTAATTTTAATTAAGCATTTTAAAAATTGCCGAATTGCTAAATTTTTTAAAAACTATTTCGTTGCATTTTTAATTTGTATATCTGAACTATTAAAAAACTATCACCTGAATAATGGAATCTGATAAAATTAACCTTAATTAAATAAATACCTTAAAAATTGGCTTTTAAAAGTTGAAATATTTGCTACTACTTTGTATTACATCTTTCTGTGTAAACCCAAATAAAATATCTCTTGACAGTGTAAATTATATTTTGTAGTGAATACATAGAAGGAAAACAATGATTTGAATATTTTTTACAGAAATATTACGCTATTATTTTTTTTTCGCTAAACACTGAAACAGTTAGTAAACTAGCATTATATAAAAATTTAAGTTGTTTTCTCCCTTCGCTTCAAAAAAAAATTTCGTAGTTTTTTTCCCCCCAGTAGTATGTGCTGTAAAACTGATGCGTTATGAAATATCAGAAAAGGTACGTAAGTACATATCTGCTATCTCTTATAGGAAGGAATTTTCCTACACACTTGTCTTCAGTAATTTCTAAGATATTTGTAAGATATTTTGTTCTGAATAAGTTGGTATAGTCTGAGATGACAAGCACAGATTAGTTGATATAGTATATGACAGTTATCCTATGATTTATTGTTTGAGAGTTGTAAGGTATACACAAGATTCGATTCACAAGAATCGAACTTTTGAGTGAATTAAAGAAGCTGCTTTAGATATGCTAATTTCGGCATACGCGCTTAGTATAAATACCACGCAGCGTCATTAATAAGAGGGGGAGTTTGTTAAGGTTGAAAAGGTGTTATCCTGCGCTAGTGCTTAGCGGGCCAGAAGTTTACGTGGCAGTACTGCTGGTTTGACTTACTGTTCGTGAGTATAGAAAATATATTGTTCTTGAAAGCTGTATTTATATTCCGTACAAGTGTACGTATGCTTATTGCTGTAAAAGCCAATTATATGTGCAACGAATTCAATAAACATTGTTTCATGTATAAACTGCGTTTGTATAAAATTCAAATAGAGTGCCACTTCAAATTATATACACCCAAGTCTGGGTAGAAGTGAGTATAGATTCTTTATACTGGCGCCCGAAATTATATATACCCTGGTAGTTAGCGTTAAATTTGTAACGAACAACATAATTGAAATTAAAAACTGTGTACTGTGTACTTATATTGATAAAATTGTTGCAAGTACTTATATACTATTTAAAAATGAGTGTTGTAGAACAAAATCCTGCTG
Source organism: Dolomedes plantarius (assembly GCA_907164885.2). Lineage (NCBI taxonomy): Eukaryota > Metazoa > Arthropoda > Arachnida > Araneae > Dolomedidae > Dolomedes > Dolomedes plantarius. The sequence goes on along the minus strand of OU015491.1, from coordinate 140,374,702 downwards.
GAAATTTTCCTCGGATAATTATGGTTCAGCATTTTGCGCCATTCGAAGCCACATTCAATGGCGGCCCCTCAAGCCAATTCCTAAAGAAAATTGAGCATTACTTTCAGCAACAATGCACCCCAGAGGGGGATAAACTTAAAATTGCTCTAGCCGCTTTAAGAGGTAGTGCATTTCAGTGGTACACATGCATGCAAAGCAGTAATCTGATTTTTGACTATTCGTCATTCAAGCAACAGTTTCTTAGCGTTTTTCCAAAGACCTATAATCAAAGTGAAATTGAAGCGGAAATTTATTCGCTAAGGCAACGTGAAGGTCAGTCTGCATTAGATTTTGCTACGGAAAAGATTTCCAAGTGTGAGGAATATTTAGAAGGGGTAACGGAAGCGGTAATCTTAAAAATAGTTATCCAACGTTTGAAGCCAAGTGTTCAAGATTTTTTAGATAATCAAACAATTACAAGCAAGGTTACCCTCCTTCAAGCTTTAGCTAAACATTACAATAGGCATTTCTTCGCTACCCCCTATCCTAATTCAGGTACGAGAGATTTTATACACCCCAGCCAAAATTTTTCGCGAGTTTCAAATCGACATCGTGGACGGCATGATAGTAAAGCTCAACGTTATAGTAACATTAGTGCGCTTACATTAAAAAATGTGCAACTACCTTATGTGCACTTGCAAATTGATTCAATTCCCATAACAACTTTACTTGATACCGGCAGCGAAAGGTCGTACATGTCAGAAAAGTACTTCAAATCGCATTACGACATGAAGCGCTTAAACACACATAATAAATTACGAACACTTTCAGCTCAAGGGGAAGAATGTCAAATATTAGGCTCATTATTGACACACATTAGTATACAATCCCAAAAAAACAACCTTGTTTTTCATGTAATGCGAAATATGCAACAGGAGGTTATCCTAGGGATTGATTTTTGCTACTCGTGTAATGTAGCACTAAATTTCAAGCACAATTCTATCTCGGTGCAGATGCACCAACAGTCCAAAGAAGCTGTGCTGCCCGTTCCGGTTGACTTGTCGAAAACGGACTTAAAAGAAAACGAAAAAGTTCGTTTACAGACTACTTTAAACAAATTTGCCGAGGTATTTTCAGACAAGCCAGGTATTACTCACGTTACAACTCACAAAATTGATACGGGAGACAGTCCCCCAATTCGTGCCCGCCCATATAGGTACGATACAAACAAGCAGAATGTTATAGACATTCATATTGATAAAATGCTTCGCCAAAATATTATTTCGCCGGTCGATAGTCCGTGGGCAAGTCCGGTTGTGTTATGTCGAAAAAAAGGCAACTTGCCTATTACTGATCCCGAAGCCTGGAGATTTGCAGTTGATTACAGGGGGCTGAATAAAGTAACAAAATTCTCTATATATCCTATGCCAATAATTGAGGATATTCTTCATAGTTTAAAGTCATTTAAATACATGACTACTTTAGATTTAACATCCGGGTTTTTCCAAGTACCTATGGCTGCTGAAGACGTTAAAAAAACGGCGTTTATAACAAAAAAAGGCACTTTTGCGTTTCGTCGCATGCCCTTTGGACTCAATGGGGCACCTGGCACATTCCAAAAACTTATGGATATAGTACTAAGGCCTGTTTTAGGAAAGAACGTTGCCGTATACCTCGACGACATAATTATTACGGGGAAAACTTTAACCGAGCACTTAGCTCTTTTACAGGAAGTGCTCTCTCTGATAAAACAGGCTGGCTTAACAATAAATACAAAAAAGTGTCAGTTCGTCCGCAAAGAACTACCGTATTTAGGATTCAAAATTACGCGTCAGGGCGTTCAAACGGATTCATCTAAAATCGACGCTGTAAAAGCGTTTAAAATCCCACAAACGGGAAAACAACTTTCGTCGTTTCTTGGTCTTTGCTCATATTACCGCACATTTATACCTGCATTCTCGGAAGTCGCCGAACCGCTTTACAAATTGCGAAAGAAACGCACTAAATTTACGTGGAGTTCTGAAGCCCAGAACGCCTTCCAAACATTAAAGCAGAAATTGATCCAAGCTCCGGTACTACGCCATCCAGATCACAAGCTACAATTCGTAGTGCAAACGGATGCTTCTAATGTCGGAATCGGCGCTGTACTAATGCAGGAAAACCAACCTATCGCTTTCACATCGCGAACTTTAAATTCCGCAGAACGAAACTATACAACCACTGAAAGGGAATGTTTGTCTATTGTCGTAGCACTCAAAAAATTTCGCTGTTATTTCTCAGAACAGCCGGTTCGGGTTATAACTGACCATGCTGCTTTAACCCGATTATACTCGGGCAAAAATTTTACGCCTCGTGTCATTCGCTGGGCATTAAAGATCCAGGAATACAACTTAATCATTGAGCATCGTCCGGGGAAAGGAAATCTGGTAGCGGATGCTTTAACCCTTTCACCGGCTCAATTCGAAACTCTAATTCACCTATCCTGGCTTCTGAAACTTGTAGAGTTCTACCCTTCAAGCGGCCCGATTCCCTGGAAAAAAGTTTGTTTTCACTGCAAAAATACTTCTTTCCCCCTTTTCGGAAGTATCTTTTGCCTGTCACCGCAACCCTCTACAGTAATAAAATTTAGCACCCCGCTAGTGTCTCCCCCAAATTTGTTCCCCAACAAGAAAGCGGAATTTTTCTAGGAAACCGTACGTGTGTGTGTGTGTGGCTTATTCTACCCGCTCTAGCCGTAGGCTAGACCAGAGGAAAAGGGGGAACAGCTTTTGAGGGTCGTGTATAAGAGATTTCCGTTCCTCTGAAACACTCCTCCGTAGCGGTTGATGATAACGTTAAAATGCTATGAAAATTTGGCAAAAATATTATATTCAATTTCTTCCAAACTTCAGATATTTTCAAAACAAAGCATTCGAAAATATAAATTAAATATTAAATATTTCAGATTTTAAACCATCTCTTATAGTTTTAAGTTAATAAAAAATTCTAGAGAATTCCATTAAATATTTCATCTCACTAGCATAATATTTTTCACACGTTTTCCCATATAAATTTTATTTCTTCATTGATTTCAGGAACCAAAAATTTAAACTTCTATAATTACCATTTTGTTACACAGAAGATACATTTTAACAGCAGTAAAAATATTTACACATTCTGAAACACTGCAAGTGGTTAAAAAATGTTATAAGTGTAAATTTTGTATAATTAAAACATAATAATACACAAATTATTTAAATGTGTCATGTTACAATCACATTGTTTTATCCTATGAATTTTATATTTCATTGTTAAACGAATTACACTCACACAAAACGATAAAAGAATATTGCAGTTCACACACAGAATTACTTATTGTTTCGTATATGTAATGAAATTTCGGAAAAAAGAATTATTTTAACAAACCAAAATTAGATAATATTAAATTTTAGAATTAAGGTTATAACATAATATTCCATTTTTGGCATGATCTCAAGGTTAGTATAAAAAGTGACACACAGTACCAAAATGACTGCTCAAAGGTTATGCTTGAATATATATGGTTTATTTACACTACTATATATTTTATATACAATAACACTTCAAAATTCATTAAACTTTCTTCAAATTATTTAATCTTATTCTAAATTTCTTTCAAGTTAATCATTCAATGCAATTTTTCTAGATATTCACAAATGTTAACCGCAATAATTATCACAATTAATTTCAACAATAAATATTTGCTAATAGATACACACATCATTGATAATCAGTTCCATCAGTAATAAAATTCCTCATCATAACTTTGTTACTACCAATTACATTCATCAATAATTTTTACTAATAGTTATACACCTCAATAATAATGTTTTGTCAGTAATTAAATTCCTCACAATAACTTTGTTACTACCAATTAAAATCACCAGTAACATTTACTTATAGTTACACACATCATATTCAAAATCACCAATCATCAATCATATTCAAATTCATCAGTAATTAAATTTCTCAACATAACTTTGTAATTAATGTTTTAATTGTTTTCAATCTTTCTCTCAAAATCTTAAAATTTTAGGAATGCCGAAATTAGAGTTCCAAATGACACTTCCCTATCATTAATATAAAATACTCTGAAACAAACCTTGGCTGACATCGATGACACCACATGTATACGCATGAGTTTCAGTCCTCGGACTCATTAACACTCACAGGTATAAGGATAATAATCCGTTGCGTCATAATTGGCAGTCCACGTAGAATATCAGTAAACACAGTCTGGAAGTTACCACTCAGTTCCTGATCTTTGTGCAAGGGTGCAGAGTCTCACGGCTGGCATGGGGTTGATCGTTGTCGTCAAGGAAACAGGCTCAAACTCTTAGCGTCAGTTCCAGATCATTGGGCAAGGGTGCAGAATCTCTCAGCTGGCATGGGGTTGATCCTTGTGGCTGAGGGAATAGGCTCAAATCCGTGTAATCTGGTAATCAACTATTTTATCATGCAAGGGTCAACAGCAACATGGTTTCACCCTTGCTTTTAGTTTCGACTCATTTATTCTATATGTTTTCACGACAGTATATTTTCTTTTATATTACAAATAAATAATTATATCGCTAAAAATTTGTTAGTTCTTTCTGATGTTACAATTATAGATGCAATGATCTTGTTATAACCTTAATACATAATACCATATTTTCAAGTGCTACAATTTTTTACAACAGAAGATCGATAATAGATCGCTATATCATACACACTTGCTTATTTCTTATTATGTGAAAATGTGATGTAAACAAAGACGTATAGTTATTTTAAATATAGAAATATATGTTAAACATTCTATTCTTTTGTATGGTATTTTTCAAAACAGGAAGCGGGGCACAAAGCTTCATCACAAATTTTGCATGAATGGATAGAGATATTTTCTTATTCAGAAGAAATGTTTTCTTCCATTATTCTCTCTATTAATTTCAAACGGAAGTTCAGATTATTAAGATTCCCTCCATTTTTGTTTTGTAAAGAAGGAATGAATTCGAAACGGAAATATCTAAAAGGTGCCTGACAATTTTTTTATAATATTTTTTCTGTTATCATCGTTTTTCTTATATCCCATAATTTTCTGTTATCGTTTTTCTTATTTTGCCATAATTTTAAATAGATCCATCCATTCTGTCCACACCGCCCATTGTATGGTTGCAATCCAGAACTGGTACGGGTTTTTTATAAGTTTTCCCATGTTTTGTTATATTTTGCATTTCTGTGGAATGGATCGTGCTTAAAATGGCGACAGATCTTTTATCATGCCACTTCATTATCAAAGTTTTCCCCCGTTGATAAGCAATCAGCTCACCCTTTTTCATTTTCTTATTTTTGATTGATTTGCAGTGCAATAGCGAATTAATAACAATTTTGGAACAACATCCAAAATTAATTTTTATAATATTTATATTGCAGCCGAAAAATTTTGTTGATGAATGAATATTCATGCTTAACTTATGACTTGCCAATTTTCATGGTTTTCATGCAGAAAACCAAATTTTTTGAAATATCAGAATTAAAAATTTAGTATTTTCTCGCAACACACATATTGGATTTGAGTTCAATTGAATGCACTATTTAGACGCTATTGCACATACGTACATACACAAGTTTATAGTTAAATACACAATTTTACAAATCAGTTTTGTTTTAATCATATTCTTTTTGTGTCTATGAAAATACATCTTTTTTTTAACTGCAATTTTAAGATTGTATCGGTCATATCAATGTCCTAGTTAAATGCTGTAATAAAGAAATTCCGATAATTTGGTTGTTTAGAGAGCTTAGGTCAATTTTTGGTACTCGAAGACTAATTTGACCGGGACTTACTGCTTAATGTCGATACAGATGAATACAAACATTCATATAGAAAAGGGACTCGAACCTGCGAACTCCAGCACCGTAAGGTTCACCCGGAAAATTATGCTTTCATTAATTTGCTTCCGACCACTATCAAAAATCAATGAAATTTTAAGGAAACAGCTACGGGGTCCGAAAATCCTCTCGCTGGGAAGTCGGCTACGCAAGAGAGGGGTACGAAATCAGGAGAAAATTCCTATCTCATGAGGATGATCAAAATTGTGGAGATAACCTCGAATGTGACGCTCTAAACGCCTTACACCTGATAATTTGGGTAGGTAGTTCAACGTGAGTTAAAAAAAAAGAAAAGAAACACCTAAGAATTTCTCACCAATCCCTCCAACCCATTAATTTACAGATTAAAACAAGATGTTAGAAGACCGAGATGAAGAACTAAACAATATTTTGTTACACGAGGGTTAATTAGATAGACTGGAACCTAATTTTAAAGCCGATTACGAAAGACGGGAATCATCCATGCCAGAAGTAGGATTCGGGACCGAAAGACAGAGCCCTACCATTCAGCCATTTCCCAGTATGAAGCACTGTACAACATCAAATAACTTTTCAAACTTGTATGGAAAGTAATAAAATAATAATTGAAAAGTTTGAAATGTAGCCAAATTGATAAAATAAAATAAAATATGTTTAGACATTATTTTAGTTATTAAAATCGTTATTTTAGTTATAAAAATTATTAAAAGACGATTAATTAAATTTAAATATACATAATTTAAATATACAGTACATGAATTAAATCCTGATTTAAATTAGGATTTAAATCACTTGATTTTTTAAACAAAATCATTGATTTAAATCAAAATTACTTATGTATATAGTTTTACATTATGTTTCATTCAAATGTAATTTTATTAGCTATAATGTCTTTATCTAGATTGTAAAGTAAAAGATAAAGTAGGAGGGAACTTCTATCATTGCAATATCATATTTTATCTATCACTGTGATTAGTAAGAGTTTTGTTGACATAGGATAAAAAAAATCATGGTTTCATGTATTTAATATATAATTTATCATATGTAAATACTAATAGTGCAATGAAAACTTTATCATTAATCGTAATAATAATTTAATCATAATTTAAATTATTGCCTTTGAAATTTTTAACTTGTTAATGTTTAAAAACATAAAAATTCGCGAATCTCCCAGATTATGATCCTAGGGAAATTCATAAGCGCCCTGTTCCTGTGGCCTTACAACAGCCAGCTAGATATTCCACACCCTCCATTCTTGACCTTCCTTCTTGGAAACTGATGCAATTACCGAACATCTGACTTTTCGGGAAAGTCGATCTGCAACCCCCCCCCTCCCCTCCAACTTACCAACGTCGCTCTATTCAGACCCCCATCCCGTGAATGCGTCAGAATCGGAGATGTACATGTAGGGTCTTCATTCCCCAATTTCGGACAATTCGAGGTTGTAAATCAAGCACCTTTTATCGTTCCGAAAACGGGGGAAAAACTCCGTGCAGTGCTGGAAAAATAACCTGCGCCTGTTCAGGGGTACGTCACTGCCCGAATGAGACGGCTAAGGTCGGACGTAATATTTCGTCACTGCCCGGATGAGACAGTCAGGGCTCGACGTAATATTTCGTCACTGCCGTTGAAAGGGTTAAGCAGAGACCCAGAGGGGGAGTCGATAACTCAATGTGAAATGCTCACTTCTATTGTTCTAGATAATAAAACGCAGTTAAAAGAAGAACTTCGTAAAGACCTGGAATTCGGAGATATAGTTAAATACCTAGAAAACCCCGAACAATTTTCCGGAGTTAATTTGCATGCTATACAGGGTAGAGCACAGAACTATGAACTAGTCGATGATCTCCTTTTTTACAAATCATCCACAAATCGGAATGGTGAAATTCGTCCCGTCATTCCATGTTCAATGAGAACACACATTCTACATACTCTTCACGATTTACCTACGGCCGGCCATATGGGTATTCGAAAAACTTTTTCTCGACTTAATGAGGTGGTTTACTGGCCCCAAATGAGGAAGTGGGTCACCCAGTACGTTCAAAGCTGCGACACTTGTCAGCGTACTAACTACACAAATTACCGCCCCGCGGGTTTTTTACAAAGTATCGTGGCCACGTTCCCTAATGAAATCGTAGGGATAGATTTATTAGGCCCATATCCCCGTAGTGCAAGTGGAAAATACAGGTTCTTACTCGTAATAGTCGACCATTTTTCAAAATGGACCGAAATTATACCCCTGCGTAGAGCCTCAGCCAAAGCAGTTGCTGATGCATATACACATAATTATGTTTTGCGATATGGTGCCCCTGTAAAAATTATTAGCGATAACGGTGTTCAGTTTGTCAGCGAAGTTTTCACGGACCTGTGTCGCAGGCTTCAAATAAAACATGCAAAAATGGTCACTTATAGACCACAGTCGAATATTGCGGAGCGGGTAAATCGCAATGTAGTTAAAATGATTCGGGCATTTATACAAAACAATCATAAAACATGGAATCAACATATACAGCAGTTTGCGTTTGCATTACGTTCGGCCGTCCACGACTCGACAGCCAAAACACCTGCCGAAGTTTTTCTAGGCAGAAAGATTATCACCCCTTTAGACAGTCTATTCTTCGTACCGGGGCAAGCGCCTCAATTTCAACTAGTTGATATTCAGGAGATGCTTCGCGAGGTCAAGCAAGTTAATGACCAGATGCGGAAGCAACAGAAGATATACTACGATAAAAATCGTAGGGAGGAGAAATTTGAAGTTGGGCAATGGGTTTTAAAAGCCACCCACTCACTATCTAACGCCAGTAAAGGCATAGTCGGGAAATTTTGCCCGAAATTTCAAGGTCCGTACCAAATAAAAAAGGTAGCAGGCCCAGTGGTTACCTTACAAGAAGGCCAACAGCAAGTTCCCGCAAATATAGACCAGATTAAGAGGTATATAAACCGTGCAGACTATACCCTGTTTTCAAATCAAGTGCAACAAGGTTCACAAGGTTCACAAGATGCTGGACCCTCGGGGGTCACCAACGAAGACCGTCCTCCCCCTACTCACGATTCCGGTGATAACCTGCATGAGGGAAGCAGCTCCACTCCTGCACAGGAACCCCGGTCAGGAGTTAAAAAAAAAGACTCCCATGACTTCTCCATCGTCGGCGCCTGACTCTCAGCCGTTCGAACATCCACGCAAGCGGGGGAAGCAGACGCAAAGGAAACGAAAGATCTCTGCCGCCCAACAAGATCCTCCTCCCAAGAGACCTCCTGTCCATCGTCAAGCCGGACCAGCGCCTCAGGACCTACGACCTGCTGCACGAAGGATGCCCACACGGTCAACGAACCCCTTTACTAGGACTGCGACCATCAAGAGAGGTTCCACGGATTGGACAGACTGGTGCAAGGAAGTTGCTGCATTCATGAGGAACAAGTCTTGTATCAATTCTCTTATTCTAACTCCCACCCTTTAATAAAACCGAACCAAATTGGTTTGAAATTCCCCATTGTATATACTGTGTAAACATTTTGAGGGGAAGGAGTGAGCCACTGAAAAAAAAAACGGCATACTGTTGTTTTATAAATTTTTGAAGGGGACATGTAGGAACTAGAGAAAAATACATACTGCATAATATAATAATTAACTCAATAACCTACTAACTTCACAAAAAGATAACACATGAACATTATGAATTAAGGGAGAGCATCTACAAACAGTCAAGAAATGTCATGCTGTGCAATTGTGTTGACACTTTTAACTAAAACAGTTTTTCTAGGGCGCAGTTGGCCATCCCTGTATCCGCAACTCTGCAAATCCACTGTTTGATGGTGTCACCTGGACCCCTCGGGGTTAGTTTTGTAAAATGGTAGTGGCGTTTTTCCTCCACACAACGTGTGGAAGGTTTTTTGACTTTGCCACCCATTATGTAAAAAGTCAGACCAGCACGCGTTTTCAATTAGTTAACTGAAGCCGTTCAGACCTCAGTTACCTAATTTTTTTTTTCGAGGGAGGCCAGTGTAAGGTATACACAAGATTCGATTCACAAGAATCGAACTTTTGAGTGAATTAAAGAAGCTGCTTTAGATATGCTAATTTCGGCATACGCGCTTAGTATAAATACCACTCAGCGTCATTAATAAGGGGGGGAGGTTGTTAAGGTTGAAAAGGTGTTATCCTGCGCTAGTGCTTAGCGGGCCAGAAGTTTACGTGGCAGTTCTGCTGGTTTGACTTACTGTTCGTGAGTATAGAAAATATATTGTTCTTGAAAGCTGTATTTATATTCCGTACAAGTGTACGTATGCTTATTGCTGTAAAAGCCAATTATATGTGCAACGAATTCAATAAACATTGTTTCATGTATAAACTGCGTTTGTATAAAATTCAAATAGAGTTCCAGTTCAAATTATATACACCCAAGTCTGGGTAGAAGTGAGCATAGAAACTCTATAGAGTATTTGCGAAAATCTCAAGTGTGTTTTCCATTCTACGTTTTCAGTAGTATTTTCATCGTAAAATCTAGTGGTCTGACATAATCTTTGTTGAACTTATTAATTGTTAAAGTTTTATAATGTTATCTGCTTCCTAAGTAACTTGGAAGATTGGATCAGTTGGTATAGTCTAAGATATGGCTTTCTCATCTTTTACTAAGGAAAGTATGCCAAATAGGAGACCTTGCCTAATATGAGACCCCAGCTTACAGGACGTGTCAAGTACTGCCGCCAGGCAACTGGAGCGTAAAACAATAGTCAATTGCATCATTCGTAACCGGTGAGTCAGTCGAGTGTTTGCAAACACACACAAAGGTGCAGTATTTTTTTCCTGAATCTGTGCTCGTCGACTTTTTTGCATCACCATTTTCATTGGCTGTTTTCACCTTTAAGGTAAGACTCTTATTAAAACTGTTAGTATTGGATAGGCAGCTATAAATGTGGAGTGTAAACACACCTGTTTGTTTTTAAGCTAACGTCAATCCTAACCTAAAAAAATCGTTCGCGTGTTCAACAACATGGTCATGCCCCATATGAGACCCCCAAAGCATGCCTAATAGGAGACAGGGTCTCATATTAGGCATTTTAGTTTTCACTCTCACAGCCTTGCTTCCTCTGAAGCTGCAGATGCAATGACGCCCAGACGAAATCCACAACCATTTAGCAGTAGTGACAATGTGGAAGGTATTTATCAAACAACAAGATCACACCAGTTCTTTGTGACTCCTGAAGAAATAAATCCCTTGCCTACGTTACCCGAGTAAAACACCTTGAAACCAAGTAGGGTCCGTAAAGCCGATATTATCACATCATCGCCCTATAAAAAAAATTTATTGATAGTATTAATAAAAGAACTGCAGCACATTCGAAAAAAATTTGTTTCCTACAAGAAAAAAAAGGAATAGACCTAAAAGATAAGAGATCAAAGTATAAACAAGGAAAAGTAGATCAAGATAAAAAAGAAAAGGATAAGGAAACAATAAAGGGAAAAGGAAAAGACAAAGGGTTCCCTACAGGCAGGGGGAAATTTAGGATGGATGAAAATACAACACTAGTTAAAAAAACAGAGAACGAATAAACCTAATTATAGCTATGATGATTTCAGCTGAATTGAAGACGATGAAAAAATTTTTTCTCCATGATAGCAGTGATGATTGCATTGATGAAAACGACATTGAATGCCTTTTTAGTGGCTGTTTATTTTCAGAAGACAAACGGGAAGAGCAGTGGCGTCAATGTAAAAAGTGTTTCAGGTGGCCCCATGAAGACTGTGAAGCTGACGAACTTTGTATTTGTAAACAATGTGAAAAGTTTGAATCTGAAAACAAAAAGTAAACAAAACCTGTAATTTCAAGCAACTAATTTGTTTAAAAGTCTCTTTTCTTTTTCACCTATTTGTTTATATAAGTAACTGTTATCTAATTATTGTGTACAGTTTTGTTTTTTACGAACTTTTCAGTAAATCTAATTCATTTTTAGAGTTGTAGAATGGGGTCTCATATTAGGATTACTTTTTCAGACCCCCCAAAAAATGGAACACTTGTGTTTATAATTTCATGCAAGAACATTTTCTGTGATTGTTATATGTAGTGAAATATTTGCATTAAAAGTACATCAAGTTGGTACTATAATCCCTCACTTACTTTCCTAGTTATATATGAAAATCAAAAGGGGCCTCATATTTGGCATACTTACCCTATATTCAAAATAAATCTGTGAAAAAGTGAATCTATGATTTCTTTTTTACTATGGCTCATTTTTCGGAAGCATTTTTGAAAGTCCCAAGAGGGCTTTCCCCTCTACGGTGTTACTTTCAATGCATAATTTTAATGGTTTGGCATAACCATTTGTTGAACATAGTAAATGTTAGAGTTTTAAAATATTCTCTGCTTCCTAAGTAATTTGTTAGACTGAATAACTTGATAAAGTCTGAGGTGACTTTCAAACCTTAGACTTTACTCAAAATAAATCTGAGAAAAACTGAATTTGCAAATTCAGTTTTCCTATGATTTATTTTTAGAGAGCATTTGGGAAAGTCTCAAGAGGTCTTTCCATTCTACGCTTGAGGGTCGTGCTTTCATTGTATAATTCTACTGTTTAGACGTAACCATTTGTTGAACAATAACACAGACCTGCAACCAAAAATGTGTTTTGAAACCAATGGCTGATACTGATAGATTTTTGGATGCTGATTTCAGGAAATATAATATAGAAATTCCATGACGTACCATTGTTTCAAAAAATTGAAAAGTTCACAAATTGAAAATTTTGATTTTCGTAGCCACCAATGGATTTTGTTAATTAAGGAAGGGGATGAGCATATAGTGTCATAAATCGTCATTACTGGAGAAAACTGGAGATATTTCTGTTCATGTAACGTGAAGGGGTACAATTTTATTAATAGAAAGAAATATGTTATCCAAACACCCCGTCGGCATTGCGCCCTGTGTTATAAAGACTCATGGAGTATATCTATTAATATTCAGGTCTTTATAACTGTCTCTCATAACTGCCATACATTGGCAGAAAAGAAAAATGATTTATTGCCAAAAAAGGCGATGCACGCCAAATCTGGTGTATTGAGCCTGTATTGCGAAGGCGCGAAGTACAGCTTGGCGCAAGTCATGGCTAGCTTCAAAATGTAACGAGACACCCCTTCGACTGGTAACAGGTTGGTGAGATTTTGGGGAGCGCGAGTTGGCGACCGGGAGTGTGGTACAAGGCATGGCCTATTATAAGTATTTACCTTTTTTATTATATTTAGTAAAATAAATTTTCTTATTTGCTCCTTAAACCCCTTGTCTGTAATTTAATTTACTGTAGTGGATAATGTTTCTTTGGGTAGAGCTTAATTTAATGAGTATTGTAATCTGCTTAGCACGTGGGTCAGGCTGTATGTAGGGTTAAGTATTTTCTTGCTAAGCTAAGTGCTGTTAACCTAAAGTAAATACTCTACTTAATCTATGTTACCTGAGACAACCTATCTGGGTTATCTTTCATGTCGCATTGTTACTTGAAGTTAATTCTGTAACTTAATTTAATACACAACGCATTTCATGTTTCACCTTTTTTTGACTGGCTTAACTATTCGCTAATTTGCTACCACTTGTTCCGATACGGCTTCCCATTTTGGCGTCGTAATTTCTCGGCTTCACAACATTTGGTACCGGTTGACGAGTCCTTAAAATTAATGTTAATATTTAAGGGTATTTGTCTCATTTAACGGTAACATTTTTTAATTCCTTAACCTATGTGACTATTGAAAAAATGCATCTGCTTAGTATTCCCCACGGTTATAATGTTGTTCTCTTTATTAATAAGTAATATAGGTAGCTTAATAATGCTAAAATTTCATTCAGTTTGCTTTTTCTGTACCACATGATGCATTTTTTTATAATAGAGCATGAACGAAGCTATGTGTTTGTTATGTGCAATTATTTAATTATACAGTGATTTTATGAATATCTGAGTATTTAACATTGAATATTAGTTAAGATTGGAATTTGTGTTATATTGATTGATTTTTTCATGTGTAAAGGATATATTTTATTGCTTTTTGAATTACAATTTTTGATTTTAAACTTCATTATTGATATAAATTCATTTAATATAAAGTGCTAATTATATTTCATTCATACAACCTATCATATTTATATGTCAAATAGTATTTCTTACTGATAAGTGACATTTATGCTGAATTTTAATGCTAATTAAGCTGTGGTGAACTGAAGCATAATATTTGAAAAGTGTATTATTGAATAGTATCCCATTTTGTATATGCATAACTTTTAATATACTTCTTTTCTAAATTATAATTCATAATTCGTTACATTTTGTCATTTGATGGTTCATGTTATCTCCAATGGAATTTTTGTCTTGCATTTTATGGTTCACTGCTTTCTGCAATTTTTTGTTTACATGTTGAATATGTAAAACTCAAGTTATGTTATCTTTTGTGTGATCCTTGAAAATTTTAGTCCAGTTCTTTTACTTTTTGCTTTCTTGGACATGGCTAGCGAGGTAGACAATAGATTCAATGTAACCATTCAACCTTTTGAAGGAAATGGAGAATTATTGTCATTTTTCTCTAAGCAAGTCAGGGACTTAGCGAGAGTAAATAATTGGTCAGATGCTGAAACAGCTATATTTGTCAGGTCGAAATTGGTAGGGCCTGCTCTAAAGTATGTCATAAGTACTTCCGAGTTGTTGGACACAGAAGATCATGAATTTTTGTTGCAAGGTTTGAAATCCTTCTTTGATCCCAATCATTCTGTAAACACTGCCTTATTGCACCCTCAGAACACCATAACTCTTCTACCTGCAGAGTCAATTAGAAATCTTGCTGACAGAATTTCAGTTCAGGTTTCTAAATTACATCCTTCTGTTAAGAATCCTGATGCCCTTAATGAGATAAAATTTGTCGAGTTAATTAAGGCTGTCCCTCAGAGTATTAAGGTGCAACTATTAAGTGAAAACATAAAATGTTTCCATGCTGCAGTTGATAGAGCTGATACTTTGCAGCAATTAGAATCTTACAGCACTTCACCCCAGTCTGTGGGTAGTGCTTTGCAGTTGCAAGAGCTGCTCGCTGAAATTCAGGTTATCAAAGAACAGCTCAATTCACTGAATATGACTAAGAACCAAATAAATGCTATTCAATCATCCTCGACTTTGTCATGTGACACTGAATGCAATGAATATATGCAAACACCTTGTTCTGCAAATGAGTCCAGACAGAAAGTTTCAAAGACTGTCTGTCAATATTGCTATAAGACAGGTCACACTTTTGCAAAATGCTATAAGTTTCAAAAGGATTTTCGTAGGGAGCAATCATCTTCTGGTCCAAATAATTTAAGCAGGCAGTTAAATAACTCTACTAGGCAGAACTCACACACTGTGAGGAACTCGAATCTAAATCCTGATGCATCTTCCTTTGTTTATGATTCTTCTAACCCTGCAATGAGACAAGTTAATGCTGATATACCTTCGTCTCTCCAGTATTCCTCATCAGCCAATGTTAATAGTCCTAATTATGACCTTTATATTCCTAATTATGTCAATCATAGTGATTTGGTACAACAACAGTGCTCTAATTTTTCTGTAAATAATAGATATGCTGATAATCTTAACGTGCAGTGTAATAATAATGTTCAACAAAGTTTTTCTTCTGTTGGTTGTCAAACTTCTGCTGCTATCAAAATTATGAACTCCACTGCTACTCAGTGTGAGTTACCTGTTAATGATAATGCATTACATACTAATAGCAAATTTGTCATCGAAAGGATATGCAGTGCTCAAACCATTAAATTGCCTATGGTTAATATAAAATTTCCTCAAACAACTATTATTGGATTAATAGACACAGGTTCTTCTATCTCGTTGCTCGACCAGTCATTTTTCCACATGAACAAACAGTCTCTTAATTATAAAAACATTTCTAGACAGGTGTCTATATCAACCATCAACTCTTCTGTCAATTTCTCTTCTTGTATCAATTTATCTTTCAAACTTGAGAAGAAATTCTTCAAACATCCTTTTTTTGATACAAATTTGAATGATAAGTCTTTTTCTGCCATAATTGGTTATGATTTTCTTACTAAATTTCATGTGGATATTTCAAATTCGCAAGCTTCCATCACATTTAATGATATTGCCATTCCTTTTATTGATTCTGAAAATCAAGGTGTAAATTCTCATGTTATTGTAAATGCTCAGAATGCTACTCTTGTTTCTAAATCTATAATCAAACCAAATTCTTCTTCTTTTATTAAAATCAGTGCTCCAATAATCAATTTAAATTCTGATTTATTCTTTGAACCTGTTGTTAAAAATCCAAATCTTTTAGTTCATCCATCCATTATTGCAAATAATATATCTGTTGATGAGCAACCAGATTCTATAAATGATAATAGTTCAACTCCTGCTACTCAACAATCCTCTAAAGTGATTAAGTCATTCATTTTAATTGAAAATTTGTCCAATAAGCCAGTTCATGTAAACAAAAATGCTGTGTTGGGTCATGTGTCTTCTTTAGATGAGCAGTTATCTGTTTCCCATGCTCGAAATACCTCAGTCAGTGAATCTGTAAATCTTATTACTGCATCTCCTGAAATATTAAATTTAAGAAAGTCAGAATTTAATCTTAATGACTTTAAGCTTTCCCATTTGAATCCTGGAGAAATTTCTCAAATGTCACAACTGTTGAGCAATTATGCCACTGCTTTTTCTTCGTCGTCTAAGTCTTTAGGACACACTGATCGTGTGATTCCAAATTTGAATTTTGATCATAACTTCCCTCTTAAGACTCTTCCATTTCCCATTCCTCAGTCTTTGCAAGCTGAGACTAAAAAGCAAATCGATGAACTTGTGGAGGCAGGTATCATTGAGAGAACAATCTCTGATTGGGCTTGCCCAATATTGCTTGTTAAAAAGAAGCAATTAAACTCTTCTGCTCCACAAAAATTCAGACTTGCTTTGGATCTACGTCTCATTAATCAAATAATTAAGAATTCATCTTATCCTTTACCTAAGATAAATGACATAATCTCTAATATAGCCCAATATCGCTACTTCACCACCTTGGACTTAAAGAGTGCTTACCATCAAATTGACTTACCTGAAAAATTTCAAGACCGCCTGAGTTTCACTTCCATGTGGGGTCAGTTTAAATATAAACGTTTAGTTTTTGGACTGCGTAGTGCAGCATCCTTTTTCCAAGCTCTAGTCGATACTCTCATTGAGGAAACCAATGAGTTGGGTATCTTTGCTTATCAAGATGACATTGTCATTTGTGCGAATTCCTTTCAGGAGTCTTGTCAGAAATTAAAAGCTCTTCTTTCTGTTTTTACTAAAAATAATATTACTGAATATCCTCTAAAGTGCTCATTCCATCAAACTGAGGTAGACTACCTAGGTTTTAAAGTGTCGCAGAACACTATAAGTCCAATTTCTTCTAACATCATAAAGGTGACTTCATTTCCAACTCCAAAAATTAAAAAACAGTTGAAACGTTTCCTAGGTGTTTGTAATTATTACAGACACTTAATTCCACGTTTTTCTAATTTGGTTGCTCCTCTGGTTTCAATGACTTCTATGTCTGTGCCTTTTAATTGGACTGATGAAGCTTCTAATGCATTCCAGTCACTACAAAAGATTTTCTTTTCTTCGCCTTTTATCAGACAACCTAATTTTGATAATACTTTTTATGTAAACACTGATGCTTCCAAAGAAGCAATTTCTGCAGTGCTATTACAAGACTTTGATGGTCAACTATTACCTGTCTCTTACTTTAGTAAATCATTAAATAAAGCTGAGAGGAATTATCCTGCTCTCAAATTAGAACTCATGGCTATAGCAAAAGGTGTGCAATCCTTTAAACAATACTTGTATAATAGAGAATTTTTTGTTTTATCAGATAGTAAACCTCTTATGCACGATTAGAAAACAACTTCTTCTGCATCCATCACCACAAGATGGTTAATGTCTCTATCTGAATATTCTTTTAAATTTATTCATGTCAGTGGAACTTCTAATGTGTTACCAGATTATTTTTCTCGCACACCTAATGTTATAACCCAAGACCTTAGTACCAATGCTAATTTAATTAATTCAAAGCAAATTTTACCTGTAGTTACTTTGGATTCTGAGGAACCTGCTCAGTATGATAAAGTACTTAATAATAATAGTAATGTGTTGTATGATAATAGTGATTCTATGGAGGTAGATAATTCACCTCATAAGGTATCTCATGTAAATGCTATAAATAATGTCAATAGCAATAACACTTGTATTTCTACTCATGTTGTAAGGCCTAGTTCTTGCTCTAACTCATATTTTTCTGTACCTGATAATACCCATGCTAAGGTAATTAATTGTACTTCTGCCCTGACCCACAATAGTAATGTTCATAGTAAACCTAACTTTCCTCCCTTTGCTGCCTCCTCCCACTCCTCCACCACTCCTCAGGATGTAAACACACACAGTTCAATCTCTAAGTGTGAAGCTGCAAAGCAGCTACAAAAGGTATTCTGCATTATAACGTCAGAAGTTGCTGACCCAGAGAATGAAATCTCTTCAGCTACAATCCTGAAGGAACTGCTCAGGGATGAGGAACTCTCAGAAATTTTCAACAAGTTAGTCAACAGGGCGAAGGATGTGCCCAAGAACTTTTTTGTGCACCCAGAGTCAAACCTATTATTTTACGCAGGAAAGACGGGATTGTCGAGAGAAGAGTACATTGTATTACCGTCAGCTCTCAGGCCAAAGGCACTTCGCCTGGCTCATTTGTCCCATTTTGGGTTGAAGAAGACGTACGAGGCTCTCGCCAAAAGGTATTGGTGGCGAGGGGCATACATGGATTGTGCCAATTATGTTGCCTCATGTACACAATGCATTCTTCACAAGAAAAGAAGGGTGGCGGTTGCTCCAGTCCAGTCTGCACCACTTCCTACTGCACCAGGCCAACTTGTATCACTTGATCTTGTTGGTCCCTTCCGCAATGGTCACTCGGTCCTCACCATAATTGACCACTTCAGTCGCTTTTTGGTCTTAGAGGACATGCCGTCAACCACAGCTGACAGAGTAACCAAGGCTAGTTTTAGGTACATTGCCATGTTTGGCAGACCAATCCATATTCTTACAGATCTTGGCCCACAATTTACCTCTGTGGTATTCAAAAGGCTATTGGATATGGCTGGAATCAGATTGGCACACTCATCACCTGGCCATCCTGAGGCAAATGGAATCTCTGAAAGGATTAATGCCTCTATCAAGTCGTCGATCTCAACTTTGCAAGCCCAAGGTGTACCATTTGACACAGCCATCCTAATACATGCCTCACTATACAACTCTACCATCCACTCTACGACAGGTCACTCCCCTGCAGTCGTCCATTTTGGAAGAGCTTTAGCCCTGTTGACTGATTCTGAGAGGTTCTTCGATGACTTTCCTCATCTTGACAAAGGGTCCCTCATTGATAATATTGTGGCACAAACTAAAGCCATTTGGTCACTGTGCTTCAGCAATACATCCATAAGTCAAGCAAACTCTCACAGGAAGCTCAATAGAACAAGAAGAGACACAAGGCTAAAGGAGGGTGACATTGTTTATGTGAAATATAAAACTCACTTCACCCAATTTCTCAAGGGACCATTTGCAATTGAGAAATTCCGCTCGAATGTGACTGTGGTCATTCGACCACTGGAAGATAGAATATCACAGGCTTCGCTCATCCATGTGAACAGGCTGATAAAGGCCCCAGCTCGTAAAGGGCATTTAATAGAAAGGCAGACGAATCCATCTCCCACTACTAATGATTCTGTGTGTCCTAGTTCTTTTCATCCAGTTGCCCAGATGCCTGTTCCAGTGTCCAATCCTTCAGATCCTGTGCTGAACTCCTGTCTTTCAAGGGTTCCAGAGGATGACCATTCCATGGATGCCACTGAGGGGTACTTTCCTGATGGAGAACTGTTTCCTCCTGCTCCAGACGATGAGTTCCAGGTCCCAGAAGCAAGTCTAGCAGACGAGCAGTTGTCATGCCATCATCCATCAATGCTTCTTGAAACTCCTCAGCTCCAGATAGAATCACCTCCAGTTCAGATTCCTGTTGGACTCACCCATGCCAGTCCTCCACCTCCAGAAACGACAGTAAACCCCAAGATGCCAGAAATTCCTACTGCAGTGAAGAAGCCCTGCCCCTACAACCTCAGGCCGAGAAAATGAGGTTCTGGTAAAGATGTTTGCGCGCACGTCTTCTCCAGTTGATGGACAACCCAGCGATTGGCACGTCCAACTCTTCTTCTGCCTGTCTTCCTGTGTGGACTAGGACTCTTGCTGCATATGGTATACCTCTGTATCTTTTTAAAGTTTTTTAATATCTGTGAAATTACTCCATTCATAAAATATCTTAATTATGCACAACCTTGTTTCTTTAACCTCTATAAGCTGATAATAGTTTTCACTCTTAATTCTAAAGTTCTGTTGTTATTGAGTCTACCAATAGTAAAGTAAAATGCTAAGTTAACCACTTTGTTGATACAAAATATAATAATATGCAATCAAAATCATTTGGTTCTCCCATATACCATTGTAAATAACATAGCAATAGTCAATATTAAGTTTAGTTTCACACTTTGCCTGAATTGCAGGAGACATCATCTGATATCATCTATCAGTTTTTCTTTTTTTCATCTGTGAGTTTCCTTGAATATGTTTTTTTTTGTACCTTATGTGCAACCTGTTATATTTTAATCAGCCAAAAGATTCTCGATTTTGTCTTTTGAGAAATGAAGCCAAGTTTTTTTATTGTACAAGGCAATTTCTTTCCATTTCTCAGGAATATGTCCTCATATTTATGTAAATATATGTATTAACTTATTCTTTTTGTGTATTTTTTATGGGTGACCAGCTTTCCAGAAAAGTATTGAATCCTGTTATGTACTGTATACAGGTTTGAAGGTTCTCGACCTCAACATGATCACTATCTCCTGCAGTTGTACATCACCTGCTGCATATAGGTGAAGTTTTTATAAGTTTCCATATTGAATGAACTCACCTGTTAGCTTTGTGAAGTGGGTAATGCATCAACTGTTTCTTGTATATAATCATGTATTTTTGTGTTATATTGTATATTTGTTTGTGAATAATGTTATTATAGTGTCCTACAATTTATGATTTTAGGGTATATACTCACCATAATGTATTTCCCAACACAATTTTGCACTTGTGTTTTTAAGTGTTTATGCACATTTACTTTTACTGTTTGTAATATGCATGGTACAGTGTGGTACACTGTGTTACAAGTTATTTTCTTTATCCAGGGTGTCTCTAAGCTTTTTGCATATTAATGACACTCTTGTGTATGACACCATGCTCTCTGTCACAATGTTGACTGTTATTAGTGCTTTCACTTTGTCTATCCATGACACTTTGCCTATCTAGGACACATAATTTTTGTAATTGTAATTCATCGCTTTTCAATGTAACTTTAATTTTTTCTATGTGAATTTTTACAGGGTTGTTTTTTGTGTTTTTTTCTTTGTGTTTTCAATGGCTGGCCAGCCGACGTGAAGTGTTTAATGTTCTTTTATATAATGTACATACCCTGTGTAATGTTATGGTCATATAATCAAAATTAGGAGCAAATTTTTTTTCCTCATTTAGGATCTCCAATGTGTACCTTTGTAAACTAGACTCAATATGAGCTGTAACAAATTTTTTTCCCCATTTAGGATCTCCAATGTACACCATTGTAAACTAGACTCAATATGAGCATTAATGAATTTTTTTCCCTCATCTAGGGTCTTCAATGTAATACATTGTAATGCACTGGTATAATCACAATTTTCCAAAGGATCTTCAATGTAAATTTTTGTAAGCCTGCCAACTCCCACTCCTAGCACATTGTTAATTCTAACTCAGCTCTCTTTGGGAAATTTTCCCTCATTTGTTTTTTTTCTTCACTTGGTGAAGTTGGAGAGTGTTATAAAGACTCATGGAGTATATCTATTAATATTCAGGTCTTTATAACTGTCTCTCATAACTGCCATACATTGGCAGAAAAGAAAAATGATTTATTGCCAAAAAAGGCGATGCACGCCAAATCTGGTGTATTGAGCCTGTATTGCGAAGGCGCGAAGTACAGCTTGGCGCAAGTCATGGCTAGCTTCAAAATGTAACGAGACACCCCTTCGACTGGTAACAGGTTGGTGAGATTTTGGGGAGCGCGAGTTGGCGACCGGGATTGTGGTACAAGGCATGGCCTATTATAAGTATTTACCTTTTTTATTATATTTAGTAAAATAAATTTTCTTATTTGCTCCTTAAACCCCTTGTCTGTAATTTAATTTACTGTAGTGGATAATGTTTCTTTGGGTAGAGCTTAATTTAATGAGTATTGTAATCTGCTTAGCACGTGGGTCAGGCTGTATGTAGGGTTAAGTATTTTCTTGCTAAGCTAAGTGGTGTTAACCTAAAGTAAATACTCTACTTAATCTATGTTACCTGAGACAACCTATATGGGTTATCTTTCATGTCGCATTGTTACTTGAAGTTAATTCTGTAACTTAATTTAATACACAACGCATTTCATGTTTCACCTTTTTTTGACTGGCTTAACTATTCGCTAATTTGCTACCACTTGTTCCGATACGGCTTCCCATTTTGGCGTCGTAATTTCTCGGCTTCACAACACCCTGTTCCTCATAGCTCATAAATACCTGTAGCTAAACCTACTGAGAAACTAGAAGACATTCTTGAAGACTCTGAAGACGAAGGTGAGTCTTATGACGAGGACTATCACGGTATTTCAGATAGCAGCAAGCCCCAAATTTTTTCACAGCTGAATTTGTATGATTTAGTCAGAGATTTGGGCTTTTCTAAAGAATCTACCGTACTCTTAGGCTCTAGTCTAAAGTAAAAGAATTTATTGGCTCCTGGTAAATCTTCCTTGTGATTCAGAAAGAGAGAAACAGATTTCGTTTCATACTTTTCTCAAGATAGTGGCTTGGTTTACTGTAACAATGTCTCTGGATTGATGGAGAATTTTATTATACAGTATGATTTGAACGAGTGGAGGCTCTTTATTGACTCCTCAAAAATAAGCCTCAAAGCAGTGCTTCTGTATAGTGGCAGCAAGTATGCTTCAGTGCCATTAGGACATTCTGTGTACCTGAAAGAAACTTACGAGAATTTATCTTTGATTCTTCCCCATTTGAAATATAAAGAACATGGATGGATTATATACGGTGGTCTAAAAGTGCTTTCCAAGCTTCTTGGGCAACAAACAGTATACATCAAGTACCCTTGCTTCTTGTATAAATAGGACGGACGAGATAAAAAGAATCATAGGATCAAAAAGGAGTGGCCACAAAGGAAAGCATTAACACTTGGAAACAAAAATGTAGTAAAGAAAAGTTTGGTTGATCCCAGGAAAGTCCTGTTGTCTCCACTTCACATCAAGCTTCGCTTGATGAAACAATTTGTTAAAGCTCTATCAAAAGAAGGAGAGTGCTTCAAATATCTACGCAACAATTTTCCAGGACTTTAGGAAGCAAAAATAAAGGAAGGTGTTTTCGTAGGTCCAGATATTCGGAAACTTTTCAAAGACGAAATGTTTGAAAGTAAAATGCTGTGGAGGGAAAAACAGGCCTGAAGAGCTTTCAAGAAAGTCGTCACAAAATTCGTCGGGAACGTTAAGGATCCCAACTATAAATCTATCGTCGAAAACATGTTAATGAAATTCAAAGACTTGGGTTGTTTAATGAGTTTGAAAGTGAATTTTTTAAATTCGCATTTAGACTAATTTCCCCAAAATCTTGGTGCAGTTAGTAAAGAACAGGATGAAAGATTTCACCAAGATATCAAGGAGATGGAGCGTAGATACCAAGATAGATGGAACGTCAATATGATGGCGGAATACTGTTGAATGCTACACAGAGAAGTCCGGCGTACTGACTACAACAGACTAAGTGCCAAAACGAGCTTTTGGGGGAAAAGAAAAAGAAAGCATTAAGGATATATGAATCCAGGATGTATTAAATAATGGTAACCATTAACTGTTCTAATTAATATAATTTCTAATTAATATATATTTAGGAAATCATTTCAAATTGTTTGATATATTAATTCATTTGTAAATAAAACACTTAAAAATATTTTGAAAATACCTTCTTCTCCCCAGAATATGCACAGAAGGCTTTCTTGCCCATATATTCAAGCCCATTTTGTGAAAAATCCTTACGTGATTGATAAAAAGGGATGTCATATTTGAAATCATAGCACCAAATAATATAAAATGAGGTCATTACATTACAAACACTTGTTTATGACTCAAATTTTGCATGCATGTGTAATTGTTAAAGTTTTAAAATATTCTATTTTCCTTTTAAGTAATTCAAACATTAAATATTGTTATTTCTGCCTTTGTTATATTTTCTTGTGAAAAGTTATCGGCATTGTAACAATCGAAATTTCAAAACATGTCATCTATTAATGTAGCAATATTAAACAACTCGTCCTCCGTATAACAATAAATCATAATTGAAATTATGCGTAAGTGCTCATCACTTAAAATATTCCCGAAATTTTTATTAACAAACTCCTAATCGCGGTTAGGATGTGCCTAGGAATGGAACAGTTTAAGATACGAAAGTTAAAATTCAATTGAATAAGTAATTATTGCTATTTAAATCCGGTTACCAAAATCTTAATGACACTGGAAATCGTAACTCCGGAAAATGAACATCATAAATTGTGCTTTCAGTTTCAAAAATAGGAATGCATGCAAATCGATTACATCGCGTTTGTGCAGAAACATTTTAGGATTATTTTTTTTATCACGTAGTCAATGCCGTTATCCCACCTAATTCTTCCGACAACCGTTTCCTCCACCAAAATCCATTATTCCGTTCGACAGTATTAAGCACTAATGTGGAACTATTCAAAATGTTCGTTGCAGCTGAAGAATGTTTACAAAATAAAATCAATTTTCACCGTTATTAACAGTTGTAGCGAGAGAAGAATTGTTATTGACCGCAACGTACTGATTTCCGCGAGTTTATAGATTTCATCCATAATTCATAGCAGGCTAAATTTGACTACCTATCAAGTTAGATGCATGAGTTCAATTCACTTCGGAAGAACGCAGCCGTTCAATAAACATTTTTACGCAGAGCTGATGTACTTTGATTAACAAAATTCTATCTTTCGTGGAACTATGAATTGTTCTAATAGATAAAGTTCGGGAAATGAATATGAATATTTTTTTCCAGAAAACCTAAGGATGTTCTGGAATTACTAAGGAGAATCAATGATATTAATGATATAATGATGAATCTAGAGAATATCAGAGAATTTTCATATTACAATTCTATGGCTATTATTGGGAGAATACGTTTTATATTTCAAAACGCCCACGTCGTATAGTGAGTTGTAAGCAGGGCCGGTGCCATATAGGTGAGACGACGAGGCGATCGTCTCAGGCAGTGA
The DNA here is from genome assembly GCA_907164885.2 of Dolomedes plantarius. Classification (NCBI taxonomy): domain Eukaryota; kingdom Metazoa; phylum Arthropoda; class Arachnida; order Araneae; family Dolomedidae; genus Dolomedes; species Dolomedes plantarius. The sequence goes on along the minus strand of OU015491.1, from coordinate 140,349,400 downwards.
ATAGGATTAGACGCCAAAATGAGACACAGCAGAAAGACGAAAATTTCAATGAATAACGAAAATTTATTAATAGTTTAATCTAATATATCAAGAATTCATAAAAATATTCAAATATAAGCTAATGTTTAGGCTATTTTTTTAAACCGCTGAATTTGAGATCATCAGAAATAAATTTTGAGTGCCTGTTTCTAAATGTTGTTGTAGCACAAAGAATTCTGTTAACACTATATATAACTGTAGAAGCAGTTGAGAGATGTTTTCCTAACTTGAAAATTTTAAAGAATTATCTACGACCAACTCAAGATCTATTGAATCATCCAGAAATAATTTCTACAGTTTAAAGTTTCTAAACGTTGTTGTAGCTCAAAGAATTTTGCTAACACTACCTATCACTGTAGCAGCAGCTGAGAGACGCTTTCCTAATTTGAAAATTGCAAAGAATTATCTACGAACAACTCAAGATCTATTGAATGATCTAGCAATAATTTCTACAGTTTAATGTTTCTAAACGTTGTTGTAACTCAAAGAATTCTGCTAACACTACCTATCACTGTAACAGAAGCTGAGAGACGTTTTCCTAATTTGAAAATTGCAAAGAATTATCTACGAACAACTCAAGAGCTATTGAATGATCTAGCAATAATTTCTACAGTTTAACGCTTCTAAACGTTGTTGTAGCTCAAAGAATTCTGCTAACACTACCTATCACTGTAGCAGCAGTTAAGAGACGTTTTCCTAACTTGAAAATTTTAAAGAATTATCTACAACAACTCAAGAGCTATTGAATGATCTAGCAATAATTTCTACACAAGAAGTGGAACAAAAACGAATAAATTACAGAGGTGCTATCAAACAATTTTCTGCAATAGAGGCTCGAAAAGATTTAGAAATAGTTTTCATTGCATAAAAAATAATATTAAAATTGTTTTACTGTTCCTACTTTCTTTATGTTTTGTCATTCTTTTAAAATAAATGTATATATTTTTTTCCAAAAATGTCCTTTATTCTAACAAGTATACTAGTTCTAATAGAGATACCATTCATTATAAAAAAATTGAAAAGGCACTAATTTTAAAATTTCCTCAGGCGTCAAAACGGATTGGCCATACTCTGGTTGTAAGCATAATGAGCTTCGGTGGAGTGGTCTTGGGTTCGAATCCCGACTAAGGCTCCGAAGGACTTTTACTGTTGCCCTTATAGGAACCAATGTTGGTTCACGTATATGGTGATTCCCCAATAAAGAAGCTAACAAAATTGTTCGTTGTGGATGGGCGAATGATACCAACCTGCCATGTTGTAAAAAAAATGTATATTTTAAGCATGTTATTAAACGCAATTATTTTCCATTCCTTCAGTTTTGAAAAACATACAATTTGGCGAAACCAAGTACTTTCCAAATTAAGGTAAATTAATCGAAGTTACTTATCAGCGGCTATGTGTGTTTTTCTGTGACTGTATATCAACTTCAACTCAGACACCAAAACGTCCAGTAAAATATCAACCCCATAAAAAATTAATTCAGATGAAACTGCGATGTGAATTTCTGAAAAGATCTTCCTTGTTTAAAAAGATAGAGTAAATTTATGAAAAAAAAATATCGCAATTATGTTAATCTTTATTAATTCTTTGTCAATATCTCTCTGTCACACACATGCATACATGCGTATAAATACTTAAATTTATCTAATTTAAAATAATAACTCAGAAGACAATACATTTCGTAGCCAAAGATTCAAAGATTAAATATTATAAAGGAACATGTCAACAAGTGGAAAATCTCATTTACAGAAATTTCTTTACAAAATATTTATATTATTCGGTGCCAAAACACTTAAATATGCAACGAATTTATAATGGAATTGCTAGACAAAATTTTTGTGAATATTTAATAGTCTATTCAAATATATCCTTGTAGTTTAAATATAAATGTTATAGAATCATAAAAGTAATTTTCTGAGACTGCATAAGGGGAAATTTATTCATTCCTCCCAAAAATTCTGATTATTGCGCTTTCATTCCATTAATTTCTTATTTGCAAGAATCGGAGTTCCTTGGCGGAGTTGATAAAGAACTGAATTTTGATATTAGTGTTAGATTATTGACTAAAATCCTAAACTAAGAGATTTGAACAATTAATTATATGTATTTAATGATTTAAATTAGCTCAAACAGAGATTCTTCCCTGACAAAATAGTTTTTATCACACTTTAATAATTACACAGCACTTTTCAAAGAAATTCTGTGTGAGGAATAATATTAATAGCGCTTACCTCAAACATTCATGTGGGGTGGTTTTCTACACAGATTCCATGTTGAGTTCTCTTGAAACTACTTACCAACACCGTAATTTATGAGGAAAATTTTTTTCTCTTTTGGGAAGGAAATTCATGAATAATTCTTTTCGTGTTAACCTTTAGCTTACGGGGCCCCTTTTTTTTGATTCCCTCATATATATTTATATATATATATATATATATATATATATATATATATATATATATATATATATATATATATATATATATATATGCAAGATGATAACCCGTACTTCGCTACGGAGTACATTCAAATTAAACACAATGGTCAATGTATGCAATTAATGCCAAAAATATGTATAAATATATTTATAATAAATACAACGATCAATGTAAGCAATTGATGTAAAAAAAGCGAAAAAATATATTTATAAAAAAATTGTAACGGATATTTTTATAGACAAAATAATGTAGAAGAAAGTATTCAAATTAAATCTAATAGAACATACTAAAGAATATAGTACAGTTAATATAGTACAGTTTGAGGAACATATCTTTTACTGTATTTTAATATTTTTTTTGATGATGTCCAATCGCCTGCCGTATTAGCAAGAAAAGAAAATTTTTTTTGTCTATTTAGCACGTGACGATATGCACGTGACGATAAATTTATTTAAAGTACCAGAATAAGAAATCACGTGATCAGCATTTAATAAATTAAATTCTAAAAATTAATCTTTAAAAATTAACCAAAAATCAGAAAATGGAGATAAAGATTTGAAAAATATTTCATTTAAAGGAATTTTTGTGATCTTTCTCGTGATATAAATTTTATAACCCTCAAGTAATTATTTTAAATGCAAACTTAAAAAAAGTTACTAAAACAGCTTAAAAATTTAATTTTAAAAGATCTAAGAAGATTTTTCAAAAATGTTTCTTAGTGCACCCCTACACTATAAGAATAATCGCCATGCAAAATTGCAGCACTTTAGGTCTAGCGGTTTGGTCTGTGCGTTGTATGTCAGTCAGTTACGGAACTGTTATATATATATATATATATAATCATATTCATTCGCGGGTCCGTATCTTGCGATATATGCTATCCCATCCCATAATGTAAAGGTTAATAACTTCATCTCACATAATTCTTACATTAAAAACTTAACTGTAATACACTACACCATGATGCAATAATTTTTTTGTTAATTAGTCTGGATAAATGAATAAAAGGGGCATTATCTTCCCTTCAATTAATAATTTATTTTATAACAAAAGTATATTATAGTGATATACTTTTGATAAAAAACTATACGATAAAAGACTATTAAAGTAAAATTGTAAAAGTAACTTTCTTAAATACTTTTTATACTTTTTATATTATTATATAAAAATTATACTTTTGATACAAAACACTTTACGCAAATGTCAAACTTTGTAGCTTAGACAGTACACTTTTAATTTTATTTTGTTTCCGGTTAATTTTTAAACTAATCTTATGTTTTTCTTTCTTGGTTTCTGCCGCTTACAGTTCCAATGAGGCAAAACAGTACCGTAATCAATTTCCTAGATAGGAGAAAGATGTTGGAAGAATTTAAGGGAAGTCGATTCAAGGGAACGAAGGAATTATACAAAGTTTGGCGTTTCATTTAAAACAACCAAATTTTTATGACGTAACTGTTGACATTAAAACGAACCAAATTTGCTAATTTGTCAGATGTAGATTAATATAGCTCAGAGAGACTACATTGAATATAATAGGTATTAGGTTTTCTATGAAAAAATTATTATTGCTCACAATTCTAAGATTAAATTAATAAGACTACTCAAGGATTTTCAGATAACTGAAGCAGATAAGGGGGAATTTGAAAATCCATGCTTTTATAACTTGAAAAATAGTGGTTAATATTCTTCTTCGACATTTAATTTCGGATCTTCGAAAGCGTAATGGATGGATATAAGAATGCCTTTATTTTTTTTTCAAAGAAGAGACAGTTTATGCCATATAAAGAATAGCGTACATAGGCTTTAAAATAAGGAAAGAACGATCTTAAAATTTGGTAACCACAAGTTTAATATTTGTCACAAAGAGAGAATCTTGGATGAAGACCTAAGAAAAACAGTGGAACGAGGAGTAAGTAGCTGCAGCAAGCTATTAGATGGATAAATATAGCCTCCCTAATTATAACGTTATAAGATTTTTTTTCTTTAGAAACGTATTAGTCTTAGTTTTTTCCCAAATAAAATATTATACAATTGTTTTTCTCGTAATACTAACCTGTCACAAAATAGTTAACTTTTAATCATGTTAAAAAATAGAATCCTTTAATGAGTTATAGTTAAATAACGTTGCTCAAAATATTAGTTAATTTCGATAAGTTTAAGACAGTGTCTTTACATAGACCTCAAATCTTTTTTAGAAGATATTTTCTCGTTTCAAATTTTAAAATATTTACTTTTAATGATAGATTTTCTAGTACATTAGCTATCAAATATTAATAAATATATAAACCTATAATTTTAATGGGACACGTTAAATAAACATACTTTTTCATTCTAGTTAAAGGTCATATATTGTTACTTCGACTCATTTCCAAAAACTTTTGGACCATTCTTTATTCTTTTAACACATTCTCTCTAATCAATATTTACGTTAGAACTCCATTGTCTTGAAACATTTCTAACAAGTCGCTTTTTAGTGGAGGGGGGAGGATATTTTAAAGTGCTGGTGGTAGACTCTTTACACTTCTCTTGAAAAGGTTTTGATAAATGAGTCATTTATTTGTCATTATCTTTTCATTGCATCATATCGTTCCATGTCATTAGTTGTTAATATAAGTATAATAAATTAAAATTTTAGAGGGATAATGGTCCTTGCACTGATTCATTACTTTCGGTTGGGTTTCTGTTAATAAACGTCCAAACTATACACTGCATTGTGTATCGCATGTGGGAATTATGCTTGGAGAATGAAGTTTGCTTGAGCTATTATTTGCGCTTAAAGATTCATATATTGTTCAAAGATAAATTATTTTTCTCCTGCAATTAATTATATCATTAATTACTGTATCCGAAGCCCTCAAAAACAGTTTTTTTTTTAAATTAACTAAACTTTATGCCCTTGTAGGTAATTTATAGTTACTTACAGTTAACACACACATGTATATATATATATATATATATATATATATATATATATATATATATTTACGCATTTATTTATTTATATGTTAAACACATGTAGAGTATTAAGATGTTACAAAAAATTTCAAGAAAATTTGAAAAAGAAAAGAGCTATAACATTTTTGCAAATGTAACGACTCTAATATATTAACGCTTTTAAATTCCGAGGCAATAATCATAATTTGTTCAAAAATGTAAAATTTTCTCATGGTAAAATTGTTAGTAACTGACGCTCAAAATCTACACTATAACGTATAATGTTCATTTATATGTTCTATCGGGGATTTTAAGAAACATTTGACATGTCTGATTTTGAATATTAAGAGATCTATTCAAGTTGTCTTGTGCTTCTCAAGACATTTTCATTAAAATTTTATTGTTCTTCACAGCAAAGTAGACCCTTCAGACGACCCAATAGAAACAATAAAAATTAAATTGAAACAAAATTAGGAAATTAAATGATTAAGAGTAGATACTGTGGGAAAAAAATTTATTATCTACATATATAAAATTCTACAAAGCCAATTTACAAGCTCATTCGAATAACTAAAAAGATACAAATTTAGTGAGTTCCTGTTATTTCTTAAAGAAAAGCATTATATTTAGAAATGTATTTCATTAAATTTTTAACCCATTCTTAACTTTATCAACTACTAAAAAAACCACTTATGGAGGGAGAAATTAAAAAATATATATATTAAGGGTCTTGAATTTCTTCTCTTTAACCAGAAAATTTCTCGGAAATAATGACATTTACGACGAAGTTCATTCGACAAAGTCGTTGGGAAAAGATCTTTAATAGAACTAAAACACCCCACTGCAATGTCTTGTTATAGAGGTCTTAACTTTGACAGAAATGTCAGAGACAGATCATATTAGTCAATACTTTGAGTTCACTATCTACACTCATTACGAGAGATTTAACTGCAAAATTTCTATAAAGCATATCTTTTGCATCCTTTACTTCCTTCATCGAGCCATCATTAAAGTAGCAAAAAGAATATCATTAATGAAATGCTGTTTGTACTCCGTAAAATCCCTATGCAACGGGGAAAGACAGCATTCCTGAGAAACGTAGTCGATTAAAATTCAATGAGCACAAAAACGAGTGACAAAGGTTATTATCCTGAGCATTAATGTCTTATGAACAGTATGATTCACAACGCTCCGTGCGACGTCATTAAGGAAAGTGAATGACAGTTTTAACTTATTTTAAAAAAAAGACAGCAGTTGAGTCTGTTTTCGTACAGAAAAGGGGATATTTCATAGATTATAGAAGATACTTTATCATCTTTTTTTCTCAAAGATGTCTTTATCAGATTGTTTTTAGCGAATAATTAGTTTGTAATTACCCGTTATTTCTGCGTGAAAAGATGTTTAGTTTTGTATGATAATGAATACAGAAGAAAATTCAAATATATTCATATTTTCATAACTGGTTTGAAGAGTTTAAACACCGTTACTGGAAAATAATATAAAATTTGACATTTTAAATAAAATAGTTATTGTAGATTTTTTTAATGTCCTGTGAGTCCAAAAGGGTCGACGTAAGTTTAAGCTAAACTTTTTTTAGAATATTACCTGTCCTATTGCATTCTTAGCTACACTAAAAGTGTTGCGTGTCGGAAGGCCTTCCCACAGCCAAATTTGTCTCGAAAATAAACCCCAAGAGCAATGGACCCGAATCAACCTTAGAAGTAGTGGCATAGAACGGAAATAATTAATTTTTCCGCTCTCGATCGGACAACAATGGAGGTACGGGGAAGGTTCTAAGACCTCCTTGAGTGTTGGGGGTCCCTAAAACCCGGGCGCACTCAAATTTCCTCCAAACTTAAAACCCCGGGGCGCAGGGAGTGACCAGGGCTCTGACGTGTCTGCGAAGTCAACGATCCCGCCCTACAACAAGATCACTTGTACGGTTCTTTACTACTCAGAAATAGCACGCAATACACAGACGCCAATCAAGACTTCTTTGAAGCTCTTGTAGACTTGAGCGCAGCCAGATTCGTCCCTAAAATAAACCGTGTGGCCGCGAATCAACCTTAAAAACTGTAACGCCCCAGAACTGAAATTAATGATATTTCCGCCGCTTCCAATCGGGCAGAAATTAAAGTATCAGGATGGTTAGACGTCCATATCACAAGTCGATGTGTCCCTGAGGTCTGGGCACAGTCAAAATTAAAATCCCGGGACTCGAGGCTCCGGCAGGTCTGTGATGTCGGCGAATCCGGTCTACAAAGAGAGCGCTTTTCCCGCCTCTTTTGGGCCAGAAAGAGCACTAGATATGACGTTCAAAGAGTTTCAAATTAATATAAACTGAATAATTAGACAAAGTTTTACATATATATATATATATATATATATATATATATATATATATATGTGTGTGTGTGTGTGTGTGTGTGTGTGTGTGTGTGTATATATACACTCATGGACAGAAAAATTAGCGCTCCAAGAAATAATTGCGGGATCGTAACGAAACTTGCAATGAAGGTACGTGTCGGGGAGATATGCATATGATTAGAAATGCAGCGTGATTGCGCATTACGTATAGCCGGTAGGGGGCTTTGAACATCGTACTCTGTGGAGTATAAAACAGGTAACCAAAGCTTGTTTGAGTGTGCTGAATCATTTACAAAGGAAGAGCTGAGATAGACATGCCATTACGCCGTGTTCGAAGACAATATAAGCAGTTGTCGCAGTTTGAGAGGGGGAGAATCGTCGGGATGATGGAAGCTGGGTGGTCAGCTAGGCGAGTAGCTCGTCAATTAGGCCGCTCTGATTGTGTTGTGAGGAGGTGTTGGGACCAGTGGACCCGAGAGATGTCATGTACACGAAGACCAGGCTCATTACGCCCTCGACAAACCAGTTGTCGAGAAGACCGCTACATCGTAACAAATGCCCGCGTACAGCCAACTGCTTCATCGGCCGCCATCCAGGCACAGGTAGCACCTTCACTAGGGGCCCCTGTGTCTTCTCGAACCATACGAAGGCGCCTGGCTGAAGGACAGTTGGTATCGCGGCGCCCATTACGTGTGCTGGACTGCAGCGGAATGGAACCAGGTCGTCTTTAGCGACGAATCCAGATTCAATCTCGGCAGTGATGACAATCGTTTTCGTGTGTGAAGAGCCCGTGGTGAACGCTTCAATCCTGCCTTTGCTGTACAGCGACACATCGCTCCCACAGCTGGTGTGATGGTATGGGGTGCCATTGCCTACAATACACGGTCACCCTTAGTATTGTTCCGTGGCACCATGACAGCCCAGCGGTATGTTCATGAAATCCTGCAACCACATGTGTTGCCACTCATGCAACGGCTCCCAGGAGCCATTTTTCAACAAGACAATGCTCGGCCTCATACGGCAAGGGTGTCACAAGACTGTCTCCGCACTGTTACTACCCTTCCTTGGCCTGCCCGATCCCCAGATTGTCTCCAATCGAGCATATCTGGGATCATTTGGGACGACGAGTTGGGCATCCCACGAGTTTGAACGAACTAGAGGCAAGGTTACAGCAAATATGGAACGAAATGTCTCAAGACATCATACAGAACTTGTATGACTCAATGCCCGATCGTATCGCATCGTGCATTCGCGCTAGAGGGGGTCGAACGGAGAATTAACTCCTCCGTTCTTTTGTCTTTTTCTCTGAAATAAATTATCCTTTTTCTTTGATTTTCTTATCATTTACTTATATCAAAGTAGTCATTACGTATGTAAAATTTCGTTTCATTTTGACGACTCCTTCTTGGTGCGCTAATTTTTTTTGTCCATGAGTGTATATTATATATATATCGTTGACATTCTTAGGTATATATAAAACAGTTCTATATATATAAAACAGTTCAGTGACTGACTGACTGACAGATAACTCACAGACCAAGCCGTTGGACCGAAAGGGCTGAAATTTTGCATGGCGAATCTTCTTATAGTGTAGGGGTGCACTAAGAAAGATTTTTGAAAAATTCTTAGTGTTATAGAGTTTGTGGGTGTGATCTCGTAATAGTAATAGTTAATGACACCATTATTCTGAATTATGAATAACACATTCATTTATTAACATTAAACATATATATATATATATATATATATATATACTAAATTTCAATATTGATAATTATAGCAATATTAAAACCATTCATCATCTCAATTAATTACTCATAATTTTCTTAACATTAATCATATAGATTGACCCATTCAACTATTAAACCTGTAGCATATTATTACTCATTCATCAATCATATTACTTAATTCATTTAATCTGACATTGCTCTCATCAGTATGCAATTTTTAATCCCTAATTCTAACTTGGATTATATTACTCAGGGGATTTATAGACTTCTGGCAGTAGGTAATAAAATTTACCTCCGTTTTGTTTTGCAGACAGCACTGGAATCAGTCGCAGGCAGGTTATCTCGCATCGATTAGTGGGCTTCCGTTGTTCCTCGGGATTCAGTCCTCTCCGGTGAACGCATTTGTCAAATTTCGCTGGACGACGCGGGATGGCATCTGGCGATTATCGGTACTCCACGGCAGGGTAGGCTCTTTTCCGACTGGGACTTCTATTTTATCATTTCTCATCATTGACTTGCAGGGGTCAGGCAACATCTTTCGGCTCCAGCGTTCAACTGGTTCCTCCCTTTGCATTGACTTCTATACCATAGCGGTATTCGAATAACGGGCGAATACGTGCGCTGATTCTGGGCGCAATATAGCAGATACTCTCAAAAAATTATCTCTTACATGGCTGCTATCTCATAGCGGTATTCAAATAATCGGCGAACACGGGCGCTGAGTCAGGGTGCAATCTAGCAGATACTCTCTCTGTCAAAAAAACGAAATCTCTCTCTCTTCTTTTTCTCATTTTCTTTTTTGTTATTATTTAATTTCGCCGTTCCTCCCACCTTAATTCCATTGGTTCAGCATCTTGCGTCATTTTTTCTACTTTTAATTTTATTCGTTTATTCTCACCCCTAAGTCTTCTTTACTGACCACTCTGAGTGAGGATCGTTTCTCATTAAATAATATGACATTCGACTCTCCCGCGGTTCTTCTTAGAATTTTTCCTTTCTAGAAAATCTTGTATGTGTGCGGCCGTTTTATCTTCGCCAACAATCACCCTTTTCTCTTATTGTTCTTTTTCGGTACCCTGGCTTTTAACTGCCCCCTTTCAATCTCTTTTCTCTTCTTCGGGTCTTTTTGTGACGCATGGCGCCACCTCATTCTTTCGTTTCTCATCCCGTTTATCCGACTTAATAGGTTCGTCTGCTTCCCAAACTCTTTAGAATGTCACACCCCACAACACTTACTTTAATTAAATTTGTTAGCTTTTTTTTGTAACTTTGTTTCAGTTTACATTTAAAATTATAATCTCTGAGTTTTAAAATTTAAATCACGAGAAAGATCATAAAAGTTATAGAGTATATTTCACTTCTACCCAGACTTGGGTGTATGCAATTTGAAGTGGCACTCTAAATGAATTTGATACAAACACAGTTTATACATGAAACAATGTTTATTGAATTCGTTGCACATATAGAATTTGCTTTTACAGCAATAAGCATACGTACTACTTGTACGGAATATAAATTAGCATTGAATAAAAATATACTTTGCAATACTCACAAACTAGAGAGTCCAACCAGCAGTTCTCCAACGTAAACTTTGGGCCCCCTAAGCACAAGCGCCGGTTAACACCTGGAGCTGCTTACCTCATAGCTCCCTCATGCTTATCTATCAACCTTTTATCAAACTATTTACTTAATCAAGCTGCATGGTATTTATACAAAGCGCGTATGCCGAAATTATCATATCTCAAGCACCTTCTTTAATTTTTTCACTCAAAAGTTCGATTCTTGGGAATCGAATCTTATGCATACCTTACAAAGTTCCTTTAAAATGAAATCTTTTTCGAATCTTTACCTCCATTTTCTGAATTTTTTATTGATTTTTAAAAATTAATTTTTAGAATTTAATTTATTGAATGCTGATCACGTAGTTTCTTTCCTTTTTGTGAGACTGATTAATCACGTGCATAACAACGAAATAAATTGACAAAACAAATATTCAAATACGGTAAAAGATAAAATTTAACCACTAGACTAATTGAGATAGAAGTTTTTTAAGAATTTTATTCAAAATAGTATGTTTTATGGACATTAAACATACAAATTATATGCATACATTCATCGTTGTATTTAATTGGAATAGTTTCTCCTACATTATTTTGTCTATTAAAATATCCGTTACGATTTTTTCACACACACACACACACATATATATATATATATATATATATATATATATATATATATATATATATATATATATATATTGCATAAACTGCTTATATTGACCGTTGTATTTAATTTGAATGTATTCCATAGCGAAGCACAGGTAATCAGCTAGTTTTATATATACTGCATGTAACATTATTTTTAGGCCATAACGTTATTTAAAAGCTGTGCTAGTGGTGCGCTATTTAATGAAAAGTGAATACAAATGTCTGGACATATTACAGGATATTTGCGAAAATATCCGGATTTTTGCTTTGATCCTTCGACCCTAACTCCCACTAATTTGGAAAGCTGATTGCATCTCAGTATTGTGTAACACATATGCGTTGTAGCGTCACGACAAGTAGGTAAGGCGATTCTCTCTGAGGCATTTTTTAGAAATTTCACAACTATTGATCCATACCAAGAAAAACAGAGTTCTAATTAACAAACGAAGGCCAAATTTTTAAAACAAAAACTCAACAATTTATTAACAAAAAAAATTAACATTTAAACAGTGCAACATATTCAATTAAAATCCCGTGCAGATTCACAACGTACGGAGCCTAAAACGCACATCGGCACAGGCCGCGTTCTCTAGCGTCTCTCTCAGCGAGGGGGTCGGCAAGCGTTGGTTACAGTTTCTTCGTAGACGCCGAACTTTATTACATTGCAGAAACGTTAGGATGACAGTTTTACTGGCTGCGTCTGTGGGAAAAACATTTTTTAATCCCCCCACGTGTTCCGAACTGGTGGGAACGAGCAACACATTCTTTGAAAAACACGCAGGTGTGTTTCAAGCTCTTGTGGGGTCTCGGGAAAAAATAAGACCATATTTCCAGTACGCTACAGCTCCTCCACGCTCCAGGAAACTTTTTCTTCGCAGAAGAAAAGTTTGTCCGTCGACCACACTTACACCACAAATAGCACAGTTTGTGCACCGGCATAAAGAGGAGTTGAAACAAAAACACATAGTACCACCTTTAACACTCAAGTTGCAACCAAAATTAAACAAAGCACATAACCAAAATTTTGAAAATTTAATGACCTATTAAATTCGCGTTCAGTGCATTTATTTTGTAAGGGATAACATTTTCAATAAAAACTCTTAAATTCCATAAATCAATATTCATTCACTGATAAGAAACAAAAATAATACTAATAAACACTTAAATACACATTCCAAAATACAAGATTTATATACCTTTCTATTGCCTAAAAAATCTATTTAATTACACATATAAGCAATATAAGGTAAATCAACCTCCGGCGTATTTAATCTGGATTTTCAACATGGGCTATCCCTTTATTAATAGTTAAAAAATACAAAAACATGATGCCCATATGAACCACAGGTGGATGCATAGTGCACCTCATTCCAGGCTTACAACCCGAAACGAAATACAAGTCAATCAAATTCTCTCCCGACCGATCTACTTCCGAAATCAACTCTTTGCACTTCCTCATCACCTCTCCCAACGCAATATGTTAACTTCCTAACCCAAAAGATAAACCGGAACTCTCAGGATTGGATAGTTTGGCCCTTGCAGGTAACCCTGATCACTTAACCGAAATTCCAGCTTCTGAAATGACCACAGAATTTGCCATCTTTACATCTATCTCTATCTCCTCTCCCACATTCCTTTCCAAACTTAACACCCTTTTATCAATTCCGAAATTTTTCTGCTCTCCCGGGAACACTTTCAATTCTCCTAAGTCTTCGTTGTCATCTTTCAAACGTGAGTTGTGTCCCTCGGGTTCATCGACCTCCTGCCCTAACAGTAACTCTTTCTTCCCATCCCCACAACTCTGCTGGCCTTTCTCAGATGCCCCCCGAATGTTTTCAAAACAAAGCAAGGTTACTCCCTGATTTTCCTCTATCGCAATTTGAGCCAACGAAGACTCTTCTGCGAGTGAGTCCCCCAACACTCCCGCCTGGGTCTGATCGACCGTAATTATTACGGGGATATTTTGTCCCCCCTCTGCGAAACCATCTTAATCCCACGTTCCCCCGATTGCAAAACCTCCCGCACTACGCTCCCCTTGTCTGCGTTCTCGAAACCGTAAACCAACCTCTCCTTTCCCTCCACACAATTTCGCGGAACAGAATCCGATCCACGACTGTTTTCACAGCAAATGTCTACCTCTTTCTTCTCTTCTTCAATTTGTTCAGAATCATAATTCACTGTTTCCATTATCGTATTCTGGGGATATTCTGGGGTCGTCAAACGGGCTTGAGATATAATTCGCGGATTTTTCCAATTCGAAAATCCTATCTGTTTCCACCTTCTCCATAGCAAAAATCCTATTTCTTTCCGCCTTCTCCCTTTCCCTAGCCACTTTTTCCTGCTGTAATCTATCTTGTATAATGGTCTCAAGAATACCCCTAACAAAATTCTCCTCGTAATTTGGACTACTCTCTATTAATTTTTTTAGATGGATTAGTAATGTATCAGGGGCGGGCTGTTGATTCAACCTCATCGCCAAAATTTTCAAATCTGCTTTTCTCCCCCTGCTTAGATAAGCCATTTTTACACACTGAATCAATCACAAATTTATAAGCACAAGTCAGGAAAATTTTTAAAAAAACTCAAAATAACTAAAATACCTTCAATTAAATTTTCTTCGTGAAACCATGTATTTTACAATGGGATGATACACATAAATAAACAAAATACCAAAAATATCATATATAACACTTTAGCTTAACTTTTCCAAATTGCAATAATAACTTTTTCAAAATCAAAACATTAGATTAACCTTTTTAATATTCAATAACACAGAAAAAAATACCTCTACATAGCAAGTCGTTAATTTATCGTTTATCCCGCTGCTATAATTGAGATATACAGCTTGTATATTTTCCACAAAGGCACTAGTTTAGTCAACCTTTTATTTAAAAAAACTCAATTAATAACCAAGTAGCAAACGTTAATCAACACTCCATACCGCTACAAGTATTAACCGGAATATACAGTTTGCATATCCAATACACAAAGGCACTAGCTTAGTTGACCTTTGGAAACAATTAGAACCTTCTAATTAACAACGTTAGTAAACGCACAAAAACTCTCAATACCTGCTTTTAAAAAAATGATCCAGAGAAAAAAAATACCACTGTATCTATTTTTTATAAACAAACAGTTTGCAACAGGTAGCTTACCCACAGATATAAAAAAAACTCAATAAGAACTGTTTAAAAAAATTATCGAGAAAACAAATACCATTCTATCTATTTTTTTAAACATTTTAAACAATACAGCCAGGGTAGTTTTTACCCTCCACAAGAATTGCAACCACATCTTGCATCATAGCTAGCTTAGCCATTCACACGTTACATATAAACACTACGATTGCAAAATACACTACTTTTCCCCACAAAACAATTGCACTGATATGTATTTTTCCAGCAATTCATCACAACTTAAAACTTAAAATTATTTCCGAAAAATACCTATCCAAAAAAAAATGCAACTTTATCTAAAAGCAGTACTTACAGCTTTTTGCAGGCAACAGCGCAAGGGTCATCTCACAACACAGCTCACACTGTTGACACTTTCCCTTCCAGAAAATCTGGACCGCAACACGAATCCACTCAAAAACGAAACTGCATCAGACGCCGAAACACTCAATTTCACTGCACAGTCGAAAACACGGGGGTCAAAAAACCCTGAAAACACCCCTCTTCTTGACCGCACCATGAAAAGCACAGGAGCATCGGGATACTATCACAATTCACCTACCTCGACGCTGGGTCGATGACCTCACGCTGAAACTTCCACGGAGAAACGCAGTCACTCCCCCGCTATGACTTCGTGTTAAAATCTGCACATGCTATGGTTCCGAGAAAATGACCCGCAATTTGGCATACTGAACTCTGCTTTCGGAAATAAGAAACAGATAGGGATCCCTCCGCTGAGCACCAATTAAGGGTATGCTGTAGCGTCGCGACAAGTAGGTAAGACGATTCTCTCTGAGGCATTTTTTAGAAATTTCACAACTATTGATCCACAAGAAAAACTGAGTTCTAATTAACAAACGAAGGCCAAATTTTTAAAACTAAAACTCAACAATTTATTAACAAAAAAAGTAACATTTAAACAGTGCAACATATTCAATTAAAATCCCGTGCAGATTCACAACGTACGGAGCCTAAAACACACATCCGCACAGGCCGCGTTCTCTAGCGTCTCTCTCAGAGAGGGAGTCGGCAAGCGTTCGTGATAGTTTCTTCGTAGACGCCGAACTTTATTACATTGCAGAAACGTTAGGATGACAGCTTTACTAGCTGCGTCTGTGGGAAAAACGTTTTTTAAATCCCCCACGTGTTCCGAACTGGTGGGAACGAGCAACACATTCCTTGAAAAACACGCAGCTGTGTTTCAAGCTCTTGTGGGGTCTCGGGAAAAAATAAGACCATATTTCCAGTACGCTACAGCGAATTGCACATTCCCAAGTAAGAAAGAACGGAATCCAACAGAAGAAATAATAACAACAGAACCTTATACAATTGCTCAAGCCATAATATGTATCGAGTAAGTAGATAGAAATTTTAAAACTTACTATTAATGCAGCTAGTTATGAACAATACATAAATCTATTTAGAGTGTAAAATCGTTTTACTCTAAACATATTCAAATCAAGCATGTTATATAACAGAAAAACTTTAATCTTCAAAACATTATTTGTATATATGTACACATGAGGTTTAACATTTTCTTTGACAATGACACTCCCATATAAAATTATTTTTAAAGTTTTTTTTGTGATTTAATTGAGAAATGTTAAGGTAAATTGTGGTAAGAGAACATTTGAGAGATATGACTTAATCTTTTGAAAATTCTTAAATGCTAAAAAAAATTACATAATAATCTAAGAATCAGTTTGGTTTATAGTTCACTGAACTCCTTAACTATTCTAGACCTATTAAAGTTTATATCCCTCGAACACAGTTATGTTTATAAATATGTCTAACCCTTACTTAACTACAACAAAATGAAAAATTTCTTATAAACTTTCAGAAGATATTTGACTTTTAATCAGTGTTTTGTGCGCCATCGATATAGCTTGGTAAACATTTTTAAATCTTAATTAAAAACTTAATTATTTCTTATTAAAATCCTTTTAACTCTCTGTGGCAAACTTTTCGACTAAAGACTTTTTCCTTTAACTATTTTACATACCAATGAAATATTTACGTTTAAGAGCTCAGTCCTATTTTTACAGCAATCTACGCCATTACTTATTAAACATGTCAGAAACATATGCGCAGATTCTCACACTAAATCTGAAAGGAAAAAAAACTCTTTCATTACTTTTCTATTTTTAAATCTTGAGAATTACGTTTGTATTCATTTCAGTTTTAATTTTTTTTCACCGTTCAGCCGTTCTGAGAAAATAGCATTTTACAAAATATAGTTTTCTGAGCTATGACGATACCAGCAAAATAAAATAGTAGGTAGATTTTTTTTTTGCTTTTCAACGGTTTTGAAATAAAGGAAAACATTTTAGGAATTCAAACAGTTTTGAAAATATAAATAATAGCATTTTTCTTTCAGCAACTAAAGCAGCTTCTTAAATCGTAGGTTCCAAAAGGAGACATTAAGTTTAGATAGAAAATTATTAAATTTGTTTTTAGCGTAATGAAAGCTTTCATATTTTTTTTTAATCTCCTCTCTCCTTGAAAAATTTCTTACAAGGCTATTCCTTTTGCTGTTCACTTAAATGGCAGATTCTTTAAGAATAAAAATACGATTATAAATGCTGTTACATTCTACATTAATATAAAATGAAGTACAACGTCATACATATATGTAGGGGAAACTCTTGTACCTAGGGCCAGCTATTTTCAAATAGCAGTATCTTTACTTATAACTAACTTACAATAATAAAAATAGTTTGTATACATTACGTTCTTTATTGTCTTTAAATAAAAATCAGTTCAAGTATAGAAAAAAAATTGTAAATGATATTGAAAATTTAAAAAAGTTTACAAATGGCCCTAGGTACAATAACACTATTGTAATAACACTATTCTACCTAGGGCCAGTTATTTCACAAAACTGAAATTGTTGTTTACAATAAAAAAACAATTTGTACGCTTTATTTCTTTCATGCACAGTTTCTAAAATCATCGTAAGGAAGAAATGTTAATTGTAAGCAATGTTTTAAAGGAAGAGATGTTTATTATTCCACATTTTAATTCGCAAAACTGACGCCAAAAATAAGTAACAAGCACTGGCGTTCTGAGCCTCCAACAGTTTTTGGTTCAGGCAGTTCAAACAGAACATAATCTCTGTTAATAACATAAGCTGTATCATTTAGATACAAAAATTTATCTAAATCCTTACTGAGTCGTTTCAGGTATTTAGATCATCTGTAACGTCAACTACTTCTGCAATGTAAAAATGCTTTAGTTTTTCCGCTGTCTAATTTCGTCAAACAGAAGTCTCCCTTTTCTAGTTCATCAATAGGCCTTTCATCCGCTATTACAGAATCTACGTAGCTCGCAGAATCTGAAGAGTTTATCACTTCAAGTGATTTCTCAGTTGTTTCAACATCACTTTCTAATGTATGTTTTTTCCATTGTCTTCTTAATGATCCCACATAAATTTTCTGTTTCAAACACAGATTTCGTAACCTTTTTTTAAACAACCACTTTTTTCAATTTTTTTGCTTGAATTTCATTTTTCTGTGATCATCAGTGTGAATTCTACACTTGCGAGGTTTTCGTCCACCTCTTTTGTACCAGAGGCCATGGCCCTAGGTACAAGACAAGATTATGGCCCTACGTACAAGATATTGATTTTGGCAAAATGGCTTCCATAGCCAAATACCTGCAGAAACAAAACTTTGTTTGTATTTCATTTTCTCCTTTAATTATTGCAAAAATTATCTGCTATACATTAAAACATAAGTTTGCACTTACTTTCACAAAATAAGACTTCAGATTGATGTGAAAAAATTTAGTTTTGATCATCAAATCAAGACTTTCTTTTCTATTTAACTATAGCTTCTTCTTGCTTTCATTAAAAATGGTTGTTATGATTTGAAACAGTGTTGTCACTCACTCCAGTGAGTAAAAATGCTGTAAAATAATAATTATTTAATTAAAGCATGGTGGCCCTAGGTACACGATGGCCCTGGGTACAAGAGTTTCCCCAACATATAAACGTGCATAGAAAGGTAAGATACATTGGGAATAGTGACGAAAGTTAGTTTGGGGTAAAAACGACTGCTTCTGACTTCTTATCCGCAAACAACGTATTCTGATTAAGAACAAGCTTTGTCTTTTAGTGGAAATATGTATGTGGTGTGTAAAGATATTATCAATAGAAATATCAATTTGATATTGAAAAATGTTTTCAAGAAGCAGTGCATAACGACAGCATGTGTATCATATCATTAGGATTAAATATATTCAGTAACTGCCTAAAGAGAAAACATTTTGGTGTTTTTTAAACTAAAAATCTTTATCTGATTGAAACAAAATCAAATTGCTGACAAGAAAATTCTCTTTTTCCAATTAAATGACATTTTCAGAGTTATTACATTTTTAGAAATTATTTCTTTAAATTCGCTGATGATCCGGATGAACATGAAAATAATTAAATGGTGTTTCATTTTTCATTTCAGAAGATGAGTATAAAATACGCATTTGGAACGTTTAATAAATGTCAGGAATTCTTCGGAGAAAAATAATTGTATATTTTTGGAAAAAATTAATAAAAATCTAGCAATTAAAACCAGCCCTAGTTTACTTTAAAATCCTTTTTAACTGAAAAAAAATATTAATCATAGAAATCAAACACAAAACGCATCAATATTTAGTTTATTATTGACGCTTGTAGTTTAATATTCCACTTTGATCACATACACAACTGCTTAAAAGACTTCTAACCGAAATGTCAGTAGATTATGCCTGTTCGTTTCAGTTCTAACATTGCTTAAGTAGAGTTAGCAACTACAAGGCATTCACTTCCACGGAGCTCATTTACGCTTAAACAATTATCAAACTATGTGAAGGAATATTGCTTCATTAAGCAACATCATGATCTTAAATGTTATAAGCCTTAGAAATCCTCTGACCAGTTCGAGTATCAGACTTAATTTTTGCACAGGTATCTCTTTTAACAGTAATGTGAGTTATAAAGTTCTGCTTTCAATCCATACTTCGTTATGCAGTGCCCGGGTAAGAGTACAGTATGAATAATTTCGTTATTTAAAACTCGGGATTCTTAAACATTATAACAAAATATTTGATTGAGGCAACGATTTAATGAGGTAAAAGGACTTTATAAAATTCAAAGGGCTATTAAATTTTTGAAACGGTTAAAAGAAGAAACAAATCTAACAAGTTAAAAAATCACAGCAAAAATGTTAAGTGTTAGAATTTTTGAAAATATTCTAACATCACAACACGGTTAAATTCAAAATTCCCTTCTGTATTCTTTATTAGCATCATGACTTGTTTATTAATATAATTGTCATTAACATTCGCGGATGCATCCAATTTTTCAACTCGACAATAATCCTCCGCACGTGCAGGTAATTAAAGGGAATTTCAATTAAATTACTTTGACGCACGTTAGAGCTTTATTAAAATACATTATTCACCTAATCAACAAATTCGGCCAGAGAAAACCGCAAATATAACGCTGTTTCCCATTTCCAACAGTACATGATCCTGCCTACAAGCACAATGTAATTTCTCGCATGACTTCGCGCAGTTAGCAAAACACAGCTATCCATGATAAATGGTAATATTCGGCTCGGACCACAGAGGATTTACATCAAATCATTAATAGCTGCTGCTGCGGATGCCACACTCTAGAGATTTAAAATATGCTGTGTTCATAATCGATTCATTATTAATATGTATCATTCATTACAAATCTATAGCTGATAAATGGGGCTTGAATACACATAGTCGACAGCTGCAAAAAGTTAAAGAATATGTTCTGCTTGTTTTAAAATTCATTATCTGTCATTTATTAGATAGAAAAGTAATTGGTATGGAAAAAAAATGTGATTGATTGTGTTCGTATTTTCAGGAATATCTCCTTGGATATCTGCTTTATCAGAGTATATAAATGCATTCTTTGATAAGACTAGCTGAATACCCGTGCTTCGCTACGGAGTACATTCAAATTAAATACAACGGTCAAAGTATGCAATTAAATCCAAAACAAAGTATATATTTATAATAAATACAGCGGTCAATGTATGCAATTAATGCCAAAAGAATGTATACATTTATAATAAATACAACGGTCAATGTATGTAATTAATGGCAAAAAAAATATTTATAAAAAAATTGTAGGGGATATTTTTTAGACAAAATAATGTGGAAGAAAATATTCAAATTAAATACAACGGTCAATGTATTAAATTAATTTGTATGTTTAATATCCATAACACATACTATTTTGAATTAAATTCTTTAAAAAATTTCCATCTCAATTAGTCTAGAGGTTAAATTTTATCTTTTACTGTATTTTAATATTTTATCGTCAATTTATTTCGTTGTTATGCACATGACGCAAAATTAGTTTAACGTATCACAAAAAGAAGAGACACCACATGGTCATCATTTAATAAATTAAATTCTAAAAATTAATCGTTGAAAATTCCCCCAAAATCAGAAAATGGAGGTAAATATTCGAAAAGGGTTTCATTTTAAAGGAATTTTTATAATCTTTCTCGTGATATAAATTTTATAATCATCAAATTATTATTTTAGATGCAAATTTTAAAAAGTTACAAAAACAGCTTAAAAATTTTATTTTAAAAAATCTATCAAGATTTTTTTTAAAACCTTTCTTAGTGCACCCCTACACTATAAGATGAATCGCCATGCAAAATTTCAGCCCTTTAGATCCAGCGGTTTGGTCTGCGCTTTATCTGTCAGTCAGTCACTGAACTATCTTATATATATATAGATAATTATTAATTTGTAAGAATACAGTATGCATAAAAGTATTTATAACTGAGGTATTCATTGCAGGCTAGAAACTAATATAATTCTTGAAACTTTTACTAAACATTAAAAAAAATTGTTCTAACGTTAAAGAAACTTTCTGAAGATTAAAAGACAGGCAGTCCTATCGTATAATAAAATGATGATGATCATTAGTAACCTAGAAATGTTTTCGTTTTCCCTATTTCAAGGCCATGCCTATATAAACAAAAGAAGTAAAAAAATAAAGTAGAACGCAAAATAAATTTCGCAAATTTTAGACCTCCTTAATGTTCTTATCAACAAAAAAGTAATAGAGGTAGATTAAAATGCAAAATATTCTATGGCTTTAAAACACACGTTTGGATCCCTTTATGAGGAGTATTCTTTAAAGTGAATACGTAGAGAATGTTTACAAACATTTTAAAGAAGCTTTTAAAGATTACACCTGTATACTTGAATAAAACAATGTATTTGGAAAATCTAAAGTATTTCTACAGACCTAATTATTCTAAAATCATTAAAAACTAGACACAAAAACTACTTTTCAAATATTATATAAGCTTAATCTAAATATTTAAATCAATTCCGTGACTGACTGACTGACAAATAACGCAGAGACCAAACCGCAGGACCTAAAAGATTGAAAATTTGTATGGCGATTCTTCTTATAGTGTACGGATGCACTAAGAAATATTTTTGAAAAATTCCCGTTAGATTTTTTAAAACTAAATTTTTAAGCTGTTTCTGTAACTTTTTTTTAAGTTTCCATTTAAAATAATAATTTGAGGGTTATAAAATTTATATCAGAAGAAAGATCATACAAATTCCTTTAAAATGAAATTTTTTTTCGAATCTTTACCTCCATTTTCCTATATTTTGTGAATTTTTAAAGAAAAAGCAATTTCATTATTTTTTCATTGTAATTGTCCTAACATGTACTCCATTGCGAAGCACGGGTGTTTAGGTAGTATGCAAATATAGTTGTAAAGATTACAGTTTATCCATCGTAAAAATACGTAAATATCAAAAGTCATCGGGCGCATTAATAGTCCTTACTGTGACTTAACAAACATGCGTTCAACAATTAACTATCATCCTTTAAAGATTAAATTCAGTCTATGATTTATTAATTTACAATAGAGGGGTTATTATAAACTTTAAAAAATTATACTTTCCCCATTGGTTGCACATAATGCATCATTTCGTACTAAATGTAGCTATACTACCTAATTGAAGACAGATGACCGACAGATAATTCATCAGTGATGGACTTGGGATAATAATGATAATAATGTCAGTTCCTCCTGTGAATTCAAATTTGATTATCTCTCGGAGGACCAGCTTACAAAACTACATTTTGATGATACATAATGCAAACGTACTTAACGGTGATTGAAGGAAATAACATTGGTTGGTATACTGACAGTTATGAATTCAGTTTGAAAGACTATCTTTCACGGCTATTACAGACCCAATATTTTGAGAGTATGAGTACTGTACATTAGTCTAATTATTTTCATTTCCGATTATCAGTAATCCTTATAATTACCATCTAATTGTGCTGGGAAATAATTGGGTAAACCATTAAAATAAATATACAGCACAGTTTCCAAGTGCAAACAATAAAAGGTCTCTATGCAGAAGCTGTTTAGTCACAAATAAGTAAATTTTTTCATTTATTGTAAATTACATTTCCGACATACTATAAAAAATATTTGAAACGAATTGCCATTTAGAAAATTAGCCTCGTCATAATAAGAGAAACGATTCTCTCACTTAAAATATTTCATTCTCCGAAATAATTTTCTCCCTAATAGAATTTTAGAAATTTATTTGCTAAAAGAAACTTGATATAAAAAATCGTCTTCATTTCAATTAAATATCTCAACTCCTAAACATTTTTTGCTGGGTTTCATGAGTATAACACATCAATATGAAAAATTTATATACACCTAATTCTGTTTTTACACAATAGATTCGTTCCTGAAGAATACGTGTAAAAAAAAATTCGTGTAAAAAAAGACGTATCTATGGAAGAAAAGAAGATTGGTTCCAGATCTAAAAAATCAGTAAAAATAATTTTAAAAAACCATATGAAAATATTCATTTTAAACTTATTATTTTATTCTAAGAAAATACACATGCAATAACATGTAATGAAAAAGAAAAAAATCTTCATAAACAAAAAAAAATTGTTTCGCACAATTTTTTTTTAATTCATTTTCACTTTCTTCCAATAAACGGCGCATAAGTTTGCGTACGACTGGAATATCACTGCTATCATTAGAAATGCTGTGGACACCGTCTTCTTCCACTATTAATGAAATTTTTTCTGTGATCTATTGAGCAAAATCAGCACGAGTCTCCTCTGGTGCTGAGGATTCACCAATTTTACGAACGAATTCAGTTATTAGCCGTTGTGTTCGTGTTTTGGTTAGGCCGTTATATAATTCTCTGTAAGAGGCTGTCAACAACTTCAGTTCACGTTGAAACTTCCCAGCGCGTTCCTCATCAGGATCATGTTAGACAAAATGATTACCCAATTTTGTGGGCAGTACCAGACCTTCTTTTATTAAATCTGCATTTAGAACATGATCATTTTCTTCGTGATCAATACGTTCTGTGGGATTCGGAGTTTTAAGGACAACCTCTAATATTCCATCTTCTCTTAAGGCTTTATCGACTAATAATTCATCAATATCTTCAAACGATAGACCATCGAATTCTTCTCCACTAATTGTGTGTGCCGTTTTAATGATGTTGGGAAATTCAGTCGTATTCGGAATGATGGGATCTTTGCTTTTTACATATTCTGGTTAAACCGCTTTCCAACACGCATTCAAAGTTGCTGATTTTAATTCAGTTAACGCTAATCTAACTTGATTGATACAATCCATAATTAAGAATTTCTTCCATACATCAATGAATGTTAGTGTTTCATCATTCAGTTTATCCAAAACGTGTTGGAATGTTCGATTTACGTAGAATTTTTTTAATGTTGCAATTATACCATGATCTAGCGGTTGTATCAAAGATGGAGTATTAGGTAGCAGAAATAAAATTTGTACGTTTGGATGTTAAAAGACAGGATGGCCAGGTGCATTGTCAAGAATCAGAAGAACTTTAATTTCGAAACCTTTATCATTCATGTAACGTCTGACTTCTGGGACGAAACATTTGTTGAACCATTCTGGAAAGATATCAGTGGTCACCCAGACCTTGTTTGCCATTCAAGGAACAATTTATTGATGTCTACACCTTTCAATGAACGTGGGTTTAGGGCCCCTTTTTACCAGCAGTGATTTCAACATACGATCTCCTGAAGCGTTGGAGCAAAATAATAAGGTCACGCGATCCTTAGCTACCTTAAAACCACCAGCAGTTTTTACGATTTGGCTACGTACGTTCTGTTCGGCATTCGTTTCTAGAGGAGACCACTTTCATCTGCATTCCACACTTGATCAGGAGTGTATCATCCGTCTTTAATAATTTTAGCAAGTTCCTGCGGGAATACTTTTGCAGCCTGTTCATCTGCATATGCAGTTTCACCTTTAATTTTTATATTATAAAAAGCATGCCTTTTAAGAAACTCTGTCATCCAACCTGTACTTGCAGAAAATTCACCCTTTCTGTTTAACTGAGATGTAGTGCTTGACTCCTTTTCTTTTATCTATCTATAAATTTTTAGTGCTGTTTGCTTGATGACATTTCCATCTACTGGTACGCTTTTTTGTGACTTATCTTCTATCCATATTACCAGACCCTTTTCCATCTTTATCTTGACAATATATTTCTTGCATATGATGATAAATTCACACTTACTTTGGTTCCAGAACATACCGACTTCCTTATTACAGATTCATTTTTCTTAATTGTTCTTATCGTAGTTTAATGTGTGACAGAATAAAAGAAGAAAATGTTTTTGCGGACTGAATTCTTGAATCAAAGCAGAACTGGATACACTATCGCCAAAAATAATACGCCACAAACAAAATTTTGTTTTCTTAGAATTTATGATAGCAAAAAAAAAAAAAGAAGGAAATTGGATTGTACCGCTGGTGTAAAATCAAAATGACTCGTGTAAAAAGACAATGAAAATTTATTTTGGATTCATGTTAGATCAAATTCGTGTAAAAAAAGTTCGTGCAAAAACAGAATTAGGTGTATATATATAAATATAAATATAAATATATATATATATATACAAGGTGCGCCCATAAATAAACCGGACATTTTTTTAAATAAGAAAAATAATACTCACCTTCAAATAAATTTATCTCCTTCAAAATAATCGCCAAAGGAGTCTATACAATTTTTCCAACGTTTCTTCAACTCATCGGAACACTGTTTATAGGCATTGGAACTAACCATTCGCAAAATACGCGTAAAGTTTGATTTGATATCCGAGACGCTTTCAAATCTCTGTCCTTTCATGGCGATAAATCAGGAGAATATGGTGTGTGATTTATCACTGTAATTGAATGCTTAGCAAGATACTGTTATACAGAAATTGCTGTATGGGGCCTAGCATTATCGTGTAAAAGAAACCATTGCCCAGAATCAAACAGTTCCTTCCTAACTCGCCTTAACCTGTTTCTTAATCGAAAAAGCACCTCCTTGTAAAAATACTGATTAATTGTTTCATTTTCAGGAACAAATTCGTATTGAAGAAGTCCTTTCTAATCAAAAAATGCAAAATCCATGCAAGGACAGAGATTTGAAAACGTCTCAGATATTAAATAAAATGTTACGCGTAATTCGCGAAAGGTTAATTCCAACGCCTATAAACAGTGTTTCGATGACTTGAAAAACCGTTGGAAAAATTGTATAGACTCTTTTGAGAATTATTTTAAAGGAGATAAACTTATTTAAAGGTGAGAAATATTTTTCTTATTTATAAAAAATTGTTCGGTTACTTTATGGGTGACCTTGTATATATATATATATATATATATATATATATATATATATATATGACAGGCGTGTGGTTTGCATGTTCTCAGATTAATTCGAAGTCATCATGTTAATACTGGTGGCGAGTGGTAAGTAGTCTAAATCCAATAAACAAACATAGTTCCAACTCAATCAAGCCAATTTATTTCACCTTCCAGCAACCACTGATCCAAGTACCGCATATTTGAGCTCTCGCCATTTTCAAATTATGGACCCAGCTGACACGCGTCCACTAGCAATGAATTAAATCCCGCCGTCTGATTAAACGCTATTGTTTTTCTGCCATCCAAAGCCACCGCGCATGCCCACATGATCTCTGTGACGCATACACCGGCGATGAACCATGGGTGTGGCTACAGATGTCAATCAATCCAAAGGGAATTTCCCCGATTTCTCTCGATGTATTTCGAACCAAGATATGAGAATAGTGGCGAATTACGCCACGACAATAAATTAATTACTAACCCCCCTTTAAATTTAGAATAATTATTTCGTTCCCGCTTAAGTCCGACAACTTCCCCCCCTTGAAGGCGTGCACACAAGGAGTAGCTAATTCCCTGTGGCAACAACCCCTACGATAAAAAAAAGCATTACATCAGTAGACTGGAAAACATGCTGAGTAGGGACGTCTCTCTACACAACAGGTTCCAGTGAAAACCCCCTTAATTAACCGTTCCCTTAACAACCCCTGGATTAATTCTTTCTGTTCTGTAAGACTTGGAGCAGTGGTTTAAAAATACACAGTTTACAATTTTTCAAGTTACACAAAAATTCTTGAGTTGTACAATATTATATCACTGATGACTTGAAGCAAAATAGGAAAATATTACAGCATTATCTCTAAATATATCACTATAAATTCAAAATATCACCTTAATTATACCAATATATAATCTCAATAGGACATCACCTGAAAAACAATGTCACTTCAAAAACTCACCTAGGAACAAATTAATTGAAAATCACAAAATAACTATTACCCATTAACGTGGAATGTTAGTAGCATTTTACAATCTAAAGTACTGGCTTTAATACTTTCATCTACCTCGTTGAGTGGTAATGTAATCAACAGTCCTGTAGGCTGTCCACTCATCTTATAATTTTATAACAGTTCCAGTTTAAAATTCTACAAATATGACTTTATTTACACAGATTATGGTAATGTGAAAATGGAAGTACATGAAAAAATATTTAAATATATGAAAGACAAAACTAAATGCGGTCGACCGGCTTGTTTGGAGGCCTCCTTGACATGGTTGACCCTGTAAAATACTCAGAGACACAACATATTAATAATTGAAAAAATATAAATATTGATCAATTTCCCATGGGATTATTTTTCTCGTATCTTGTACTTGCCGAACGACACAAATGTATTTTGACATCAATTACAATACAGTTTATCTTTTTAGAGCTCTTTTATACCTTCGACTTACTTATGAAATACAAACATATGAAATTACACATGAAATTCAAAATTCTCTACATATTATTTACACTTCAAAATTTTTCCATAACACAAAAATCTGATTCAAATTTATCACAATTCAAAGTTATCAAACATTTTATAATTTACACTTCATTCACCTTAATATTTCACAATGATAGATTCATTATGTAAAACAATTCACTTTTGGTACTGGTGTACCATTCCTTCATCTGTGTACATTCTGTTTAATTCAAGGTGTATGTTTTTGTTTGTGTGTGTTTGTGTAGTTGAGTGAACAAGTGCATGGTTGGGTCAGAGGAGAGCAGGTTCAACAATTTCCCACCGTCTTAACCACAACCGGCAACTCTAAACAAAATTCAGAGTGAAAAATTGGTGCGTATAGTGCACGACACTGAAACTCTAGGTTGGGAAAGGCTCAAAAGAGATCAGTATTCACTTACTGACTCCAGAAAAAGGTAAGGATTTAACACCCAGCCAACCAAGAGGAAAAGGGCAATCCGTTCACTCATGAATTCCAATGGGGAAAACACGAGTCAACAGAAACCTGAAGGAAAAGGGAGGACAAAGGAGCGGTCATCCCAAGCCTGTCTTTAGTCATTCTTATTTAAGTAATATTTTTCAGTACATTATGACTGAGCATGTGAAGTAAAATCTATTTATAAAGCTACAAAGAGGTTGGGACGACTTCCAACGCGTGGTTAGGTGTGGGGGAGAGGACAGAGCATTCAAGAAAGAGAAAATTTACTGACAGATGAAAGAAGTAGGAGTGTCACAGTCGATTATTAGCCCAGGAGATCCAGAAAATCACATACAAAAGTTTTCTAGTAGAAAGTTTAACAGTCCAGTAGAACGATAGTTTTTCCTCTTTTTTTTTTTTTTTTTTTTTTTTTTTTTTTTAAATATATGTTTAATTTAAGACAGCACACAACGTTTAACCACATAAGTGGAGTCAAGAGGGTGTTAGGCACCCAACATATAAAATCAATTAAGAGATGGATCTCTGGGATAGGCAATTTGGTCATATTCGGGAAAATGTAGATACAGCTCAACACATTAATGTAACAAAACATTGCAAAGATGGTAACAAAATTTTCAAAATAATTTAGGTTTAGCCAAAGTTCTTTCATAAGTTATTAAATTTCAATTCAAAAATACATAATTATTAACTTCCAATAAATTCAATACAAATCATCTTCTAGTTTACTTTCACAATATTACTTCATCAGTTCCAATGTTATTATTTTATTTACTCATTAACAATCATAATTTTATAATTTCAATTTTTTACTTGTAACTCGTATCAACATTTTATCTTAATTTCCCCCCCCCTCCCCAAAATTGTGCATGAAACAACATTATTGTAATTTAAACTCACTATATGGATGAAAATGCCTTAATCTAGTTGAGTGCACAATTTCACTCTTTTTTCCAGTGTATTGGTTTGGTTTATCAATTTCGAAATTAACATTAGAAAGCTGGCTTAAAATTTTATAAGGGGCTGAATAGGGTGGATCTAATTTTCTTGAATTTGGGTACTTGAATTCTTCGTACATCACTAAGTCACCAATTTTGAAGTTTGACTGTATAAAATTTCTATCATATCTTTGCTTATTAATTTTATGGTGCTGAATTGTTCTTTGCACTGCAATCTTTATTGCTTCTTCAACTGGCGGATAATGTAATGAAGTTATTTTAGGTAATGGTGAGTTATATGGCAAATTTCCAAATAGGAGGTAATTCGGGGAAAATCCAGTTACTCTATGGGGTTGATTATTATATTCGGAAGTTACTTGCTCTAAAATTTTTGTCCATGGAATTTTTTTCGAAGAAGTATTAACTTTACACCTTAATTTGGATACAATCGTTTGATTACATCTCTCATTTTTGCCATTACAATGGGGTCTGTGGGCTGAGGTGAGTAATTGTCTCGTATTGTGCTGTTTTAGGAATTTCTTAAACCTTGAGGAAGTAAATGCAGCATTTCTGTCACTTAATATTTGTTTGGGAACTTTAATTTTGAAAATTTGTTTTAAACAGTTTGTGTATGTCTCACTTGTCACACTTTTTAAAGGAAAAGTCCAAATATATCTTGTTGCATGATCAATCACCAGATGAAGATATTTTTTTGTCGAATTATAATAGTTAAAACCTCCAACTGTATCAACTGAGATTAGGTCAAATGGTTCATAAGCAATTGGCACTTGTTCCATCCGTCCATACTTTCTCTGAGTCGATTTCTTGTTTTTCTGACATGTTTCACAACAACGAACAAAATTTTAAATGTCTAATATTATGTATTGCCAATAGTAAATAGGGGAAATTAATTGTAACATCTTTCTCACACCTGGGTGGCCAAATTTTTCATGTGCAGCGGTTATTAATTTTAGTCTTAATGATGGCGGAACTACAATTTTGATTAGATTTTTCTTTTTTACTGTTAGAAATCCACTATATTTTTTGTACTTTACATTATTAACATTATCGTTTAATTGTGCCTGAATAATTTCATCTGTGGTTAGAAAATAAGAATATTGTGATACAAAGTGGCTTATTGGGTTCCTTGATAGCATATCAGCTTCATAATTATATTTACCTTTAATGTGCACTATTTCATAATCATACATGGAAAGTTTTAAAGACCATCTAAACAGTCGTCCAGTTAAATTTTTAATATTTTTGAGCCATTGTAAGGCTGAATGATCCGAATGTATTGTGAATTTTTTTCCATGTAAGTAACAATGGAAACGGTCAATAGAATCAACAATCGCCAAGCATTCAAGCTCAGTGACTGCATAGTTTCTTTCGTGTTTTTTCAGTTGTCTTGAGTGAAAAGCGATTGGGTGTAGTTGGCCATTAGGGTGCTTTTGCTTTAGGACAGCAGCAACTGCTTCTTGACTTGCGTCGACAAAAAGGTGGCATGGGTAATTTGGGTTAAAAAGGGTTAAAATCGGTTTTGATATGAGTTCATCTTTTAGTCTTTGGTAGGAATTTTGACATTCCTGGGACCAATCCCATTTTACATCCTTTTTAAGTAATTTGTTTAATGGAAGTCTCAATTTTGCATAGTCTTGTATAAACTTCTGATAGACATTTATGGATCCCAAAAATCTCTGCGATTCTTTAACATTTTTGGGTGGTAGTAATTTTTTTATTGTTTCAATGTTTACATTATGAGGTGAATATTGTCCTTTAGAAATCTCATATCCTAAAAATTTTATTTCTTTCCTAGCAAATTGACATTTTGATTGGTTTAATTTGATATTTTCCTTTTCACAAATTTTAAAAATTTCTTCTAAATGTTTCATATGTTCATTAAAGGTTTGTGAAAATATTATTATATCATCAAAATAGTTCAAAGCATAATTGATTTGGTATTTATTTAGAATTTGCCTAATTGCTCTCTGGAAGACACTTGGTGCATTTTTCCAACCAAACGGTAGTCTTGTCCATTCATAAAGTCCAAAGTTTGTTGTGAATGCCAATTTTTCAGTGTCACGGTCATGTATTTCTATGTGCCAATACCCTGAAGTTAGATCTAATGTTGAAAAAAATTTGGCATGGGCTAGTTGATCTAGTAAGTCATCAATTCGTGGAATAGGTTCAGAGTCAATTTTAGTAATTACATTTAATTTTCTGTAGTCTATGCATAACCTAGTTTTTCCTTGGCCTTTTTTCATTGCTAATGTTACAGGGGCGCTAAATGGAGAATGTGAGGGCTTTATAAAACCTGCTTTTAACAATTCGTCTATTTGTTTTTTTATTTCAGCATTTTCAGTTTGAGATGTGCGATATGGTTGTTGTGCAATTCGGAGCTCTGAAGTTAAGTGTATTTTTTGGGGTTCTAATTTTATTTTTCCAACGTCATATTTATTTTTTGAAAAGATATGGTCGAAAGTTTCTAGAATGTTTTCTAAATGGGGCCAGTCCTCGGGTATTTGCTCTGGTGCTTGGAAGTCCAAAGCATCACCGGGCTCTTTAAATAGAGTTTTCAGTGTATCATCGGGGATACCTGATATCTCCTTTAAATTTTGAACATAATTAGTATTTGCTATTTTGTTTGAACTCTCATAATTTATAACTGGATTTCTCATTCTTTGGTTATTATCAACATTTAGGGTTTCAATGTCATTGGAAGAAACATTATACACATTATCTTTCACAGCATTATTGTAAACAGTCCTTTCATAGTACTCAGGGGAGTGATCACATCTTAAATAGTTTCTTTTTACAAAATTTCTACCTTTATGATACCTTCTGTTATTATTTTCAGCCCGATAATTAAAAAAATTTCTTCCTTCATATACACTTTTGTTTACATTTCTAAAGTTACACATATTTTTGTTTTCATAATACCTTTTACCATTATACATGTTATCACAATAATTTTTACAATTTTCTCTTTGAACATTCAATGCATATGGATTAACAAAATTATTATTATTATTACATAGTATTATTTCTTTATTACATTGGAACACCTTTAATTTTCTTAAATTTATTTCGAGACGAAAAAGTCTCATATGTTCTAAACTTAGCAATACATAAGGTAGGTCACTCTCAATGACCCACATTTCAATTTCTCTAGTTAATTTGCCAATTGTTACATTTGTTTTAATTATTTTTGTTACAGGTACTTGACCATCAGTTTGATTTAGTACCATATTTTTTAAATTTAATGTTTTAAAACATTTTACCTCTTTAAGTAATGATTGTGAAATTATTGAAATTGTACTACCGGTGTCTAATAAGAATTGAAATGTTTGTTCACTCACCCGAGCTTGGATTGTAAGTCATCTGTTATTTGCATAGTATCCTCTATGGTTATTTTGGTGTCTTCTGTTGTTATCTTCTGCACTTTGATAGTGTCTCTGTTCATCATATCTTGCCGTATTGCTGTAATTTCCTTCATTTTGTCTTCTGGGTTGATCATAATTAATCCACCTCCTTCTGTAGTTTGGCTCCGAGTTTCTGCACGCTGTCTCACTGTCACCGAAGTTTCGACGATCGCCGGCGGTAAAATCTCTTCTTCTTTCCGGAGCGATACGAGGTGCGGACCGTGGTACCGGCAAATGTATTTTTCTCGCTTTTTCCAGCCATTCGAAAGGGGTTCGTATCTCTTGCAACGAGAGCAAAGTTCGTATGTTTCCTGGCGCGTCTAATGACAGTGTTTCTATTATTTCACTGTCTGTTTTATGAAGTTGTTTTCCCAGTTCTAGTTTTTCCTTGAAATAGTGGAAGAGGTCATCATTGTCATTTAATTTTAGTGTCCTAAACCTTGTAATTAATTCTTCTCTGCTCTTTGAAAAAATGGACAGCAGTTGTTTTTTAATATTAATGTAATCTTCTTTATATAGTTCCGTGGATATTATAACTTCTTGAATATCCGGGCTAACATACTTCATCAGGTTTTCTTTTTTCCATATCTCATTTACTTCGAATGCTGCGCAACGTTCTTCGAATAACTGGAACCACTGGTAAATGTTCTTTATCTTGTTATTGTCATAAAATGGAATCGCTAATGTTATGTCAGTCTTATTTTTTCTTTCGAACGGTTTTTCTTTCAATATTGCTTCTTGAATTTTTTCTGTGCAGCTTGGTAAGTTTTTAAAGGTAGGTTTCTTTTCATCATTCGCTTGATCGACATTTTCATTTCCGGTGTTCATTTGTTCTTGAATCCAATTGTCGTCGAGTGTGATTCCGTGGTATTCCTTTTTCACTTCAGTCTTCGATGCCATGGTGTATTATTATTTTTTTATTTTATCGTCGTTTCATAAATTTTCGCACTGTAGTGCTAATCCAAAAGTGAGGCGGGTTTTTTTTTTCTTTTTCCCTGCGTAGTTCTTTTCAATCCTGCGCGGCTCTTGACAGGCGTGTGGTTTGCATGTTTTCAGATTAATTCGAAGTCATCATGTTAATACTGGTGGCGAGTGGTAA
The DNA here is from genome assembly GCA_907164885.2 of Dolomedes plantarius. Classification (NCBI taxonomy): domain Eukaryota; kingdom Metazoa; phylum Arthropoda; class Arachnida; order Araneae; family Dolomedidae; genus Dolomedes; species Dolomedes plantarius. The sequence continues at coordinate 140,315,392 of OU015491.1, read as the reverse complement.
GTAGTCTAAATCCAATAAACAAACATAGTTCCAACTCAATCAAGCCAATTTATTTCACCTTCCAGCAACCACTGATCCAAGTACCGCATATTTGAGCTCTCGCCATTTTCAAATTATGGACCCAGCTGACACGCGTCCACTAGCAATGAATTAAATCCCGCCGTCTGATTAAACGCTATTGTTTTTCTGCCATCCAAAGCCACCGCGCATGCCCACATGATCTCTGTGACGCATACACCGGCGATGAACCATGGGTGTGGCTACAGATGTCAATCAATCCAAAGGGAATTTCCCCGATTTCTCTCGATGTATTTCGAACCAAGATATGAGAATAGTGGCGAATTACGCCACGACAATAAATTAATTACTAACCCCCCTTTAAATTTAGAATAATTATTTCGTTCCCGCTTAAGTCCGACATATATATATATATATATATATATATATATATATATATATATATATATATATATATATATATATATATATATATATATATATATATATATATAATTGTGGAGCGAAAAAAATTTTTTTTAGTTTTTTTCTTTCCTGTATCATCAATCATTGATTCATGGCCCAAGATGCAAAAGTGCAAAATTTCAACCTGTTTTGAAAATATCTTCAGGTAGCGCAGTAGAATTGAAATTTCGAAAAGTAGTATAAAAAGGCGACATTTAAAAAGGTGGTAATAAAACTCAATTATACATTTTTATTTGTTACGCAAATTAAATATATTATATTAAAAAGCATTTAAGCGATAGACTCTTTCTTAATAATGTTTAAGTATTATTTTCAGAAGTTTTTTGGACTTTGTGTTTCGTGAAAATATTGAGATTTTGTCTCAAAAAGTAGCAAGTCTTGCCTAGCTTTTACCTTTGTTCTTATTTCACCGTCTCTTGCCTCTGAACCACAAACAGATAATGCAGCCTCCTTTACTAGCTTTACACACCGTTCTACTGCCTATGTATGACAAGGAAACTTCTTAAAATACAGGAAATTGTCTCCTAAAGAAATCCTAGTCTTTATTTCCGTATCACTGTAGTTCATCGTCGTTCACTGTTTCACTGTATTTCATCGCCGTATCAATCGTAATTGCATTACCCGAATCAAGTGAAAGATGTCCTATGTACTTAGAATCTGGCTCAAAAATCAAAGAAATATGCTCTTCAGTCTTAATTCTAAGTACATAGGACATCTTTCATTTGATTCGGGTAATGCAATTACGATTAAAAAAATTATAGTTCAGTTTCTAGAAAAAAGTTCCGAATTTCATACATCGTTGGTGGCAATTGGATGTGACGGTACTGCTGTAAATACAGGAAAACGCTGTCATTAAACTATTGGAAATATATCTTATTCGACCGTTAATGTGGTTTGTGTGCCTAGTACATGCTAATGAATTACCACTCCGTCATCTTTTCGCCAGCCTCGATGGTACCACGACAGGTCCAAATAGTTTTTCAGGAAGCATTGGAAAAAGGCTTGAAAAGTGCCTAGAATATAAAGTGATGATCTTTGAAGCTGTAAGTTCAGAATTGCCGGATGTTAATGCTGAATTATTAAGCACCAATCAAAAATATTTATAGGAAATGTGCTCAGAACACCCAAAGGCAGAAAAGTACGTGTTTTTCAGCTTCGTGAACTTCAGATCAGAGCATCATATTATTACGATTTGATAAGTTGGTGGAAAGAAAATGTTACCGAACCACCAATGACTATTAAATACAGTGATACGGAAATAAAGACTAGGATTTCTTCAGGAGACAATTTCCTGTATTTTAAGAAGTTTCCTTGTCACACATAGGCAGTAGAACGGTTTGTAAAGCTAGTAACGGAGGCTGCATTATCTGTTTGTGGTTCAGAGGCAAGAGTCGGTTATATAAGAACGAAGGTAAAAGCTAGGCAAGACTTGCTACATTTTGAAACAAAATCTCAATATTTTCACGAAAAACAAAGTCCAAAAAACTTCTGAAAATAATACTTAAACATTATTAAGAAGGAGTCTATTGTTTAAATGCTTTTTAATATGATATATTTAATTTGCGTAACAAATAAAAGCAAATAAAAATGTATAATTGAGTTTTATTACCACCTTTTTAAATGTCGCCTATTTATACTACTTTTCAAAACTTCAAATCTAGTGCGCCACCTGAAGGTATTTTCTAAACAGGTTGAAATTTTGCACTTTTACATCTTGGGCCATGGATTAATGATTGATGATATAGGAAAGAAAAAAAATTTGTAAAAAATTTTCGCTCCACCCTAATATATATATATATATATATATATATATATATATATATATATATATATATATATATATATATATATATATATATATATATATATATATATATATATATAAATATATATATATATATATATATATATATATATATATATATATATATATATATATATATATATATATATTTATATATATCACAGAAAAAAGAAGACCTCCTTCCTATTCGAAAGATTTCCTTCCTATTCGTAGAAATAAATCGTTGATAGAAAAATAGGAAATGAAATAATTTCTTAGCATTCATAATCGGTTCTCAGGTATAGGTACTGATATGTCTAATTAGAAATGCTGGTCTTGTTAACATTTAACTTTCAAAATACATTCCGCTCTTCCACAAGATTCTTTTTACTCTGACAATTATTGTAGTCGGTGGAGAATATTAAAATTATTGGTTTTATCCATACTAAAAAATTATGCTAACCACATAAAAATTTCATTTCAATTTTAGGAAATAAGAAGTTTGTTATTCCTGGTATATCCAGAAATCATGTCTTTATGAAAAAATAAAATAAATTAAAATCTTAATGAAATATTCATGATATTAAAAGATATCTGTCTTTGGATGTTTTTCTCTAACTTACGAAGAAATTAATAATTACGATCATAAATTGAGACGATTGAAGTATGTTAGAAATGAAATTATTTCGTTTCAGAAAATTGTAAGAAAGGTTCCCTATTAAATAATAAAATTTTATTTTAAGAAATGTTTTCCAAATCGTCTGTAAAATTATTATTTCAGTAACAAAAAAAAAACAATTTTACGGACCTGTATTTAGTGTATGAAACACTAAATAAAGGTCTGCTAAACTATTATAAAAGATCATCATAAAATGTTTTAAGAACTATTAGACCTTATGGATGCAAAACTATTAACTGATAACTTGCTCATTCAGATGAATCAGTCCCACGTTCATCGCTGTTATTGGGTGAGAGAATATGGCAATAGGAAAACAATATAACGAAACTTCTTTACACGTGTATTCCTTTGTATTATCCTTTTTTAATGATAAAAGTAACATGAAAATTTCCAGAAATATTTTTCATTTTTCAGAGGTTTCTGGGATGAATTCCGAAGTTAATTATCAATTATTTACGATAAACTCAAATGAGAACCAATTTTTTAAACTGTTATGTAGTTCATAGGGGCATAAAATGATATATGTTCATTAAGACGAAATCAATAAGAAACCTATTTCAATAGCTTAAAACTTAATGCACTCCTCACTCTGCAAAACAGAAACACCCCCTTTATAGCAGTTTAACTCCATCATAATTTTTTACACTTTTTAACGAATATATACTACTTTATAATGACTTTTAAAATGCTCTTATTTTGTGTTACATGAATCATAAAAGACGCATTTAGAATCATTAACTTTAAGAAACTTGTGCTATTTCAATTTAGAAAATACTTACTTAGATTAAAAAAAAGAAGGAAATTTTAGTTAGGAAATATGATACGTTGCAAATGTTTCCTGATATGAATGATGCATAAGCTGGAGAATGTTTAAAGTTAAAGTGGCATTAGAGACACCATCATCAAAATGTATTTGAAAGTGCTTAGAATAAAAAACACATTAAAGTAATCTTCTAAAAATCTCGTTAGATATCCGAATGAATTTTTGAAAAAGAATTATATTTCAATTTTCTCCTTCGCATCACTAGAGTGGTGTATGTTATTGTCTATCTTCTTGGAATGCATTTAAATAAAATAAAACTTATATTACTGTTAAAGAATTATATTGTTTATTGTTTTGTGTATTGTGCTTTGCGGTAAATATTTGAAATTGACAATATACATTCCTTTCTTAGACGCTTATATTTATTTTAAGTTATAATTTTTAATAATTTCACTATAAAACATTTCCTAAAACTTTTAAAGACTGACACACAGTTTAATGTATTTTTCTTAAAATATCCCTGTATAAAAGTTTTAACATATGATGTGTGTGCACTTGATGTTTTATATTTTTTAAGCTTTAGTTAGATTCACAAAGTTCTTTTATACTTTTTACTTTAGAGAAGTTACTAAAATTATATTACATTTACTATGAAAAATACCAACGAGGTCCTCATAGATAGAATATGTTAATTGTTCGATTTTAAATTTGAATAACATATTTGTAACCAAGATTCGCTATACCTGTATTTTTTTTAATAAAAGTACCTCAAGGAATTTTGTTGTTAATTACTTTTCCCCATTTAGCTTTTTATATTGCCCAGTGTGTCAGTAACTTATGTTCATTACTTTAAAACGTATTATTTTTCGTGAGGGAATATCACTTATCCATTTAAAGTTTTCAAATTAACAATATCGAAACTTGGGACTCTGACACAAGTGTTATTTCATTGAAACATTAAGCAAGTTGTCACAGACTAGACAGTGATAGCCGTCATAACCACAGTGAATTCAAATACCAGTATTATTATCACTAATTAATTCACAATGCATTATTATAATAAATGGGAAAAATTAAAATTGAAGCTAATGCGGGTAACTTATCTGCTGAATTTTCTCTGAAGACTGACTTCAATATACTTTAAAACTGTTAGCTTTCTCTACTGTGCAATACGTTAAAAGGCTCTTTTCCACTTGTTGAAATGAAGCAAACTCACATCATGACTATGCAACCAAAAGCATTCCACAATTATTCCTCTGCAGTTGGAAAATGCTCTACGAAATACAGTGTGTACATAAATGAATATCCCAACTTTGCAGAGCTATTGAAAGAAAACTGAACAAAGTACAAACTTGCTGTTCACCGGAAATCAAAAATAACAGTTGAAAGTTTGAATTCCACGCAGTTATAAGAGTTGAATGTGAGCCCCTTTAGTAACACGAAGGATATCGAGGTGGCACGAAAACTCATCCCACACTATTTTCAGCACTGAAGGTTTGGTTTGGTTTGGAACGCTACGGTCAACTTTTTGTTACACGAGGGCTAATTAGACCGGGACCTACAGTTTAAAGCCGATACCGAACGGCTACAAGCATCCATGCCAACAGTGGGAGTCAAATCCACAGGATCTGTACCGAAGGCCAACGCCCTAGCTATTCGGCCATCCCCTGGCCTTCAGCACTGAAAGGCTGCAGATATGCGTGCCTTAAGGGGACAGGGGACCTTCAACCTCAAATTTTTAAATTTTAATTTTTAAATTTTAATTTTTAACTCTATATACAGAATAAGATTAATTAATATTCTTTTTTACTATATAAAAGACCCTTTGAATTCAAAATAAGAATTTTTTGGCAAAATAATGCCTATTTTTCAAAATATTTTCAAAAATTCTAGCATTTTTCAAAATGCTTCATGCGCCTCCCATATCATTTAGAAACCTTCAATTTTTAATATAGGTTTACCATATATATACATATGAACATAACTGTGCATTGAATTTTTTTTTTGTATAAACCAAAAGTCAAAAATATTTTTTTAATCTGCCTGTTATTATTTTATGTTTTTATATTTTTCTACTTTATATCATGGTCTATAAAGTTGAAAAATATTTGTTGTTTCAAAGAATGATGCCCAGTTTTGTGTAAAATACTTTCGTTAACTATCAAGAGAAATTTTGAATATATCAGAGAAATATTAAAACCCCTGAAGCATTTTGAATAATTCTAACAGTTTTGAAGAGTTTTTAAAAAAATAGGTCTTTCCCAAAATGCTTATTTGTGAATTCTAAGCGCCCTCAATATAATAGAAACGATATTAATTATACTCATTTTGTATATAGGTTAAAATATTGAAAATTTAACAAAACGAAGCTGAAAGTCCCTCGTACCCTTAAGTTCATCAACGTCATTTCGTAGCAGTGGAACAAACTCCTGATGTTTGATGTACCCCAGAAAAAAAAAAGTTTTACTTTGTTTAGTTTTCCTTCAATAGCCCTGCAAAGTCACGATATTCATTTATGTACACACTGTACAATAAAACCTGTTATAATTATGACCCCTTCACCTGAAATACCAATCTTACCAATTAATAGCAACTTAACCAATCTACTTCTTACCAATTAATAGCGACTTCTTACCAATTAATAGCAATTTAAAATTCAAATTAATCATTTCAAATTAATCGTTTTTTGATCAAAGAAACAGTATGCGGTATATTTTGTTCAAAGAGGGTTTTTTGTTTGTTTTTTGCAAAATGGCCAGCGATTTTGTTCTATAAAAATGTTTGTGATGCCCAGTGAACGTTTTTATTTTGTTTTCTCCCGGGAATAATTTATTTCTTCCCCTTTTTCTGCGTGTCTGCTTAGAAACTTCCCTGTATTTCTATTAGCTCATTCAAGCAGTTACGTTGTGTCGCCTTAGTTCTACATTAAATATAAGCTGTCGTAAAGGTAGGTAGGGTCTGTCCGTGATTACTACGGATCTCGACTCCATTACTCTAATTGCTGACCCGGTAATGTGAGTAGATAGGTTAGGTAGCAATTTGGTGTTGTTGTTTTAAATCTGTCAATATGCTAATTACGAAAGATTGTTATGAATTAGAAAACATTAAAATAGTTTCCATACGCAAAAAAAGTAAAAGCTCAATTTGCAAATTTCCAATGCAAATTCAGCTTTTTTTTTCCTCGAGAGTAGAAAAACTCTGACATAAAATGACTTGACACATAGCTATTTTGTCTCTCTTAGCTTACTTCTTGTTCTCTGATTCTGATATAGGAAGCAGAATTTGCTTAGTTTTCAGCTAATTAAAGGTCACTGCTGGCCACCCAAATTGCAACACCAAGAAAGACAAGAGATATCACAACAAAATTGATTTTGTAGATAACATGTTGACCAAGTATCAAATGATTAAATTTATAGACTTCTGTTAAGTGTGGTTCCTGCCAAAATCAGTAGCCAGAGTAGCCGCCATTGTTGGAGATCACCGCTGCCACACGCCTCGGCATTGATTCAAAGAGACTTTGGATGAGTTCTTGGGGTACAGCAGACCAAGCAGCTTCCACACGTTGCCAAAGTTAATCTGCTGTGGCAGCTGGGGATGGAATCTGGGTCAATCGTAGAGCAACCACGGACCACATGTTTTCAATCGGCGAAAGATCCGGAGAGCGAGGCGGCCAGGGAAGCAATTCAATCTGGCGATTGACGAATAACCGTTGGACAATGCGTGCCACGTGTGGTCGCGCATTATCCTGTTGAAATATGGCTGTGGGAAAGCCCTGAAGATAAGGAAGGACAACTGGCTCCAACACCTCGGAGATGTAACGCCGGCAGTTTAAAGTACCGTCAATGCGTACTAGAGGTGTGCGAGAGTGATATCCAATACCGCCCCATACCATAATATCCGGTGCAGGACCAGTGTGGCGGTGCATAACGCAGCTGTTCAGCATCCTCTCTTCACGGTGTCTCCAGACTCGAATGCGACCATCGTGGTGTTGCAGACAGAAGCGTGATTCGTCAGTAAAGACAATTTCATTCCATTCTGCCGTCCACATCCTTCTGTCATCGCACCATTGGCGGTGGAGACGTCTGTGGTTCTGCGTCAAGGGTAGACAAAGCAATGGACGTCCTGCGGACAGACCACTCTGCTGTAAACGGCGTCGAATGGTACGCGCAAACACTGGATGATGCGTTACAGACTGCATGTGCTGTGCTATGTTTCATGTTCTGACTGAACGATCCGTCACTGCCATGCGCATAATTTGCCTGTCATCACGTGAAGTGGTCCGCTGAGGTGGATGCGATCAAACACGCCGGTCCGTCGTACCGTCCTGCATCCAACGATCACATATCCGCATTACAGTTGTTTGATTTCGTCCAACACGACTACCGATTTCCCTGAAAGATAATCCACAATCTCGGTAGGCCACTATCCTTCCTCTGTCGAACTCGGATACTTGATCAAAAGATGATCGCTGTTTTCGACGAGGCATAATTGATCGTTTTTTTTTTTTAAAACCACAAGAAAAACACAATTGCCAAACTTGAAATCGTCGAAATCTCCAAGCCTTAAATAGAGCTTTAAAGTGGCGCCACAGGCGCGCGTGATGTGCGTCTGCGCTGAAATTCTAATCATTTGCATATCTCACCTTCGCTAATGCATGTTGTAAATTTCATGTTATTTGCATGTTTCCTTCAGGGTGTTGCATTTACAGTGGCCAGCAGTGTAATTATTTTCTTCCGACTTCTTTAAATAGTTCTGGTCCTGCATATTTCCTATTGTAAAAGATCGTGTTTCACCTTTTGTCTTATAGCTTGAATAATTACTTTTCAGTCAAATTTCGAGATTTAATTTCTCCTTGTAAAAGCACACAATGATGGGCTGTATTTCATAAGACCTTCCTCTTTCATAAGGCTATTCTTTCCTCTTTAATAAGGTCTGAGGAGTTCTCATAAACTCAAAAATATACTTTCAGGAAAATTTCGCATTTCTTAAAGTGACTATCAATGTTAGTTAAAAAAGAAGTGCCGAAGCATGCAAATTGTTCAGGAAGCTACACGTTTCGTTTAATATTTCTTGTATCAATAATCAATACGGTATTCTTTAGACCATAAGACGTACCGGACAATTGGACGTATCTCAAATTTATGGGAGAATTTTTAGAAAATAATATTTTGGATTTTGTTAGGTATATAAAAATGTTTTTAATTTCTTACTTAATAAAGATAATATATATATATATATATATATATATATATATATATATATATATATATATATATATATATATATATATATATATATATATATATATATATATATATATGTATGTATATATATACGTATATATATATATGTATATATATATATATGTATGTATATATATATATATGTATATATATATATGTATGTATATGTAACATATACAATAAATGCCTATAATATATATATATAATACAATATTCATTTTATTTTAATGTTACCTTCGGGTCATAAGACGCCCTCCAATTTAAAGTCGATTTTTTATGTAAATAGGTGAGTCTTATGTTCAGATAAGTACGGTTTTTTTAATCACTGATATTTCTATTTCAACGAAATATAAATTTACATTAGTATGTAGCTTGAAAAAATAAAGGGGAACGAGAAAAGTAACGAAAAGAATACCACAGTTGCAGATACAGTCATCTGCAAGCAACCTGTGGTTTCAGGAAAAAGTGAAAAACTCGAATCCAGCTATGAAGTGAGAAAATTGCTGCTCCGCATGTGGATCACGTGCGGCTCTAATGGGATTGACTGCTGCGTGGATCCAAAATGAAGCCCCAACGGTGGCACATTAATACGCAACGCCAAAATTCATGTGATTTTCTACAGCGCACTAAAAAAAAACCGCGAGGCTTCCGTTACGTTTTATCGTTAGTGGTTAGCTTCCTCGGCGAACGGAAACATCTCTTTTATGAGTATTCTAAATAAGCAGAATACTCTCAAAACAAGTGCAAATATCGCGGAATGCATAAAAATTTTTGCTAGTAAGTTCTGGTATGTGACTATTTTGGTCTATGAAATTTTCATGAGATGGAAGAGAAATGGATGTTATGGCCGGAAAGCATTTGCTTAACGTTTGCGTAATGTGAGAATTTCTCTATATTTGAGTAAAACATAAACGTACCATTACAAATCGGGACACGTGGGGGTTTTGTAAATCACTTTTGTAGCGAATGATATGTTGTTTCGCGGTAATGGGTATAATTCCTTTTGCTGTTGTTGCAATAAAATTCTTGTTGCAAAATTTTTGGAGGTTGTCATGACTGAGTTTTTAGTATCGGTTTCTCACGTGATAATATACATCAATATGTAATGAGTGATACGTTACGATTATGATATTTTATTGTAATTATATGTAAAAAAGTGGAATGAATTACATTGTTCAATGACTGTTGTTGCAATGAAATTCTTGTTGCAAAAATTTTTGGAGGTTGTCATGACTGAGTTTTCAGTATCATTTTCTCACGTGATAATATACATCAATATGTAATGAGTGATACGTTACGATTATGATATTTTATCGTAATTATATGTAAAAGAGTGGAATGAATTACATTATTCAATGACTGTTCTTGCAATAAATTTATTGTGGCAAAAGTTTTTGGCGGTTGTCATGACTGAGTTTTCAGTGTCGGTTTCTCAGGTGATAATATACGTCAATATATAATAATTGATATGTTACGATTATGATATTTTATCGTAATTCTTTGTAAAAAGAGTGGAATGAATTACATTGTTCAATGACAGCACGGGCATATATGTAATTATTCCACTACACTGCCAGAAATAATGGTTACTCTACCAGAGTAGATTAGAAATTTTAAACTAAACAAAAACATTTTAAAAATGTCGCTTTCTTATGCATTTAGTTTCAATATAAAATGGATAATTCGTTTTTGTTTTAAGTAACAAGCTGTTTAAGGGAATTATGAGATAGACTTAAATTGACTTTATCAAAACTATATGAATAATGAATTAATTTCCATAACAAAATGTGTGTAATAAGGATAAAATAGATGATTTATTTCTATTAAAAGTAATAAACTGTTAACTAAAATATGAGGTAGACATAATAAACATACAAATTTATCAGTACTTGCTGCTTAATTGATTGGATCAAAAGAACGGGAATATTGATTTAATTTCTATAAGAAAATATTATAATTTAACTTACTGTTTCTTCTAAATAATTTATAGGTATTCAAGTTAAATTAATTTAGTATTTTATTTGTTGACTCAAATGTTAGTTAAATTGAAACTATTCATTAAAATGTATAAGCATTTAATTTGATTTATTAACTACACCCTTTAAAATTTCCTGTATTACAATCAGATTGTTAAGTGATCTGCTTGTACAAAAAAAGATCTGTTGCCTTTCATATTCATCTCCGACAAATGCAGTTTGTAACAACATAAATACATGGAAATAAACGGTGTCACAACTCTATATACTTTTTGGTAGATAAATCATTCAATATTAAATATTGGATAATTATTCAATGAAACTTAGAAATTATATAAATCACTACAAAACAGATGGTAAAAGACTTGCCGGCAAAATATACTCATGTGATCAATGACGCTCCAAATTATAAAGGTGGTTACAAAGACACTCTCCATAGAGAACTGGGATCGAAAACGTAACCACAAGTCATGTTATTGGTCTAACATTTGTATTGAAGTCGCATGATGTCATTGATACCCTTCAGTTTCTTTTCAGAAGCGTAGAAATAAGACTAAAATAATCTGAAATAAGGCTGTATTTGAAATTATACAATAAAGTTTCTACCAAGTACTACTTTCAGTGTTTCATTGAGGTTTCTTTAGCTCACAAAACGGTAATTTGAGAAACATTTAGCAAAAGTAAAGGCAACAATAAATTTTGCTATAACTTAGAGTTTTAAGACTGGACTGATTTTCCTGTATCTAAATGAAACCAATCATATTTTCTAAAACATAGCATAGTTAATGCCTATATATATTTTCATTCTACACACTCACTGGACATAATACATTTACACATCATGTGTACTCTCTAAAGAGTTCGAAATGTGTGCAAACTGCATTTGATATTTCTTATTTGATCACGTTTGGGTGATTGTTGCTTTTCTCTGTTACTATTCTCATCAAACAAAAGAAATCTGGCTGTGACAAAATACTTCTGAATTTCAACCAAGGTAGTCCCTTTAACATCTTCAGTGTGTGACTGTAGCAATAATTTTGGGAAGAGAATATTATTTATCCTTGTGTAGCATTTAGTTTAGAACAGTTCCAATTTAACAATACTTTTACATTTGCAATGCGATATAAAACTCAACTGCACATCAATATATCAAAAGGTTTTAGACTGTAGTTAAAGTAAAATAATGCCAAAAAATAGTTATTTTTCTTCTTTTCTCCAGTATTATGTAACCATTGTAAGTATAGCACTCTTCACCTAGAGAACGGCTGTACAAGCTTGTCAGAGACAAAAGTACAAAAAGAAAAACATGCTTGGGGCGAATGAATTTAAGCTTTCCTCACATCGCCAAAATAATTCAGTCGGTAGAGTATTTATCTAGAGAGGTTCGATTCCACTTATAAGTTGATTGTTATTTCTATATATCTTTGCTTTGAAGGTATTTCTGTAACTTTTCTGTTGTGGTAAATATATGAAATATAAAAATGCATTAAACGTAAAATAATAAGTTGATTTTTATGGAGAAGTGAATCTTATGAAGAAATTAAAAGAAAATGGAACTAAAAAATAATGCGTTAAACGTAAAATATTGTGTTAAAAGAAAAATTCAAGACTTTTATGAAAAGTAATTAAAAGTCTGAACTTAATTGCTTAGAATTTTCTGGAATCAACAGTACTAATAATTAAATCCGACTTTACGTTATTACCAGCAAGTTATCAAGAAGGCAAACCTCTAAATTTAACTCTGTTTAAGCTAATTTACAACTTAATTATTTGTTTTTCTTTTCTGATCATTGTTTATAAGTTTATCATTATTCACTAGTACTCTCAAGATGATTTCGTTATAAAAACTTATTATTGTGAAATAGAATGACCAGGCTATCATTCTGTATTATAATATATATTACTGTATGGCTTTTTTCTATGAATAAATAACTAAGAGTCATAATAAAACAAATTTACAGTTATAAGTGAAAAAATGACATCTAAAAAAATATATCTTTTCAGTTAGCAGAAGGTTCCACAGACACTTTTTACATACACAGAAAGATTTTCCAAAACATTAAAGTCTTTTAAAAGCATTATCAAAATAAACCATATTATAGCAAAACAATTGAACTTTTTTTATTATGAGCACGTAAAGACCAGTATTTTTGCTTGTAAATTCGTATAACAAAAGCCCAGTCATAAAAATACTTACTCTTTATTTATAAATGCCAGAAATCATTAATACAGAAAGGTTCATAATGTCAGTATTAGCACGATAATTAATAAAGCTTTGGAGATAACAGTACCATGAAATTTTAATGTATAAAGATTTTATGCTATACAATTTTAATTTAAAATCTTAAAATATGCGCATAATGGGCTTTTTGTAGATATTTTTATAAAAGAAATATAAATAATTGACGAAAAACTGAGGATACATTATGAATTGCAAAAAAATAATACTTTTAAAAATTTGAAATTTTAAGTGACTATTTTCTATAATGACCACAGAAATGTCGCTTACACAATGTTGGTTTTTTGTTTTTCGAAAGCATCCTAATAACTAATGACTTTAAAATATTCTCATACTGAAGTTTACTTAAGAAAAGTCCCCAAAATCACTTACTATTTCAATTTTTAAATTATATATATTCAAAATATAAAGTGCTACGAAATAAATTTTTTTGCGAGAGATTTATGAAGGAAGTAAAATATTAAGCATAAAAAGAGCACTTTAGCTGAGCAATAACATTAAAAGCTATTCTCACATCATTTTCTTCAACATTTAGTATTCGAAAAAGTATCGAAGTAATGACCTAAAAACGCCCGATCTTTGGAACTAAATTTTTCACCAAAAAACATTACATTTCTACCAGCCCCTGACAACTAAAAAGAAAACAAGATTCATAATTACTTCTTCTGTTGATTTAGGAAAGAGCTTTGATAACATATAACTGCAATAAAATTATTTAGCAGCGTTTTTTTATACGCCAGAAAAATGTTTCTTATAACAAGATTCTTACTTTCAGCAGGAGGTTTTATTTTTTTAATCATAACAGGGGTGAAAAAAAAATACTCTCAGCTCTGTGAATGAAAAAATTGCATATGATATGTAATAATTATAATTACACTTAATTGAAAGATTAATGTTAATTGCTTTTGTAAGATCTTAGGGTGAATTTATTTCTTCTTAGTTTGTTGTGACAATTCATTATTTTGGCATGATTTAGTCAAGTGATTATTTTTATTTCCTTACATCTCCGTGCTAGGCGTGAGAAACATTGGGAGAGAAAAAAGCAATTTTAATGCAATTGTAAGTAAATAGTATATATCTCCTATGGTTTCAGACATCCTCGGAAGACAGTTTTCCTTAGCATACATTCTTTGAAATATTAGCAATAAAATAATATCCCTAAGAAATGCGATGAATCTCTCTTATAATGAGCACCTAAGAACAAATTCTCGTAAAAATCAAATTACCAGTGAATGCTCACCATTTATATTTTATTTGGATCTAAAAGAACAAGATGGTTAATTTACTATTTATTTCTTCACTATCTCTTCCGTTGGATATTTCCCCGGATAAGACCTTGTAATAATACAGAAGGTCGTTCACACTTTATGGAAACGATTTTGTAATTTATTTTTGTCAATTGCATTTTAAGATACAAATTTGGCAAACTTCAGAATAATCGTATGCTACTGTTTTGATTGGATATAAAATAAAAGATTTATTTAGAAAATGGCACCTAAAATTGACAGATAGCTCGAAGGTTAAGTAACTGCGCTTTCCAACGAGAAATATTCGTCTCAACAAATTATGAAGCGATGTAAAATCGCGGTTATGGCATTTCAAAAAAAGGTATTTATAATATATTAAATTTTAATGGAAAAAAGTCTAGCTGAACGTAAAAATGAAAACATGACCGCGAAACCTCATCCTAAGATTGTTCGAACGCAGACAAAAAAAACAAGAAAGTCTCTAATCCCAAAAGAAAATCCGCCGACTCAAAGATCATTTGCATCGAAACTAGGAATATCTTCCGGCACTGTAAGTAAAATCATTCATAAATATTTGAAGTTAAAAAAGATGTTTAAATCTAAAGTTCATCTCCTTTTAGCCCAAGCATATTGCTAAAGAAAAACAGATCGTAGGAAATTATATGAAAAGCACCTAGCTGCTGAAAAATGAAAATTTGTGGTAACACTCCATAAGGCATGAGTGTATTTAAGTGACTGTAATAAAAAAAGATCAATTTTCTATTGCGCAACTGACGGGGATGACCATACGAAATGGCCTCGTAAGTGTACAGAAAAGTCCCAAAGGGACTCATGATAGTTGCAGGATTTTGTTACAACGGCAAGTTAAAAATCAAAAAAGTCTCAAAGCCAAAATTAATTCACTTTACTATCAGCAGAATAGTTTAGAAACAATTTTTGAATTAAAAAATTCTAGTATTATATGGAAAGAACATTGATAAAGTTCAGCTTCATATGCACAAAGCCTCTAGTCGCACCCTTAAATCAACTGCCGCTTATTTAGCAAAGAAAGAATCAGATACAGGAATAAAGTGTATCCCATTTAATTAAATACTTGTAAACTCACCTGACGCTTCTCCAAGGGACTTTTGTGCTTTCAGTTTATTAAAGCGAGCCTTGCGAAAACGGCATCGGAGAACACTGAACGGACTTTGAAAAACGGTACAAGAGGAATGGTGTAAAATTGACATGACAGTGCTAAGACAAAGTTTACTTTCATGGGAAAATTCGAGATAGAGCCATTGTCAAGAACCATGGCTATCAGATAGAAGCAAATCACCGCAAAAATATGGCATTTATACATAAAACGTAACTATCAAAATTGATTCCATAAAGTGCGAACGACCTTCTGTATATTTCCCCAGTTTTTTAGGAAAAAATATCATCTATACATCGTCGCTTCCATTCGGCCTTTAAAAGAAAATTGAGTTTCTCCTTACATTCCAAAGTTATTTAGTAGGCCAGTGGCTTAGTTTGGTGTGGAGTGCCTCGGTTAATTTTTACTACTCGAGGGATAAATACACCGGGAAGTATTGCTTAAAGCCGATTCCGAACGTCGAAAACGTTCAACGTCAAACGTAGGAATACCTACAGTGGGACTCGAACCCACACACTTTTGTGCCAAATGTCAGCACCCTAGCCATTCGGCCATCATCCGGCAAGCGGTATGTTAATGGCGATTCCACCTTATGTAAAACTAGCCGGGCTTCGCCCGGCTATCCTCGGGCCATCCGTCCACCAGACAGACGGCTTTGAATTGATTGATTGAGAGGAAGGATTTTCATAAGAGGCACTATTAATTTGCAGCCCCCCCCCAAAAAAAAACCACAAAATGAAAAATGTGTTATTTGTATTAACAAGCACCACTACCAGGTATGATATGAGCATACCTGCATTACAAAAAGATAAATTTTCATGTGAAAATAAATCGACTGGCTACTTTAGCCTATATTCCTACAATACAAAAATTCAAATTTCCTAAAATTTGTATTATTGGTGATATGATAATGCATTGTACATTGAAATTATATGAGTGTATGTATTAGGCAGAATTGCACATGTCTATGTTGCGAGATATTCTGTATTCAGTTTAGTCAAAAGATAAGCACAATTGAAATATTAAACAGGCTTCCGGAGCATATGGTATTGTGGAAAAACAAATAAACCTCTCAATAAACATCAAAATTTCCTAAATATAAATATTTATATAAAGAAAATGTGAATATGCACTTTTTAAATATTTTAGCGTGTAATCAACAAAATAAAGAAATGGTGAACTTCATACAAAATATCTTAGTAGAATATTTATCTAAAACCAAAAACTAAAGTAATCAGCAAAGACAAAAGTACATGAAATATGAACAGTTTTGGAAAAAAATCGGTAAAATGAAAATAAAAATTAAAGAATTATTTGTTGTTTGGACAGTTCAAACATGATTCTATATATCTAAAATCAAAACTGAAAACCACGTATAAACAAAACTGAAGATAGATATAGAACTATGAAATGAGATCAAAAAGAATCTTGTGTCACATGTTCATGTTTAATGATTCAACAACCTCTCAAGAAAGGATATACGGGCCTACGGGTCTAGTCTCAGGCGAAAAGAATTCACTATTGAGAAACGTCAGAAATGACGTCACGATGAGGGCGTTCTCGCAAGCTAGAAGAAAATCGGTAGTCTCAGGCCATTTTTCGGGAGCTAAACTCACTTCGTATTTCTCACTTAGCGGGTAAAACTTTCCACCAAACTTAAATCGGTGAGAATGTACTTCGCTTTCAAGTTTAAGATGGCCGCCGATTTCGTGTTGATTGTGTTCAAATGAAAGTACGTTCAGCACTTTAGGTCCAGCGGTTTGCTCTGTGCGTTATCTGTCAGTTAGTCACGGAACTGCTTTATATCTATGTATATAAAAGAGCTCGCCTGCTTGTTTGTCAGCTATAGAATCCTAGACTGTTTCACCGACCGGGACCAAATTCGGCTCAGTTAATGTTTAGGACCTGTTGCCTCCTAGTTGGCACAACGTAAGAACTTACTAATTCAACGGTATTTAACTAAATAAAAACTAATAATACAACTTATCAATAGCAAACCATTTAATTTTTTAACTGAACTGCATTCTAAAGAGAAACTATGTATATAACTGTTGCCACACAATCATTTTTAACAATAATTACAAAAGTAACATTTAAAAATTATAAAAATATTTGATAGTCAATTTTAAATCAATAATTTACATTTTATGCCGTTACAGACCCGAGAAAGGCAACGCAGCAGAAATGAAATTGGGACTCAATTAGTTTTTTTAAGTTAATTTTTTAATGATTTTTGTCAATTTATTGGCCAACAATGTGCGAAAGCAAAATAAAATTGCCGTAGCAGTTGCCATTTTTCATTATACATAAACGTCAATTCCAGTGTCACGCACGTTAGCGTAATATATCAAGAGATAAATGAAAAATATACCCATGCGGTGACATCAAACTTCGAAAGAGATAAAGTTTGACGTCACCGCATGGGTATATTTTTCATTTCTCAGTGATTCATTTTTTAGTGAGAATCACGCTGTGAATGAATCACACTGTGTTTACGTTTTGTTCGGTGGAGTATGCATTTCGAATTGAAATATCTCTAAAACTATTAAAGTAACAGATTAAGTGCACGCAGAAAAAATTATCAGTTTTTAAAGCTCTTTCCAAATATGTAACATTATGTACTTTCATGAAAAAAAAATACATCTATTTCGACATTTTCAAATACGGCTGAATTTGATCTTGTACACCTGGAAATGTGACCGCGACAGGCAGAACCCGACCTTCCTTTATTAATATAGATGTATAGGATCATGAATGTGTATTGAAACAACGTGCGCTTTGTGTAAATAAATAGTTAAACGTAATGTTATTTAAATAAAGAGTTGAATACTGTCGATTCATCAGTATAATATTATATTTTTCCTGTTTTTCACATCATATTAAGCAAAAGAATGATGAACCTAATCAATGAACTCTCAGCATCAAAACGTATGTTTACAGAAAATCTGCACTTGGGAGTTTCAAGAGTTCAATGCAATGAAATTAAAACTAAATAAAAAACAAAACACTGAACTATTCGTCTTCGGCATACAAAAAGAGATGCTGGGGTCGAATATGAAAAGATGAAACTGATACCGTGATAGTAAACAAAATCCCTAGCTGGACCCTCCAACGTACTCATAAGGTTATGCCTTTCTCAGGAGAACATAAAAAAAGAGATGAGGGTCTGAAGGGGGTTTCGAATGTTGTGATGTCGCATTGATCGGTTCAAATCAGTTCGGTTATATAAAACACGCGAGATAGTCCTTTTAAACTTTAATATCCACTGGTGCCACATCAATGAATTTAATCCGGGTGGGGTATCTTTCAACCCAAGCAGAACATGAGCGGGTATCTTTCAACCCAAGCAGAACATGAGTGGGTATCTTTCAACCTAACATAACAGAATATGAATAGGTATCTTTCAACCTAACATAACATGATGGTTCACACTGTCGATTTCTAAGAACACACTAACTGCGCATCAAGAGTAACAAAACAGTTTTTGATACAGCGCCGTCTACCGGCGAGCCAATGAGGAGGTTGGGGGTCATTCAACAGAACTTGAGTGCGAAACGTAAGGGGAAGAATACGTAGTTCCGAGGCCTATACGCTAGAGATGTATATTTTTGCTTAATTCTTCGCCTTTTTAGCACGCTTAAATGTATGTAATGGCATCTTCTACTGATGTAATTTTTGTACCATGATTCGCGATAGGCTATGTTTTTCTTCTGAAGTGGGCTGGTTGACTGTACTATCAGTCACTAATAAAAATTTACAGATATGCAGCATTAGGAATTCCTTTCCCACCAGCTTACTCATACCTTGGGTTATGCCATGCTCAGGAGCTCATAATAAGGGCGAATCATAGGTCCAAGGCTGCTTGTATGTTGAAGATGTATAATTTAGCTTAATTCTAACTGAAAAATCCACCTCTAGATGTATATCAACGTTTACTAAGAAATTGTTTAATTTACTAGGTTTTGTACATTAACTCATAGCATGGAGATCTAAATTAGAAATTGCTACTTTAAGAAAACTGGTGGTCTAAATTTTTGTGTACATGTCACTCCGGCTGCATATCAGTTTCTTCAAATTTGCTCAAGGCTACGAGCAAGAAAAAAAAACGTCCTTTGATTCATTGTTTTCTCTACTTCAGTAGATCTGTCGTATGATTCTTCAGTTTACTAGTTCGCGTGCACTTTGACTTTTCTTCTTTTTGAATAGAAAAATCGAGACTTGATGTGGTTTTAAGGCGAAAATTGGGGCTAGCATTCATTAATATCGTAACACATTTACACCAGTACTTTTATTCCATGGGTTAAAGATTTTTATTTCTAAGAATTCTCATAACTTTATAATAATCACATAAAGGGGAAATTTAGCATTTTTTTAAAATAAAAAATAATATTGCATATATCCAACCCCAAAATAACAGCATTTGAGTCTCTCCAAATTCTTTTAAATTATGGAAGCCTTATTTAGCTCCTCTCAGAAACTAGTGTCTTTAATAAATACAAAATGGCGCTGAAAGATATTTTAAATTTCAAAATATGTTCTGTGATTCAAATTTTCTTTCGGTTTTCACTGGGTCTCAACCATTCAGTGGTTAATATATGTTTCTGACAACCTGCATATAAAATGAATTTATTCCTCTTAAGAAGTTAAAAAGATGTTCCAAAATATAACTTATATTTATATTCAGAAAAAATAAAAACCTATTTCAAAGATAGTAAGCTTTGAAAAAAATAAAAATATAGGTAACAAATCCTAAAAATTCTTAAAAACTGTTTAACAGGAAATTTTTTAAGAAGCTTTTGAAATCATGTCGTATCTAACGTTTGGCAACTTCTACATACATTAGCATACATTAAAGTGGTTTTTTTAAGTAAACTCAATTCTCAGTTTTTTACTCTATATGAAAACAATCTTTTTCTTTCTACTCGAGTATAATAAGAAAAGTCATCTTTTCCAGCCATGAATGCATACCTAAAGAAGCATTTGTACTTTACAAATTTATGTAAGCGTTATTCATCGATTTAAAGAAATACACCTAACTTTTAAAATCCCGTTTCAGTCTCAATAGCAACAAAAACTAATCTAGCCCCATATAATGTGGATTACTATGGATTCATTTTTAAACAGGGAGGAATGAATATAAAAACAGTAAGAGCAAAATGGGAGATCAAATGAACTTTTACACTCACTATTCTATTCACTGTATTCAGGGTGATAAATTCATATCACTTCTGTTACAGTGGTAGCTTAGCTGATAAAATATAAGTACCTACCCGTTTTATCTATGATCATAGCTCTCTAGCACTCGGACAAAAAAAATCTATTATTTATTTTGAAAATGCGAGTATAAAGAAACTAAGGGGTAATATTGTGGCTTTTAATGAATAAATATTATCAATGTTTTAATTTTATGGACCTTTTTCTGCCGAAAATACTCTCTGCACGTACATAATCCAAATAAATTACATTATGATATGTATTCATCACTGACTGGACTGGCGATAATTATGACAAATTACAAGCACCCTTTGGGAAATCTAATGGTATTGAATGCTGTTAGTGTGTGAGAACAGTCAGTGGATTACAGGTCAGAAAGGAACGGCGTACAGGAAATATTTTACTTATAATACTTATGTTCTCGCCAGTTAACATAAATCAGAACAGCCATACACATCTGGTTCATTTTCTCATTCCGGCCATTTGCGTTCTGTTTATTTGTGTGCTCTATTCTAAATTAGCCTCATGTGTAATTCATAATGTACGATGCGTTTATGAGTTTTCCGTGGCATGGTAAAATAACTGATATCAGTTAATCATAGAAAATTGTTTGCATTTTGTATCTAAAATTGTAATGTATCTATAATTTTGATTTTATAGCTATGTCTAAAGCAGTGCCACAGTTATAATTACAGATAAACTTAGAATTATGCTAAATTTAGGATTATTTTCGAAAAAATAATTCATAATACCAGTAATTGAAAAAATTAGATTTTTTTTGCAGTAAAAATGTTTTTATTTATTTTTTCTATCAACAACAAATAAAGGGGAAGTGAATCCTTGTATTTTGTACTGTTTTTGCATAAATTACTTTTGGCAAATTTTGCGTAAATTACTTTTGGCAATGAAATTTCATTGCCAAAAGTAATTTGCATAAATTACTTTTGGCAATGAAACTTCATTCTTAAGTACGTCAGAAATGTTTGCGATAGGACCTGAAACCAGCCAATTTCCGTTAATCATCGCACCTGCTTCAAATAGTGTATTTTCTAGGCATGACCCTAAGTGAATGTCAAAAAGACGTATCAAGTTTGATTGATTACAGTTTATCTACGAGAAGGATACTACGATAACGCTCACTGGGACTACTCTGTCTTGATCTGTTTCAATAATGAATTACTCTATGTTGATGTCAGTGCATTTTGTGGAGGAGAGAACTCAGTAAGCTGAAAATTTCAAAGAGTAAAAGTCTCTTAACTTCAAAACAGTAAACAACACAGCCACGTCTAAATGCAGGGGTCTTCAACCTTTCACGTTCTAGGGCCACACCAATAAATTCTTAAAGTTCCTGGGGCCACACATCTGTGAAATAAGAATCATGGGCATGGGAAGAAATGTATTATTTGAAAACGACCTTCAGCCTTTGAGATGATTGCTTGATTTCATTTTCATCGCATAATGATGAAGGAATAATTCCTTCAAAATACGTCACTGAATTTTTGTGTATGGTGTGTTTTTAAAAGTATTTTGAAGCTTTGTAAATATAATTAACAAAAAAAAGTTTTTATTTATTTTTTCTACAAACAACAAAAAAAGGGAAGTGAATTAATGTATTTTGTACTTTATAATGTATGAAACAGAATGAATGCAAGAGGAAGAGACGCATATGAAGTTTTGGAAAGAAAGAGTCTTAGCATGCTGCTTTTTGTGTTTATTTCGTATTAACATTCTGAATACAATGACCAGTTTATTATTTTGATAAGCCTATGTGCTGTAGGCTACTTTTTCTCACGCATTCATTATCTTTTGTCTCAGAAGATTTGCCGTTTTAAGGTTTTTTTTTTCAAATTTATATCAAATCTTCGTTTTCCCTGGTTGAAATGTTTCGGAGGACACGGGTTGAAGACACCTACCTTAAAGGGTTTTCTGACTAGAATTTATCATTTCTTGACACGAACAACAGATCATTCTTAATTTTGCCCTCTATTCAGAAAACTATAGGGGCCTACGAGAAAGGCTCATTATAAGTGACTTCTCTCAAATATCCCTATTTTCTTTCATTCAAACTTTGTAGGGTGTTGAAGGCTCATATCTATAGTTTAACTATTTCATCTGCTTCCCCTGAGGAAATCTAACTTTTGATTATGTAGTGTAGAATTTCGATAATGTAAAAACCTCAGTTAGGTGTCTATAAACTACAGCTTCATTCATCGATGTCCAGGATTTTAAATTTTTCATGTCTAGGCACCCCACCGCAATTTTCTTTTCAACAAGAACTTTATCATAGAAGAGGAAATGGCACAAATTACGATTCGGTGTTTTTATTATGCCTCTTGCTACATTATGGATGCAAAAACGAATCCACAGGTGTGTTTTAAGTGCTAAAACTACTTTGTCCGAGAGAAGAAACATAATGTTCCAAAATATGAGAATCACGTTCTGTCCTAATGGGATAGACCGGCGTTTGGGCTCAAAGTGAAGACCGCCAGTGGCATCCTATTTATAGGCGCAACGGAAACACTCGTGATTCGTTTAGTACACTAAAGAAAGAGTTAACTTTCTTATTAGATTTTTTTGAAACGATGCGAGCTTAGTTTTTCCATCGATAAATCTTCTATCGAAATCCTTTTTACCTTTCGATATTTTTCACACACTTTTGGAGGAAATCCAGAAAATCTTGTTTCAGTCCATGAAAATTCTTTATATAGTTCTTAGAAGTATTTTGATTTATGAATAAAAATAACGATTATTTAGATAGTTTTTCTTAAATGTACTCCAAAATAATTACAATAGCGTTGACTCAGAATAATGTTAAATTTAGAATTATTTTTAAAATATTTTTTTTTAATTCACAGTACTAGTAATTAAAATAATTAGATTTAATTGAAGTAAAAATTAACTACGAGTTTAAAGCGTACTTTTACATAAGTTACTTTTTGCAATGAAACTACATTCTCTAATTAAGTACGTGATAAATGTCTGTGATAGGACCTGAACCCATCCAATTTTCGTTCATCTTCTGAGCTGATTCAAACAGTGAGTTTGTCATAAAGAACTATCAAGTTCAAGAACAATCAAGTATTGATATTTTTCCGTTGTTTTCCGCGTTTTGTTGTATTTTTTAACTATATGCCGAAGTTTTATTTAAACAACATATGTTTGTGATGATTGTCTTCCAAGGCCGGTATATTAACCTAAATTTTTTCAAACCCCGAGGTCTACAACCAAACTATCCGGGTTTTCAAGACCTCTCATTTTTCGAATCCCATTCCTCACTAAATCCTCATTTCCCTTTGACTTGTACATATTTCTTTCATTTCTTCACTTATTTGTTCAACAGCTCTGACTTTTTTCACCGTATATTCCCCATATGTTTCCTAACACTGCGTTATCGTCTTTATTCCAACAACCGAATGTCTTCGTAATTAGCTTCTATCAGGACGAGGATTCGAACCCGGGTAACTACCTATACTCGAGTTCAAGCAATAGGGAAATTTCAAGCCCGCTGATTCGTTGGTTTCTTCTCGTCATCTATGACATCACTTAGCGCAACTTTCAAAGACTTGATATGGTGGCGCCATCTTTTCCTTTGAAATTGAATCGTTCCATTACAATATACACTTTTGATTAAAACTTTTTAGAGCGTATATGAATCCATCGTGAAATAACTCGAATATGATATTCTAAGTCGAGTTCCAAAAGTATATTATTATTATGAAAAATACACTTAATTATTTAATAGAAAACTTCTAACTTTGAACTTTTTATAACAAGTTAAAGGAAAATTTAATGTAAAAAAATTAAAAATTTTTTTAAAATATAATGGTAAGTACTTTGAAACTTTTATGAAATATGTAACATTTTTGCGGGGAGTATTTATTTTACTAGAACTTGCATTGAAAGATAGGTGTCTTGCATTGAAACATAAATTGGTATGGGTATTGGTATGGTATCTTATTAATAATTTATATATAAAAAAATCCTTGGACGATTTGAGAGTAAGATACAGGGTAAATCTTATTAAACTTTAATTGGAATGAATAAATTTCTCAAACGGCTTAAAAATATTAGATCTTCTGCCAGCTGGGAAAGCTTTTTGCATACTGCTGGTAGTAGCATATTTATTAGAAGAAGAAATGGTGCTGCTATTATATATATATATATATATATATATATATATATATTCATATTTTTCACTTACAACTTTGTCTAATATATATATATATATATATATATATATATATATATAAATATATATAAATATAAATATATAGATATATATATATATATATATATATATATATATATATATATATATATATATATATATACATATATATAAGTTTAATAAAATTCACCCAGTATCTTACTCTCAAATTGTCCAAGGATTTTTTTATATATAAAATCGTACACACAAAAGTAGCAATTTTTTATTCTATTCTACTTACATCGCCACACATGGAAAAAATATTGTATCTTCTGAAAAAAAATCCAATACAATTAAAAAGCGAAGCATTGAGACTTTAATACATTCCGATTTTGCCACTTAGTTTAATATATTACACAGAGACAAATTTTTGTAGAATTTTTCATAAATTTAAGTTTGTATAATTCATTGGTTTTAAAGCGTCAGAAACATTGAACATATGATGCAATATATTTTTCCAGTGGTCTCTTTTTCACACCATCATCTATGTGTGTGAGAGAGTGTCGCACTGAGGGGGAAAAACAGATCGGCAAATACATATCATGGATAAAAAAAATTGCATTAAGATTTCTTCAAGTAATCCATTAATAAAATTGAATATATCTTGAAAAGGCAAATTTAAGTTTATATAAAAAAAATAGGTTAGTCAGTGGTAAAAATATTGTATTCTTGCAAAATAATACACAAATACAGAGGCTGTTCACACATTTTTTAGACGATGTATATTGTATTCACAAAACTAAATTACATAAAATTCTTGTGTTTTAAATGTTCTATTTGACATACCTTATTCTGAACTATCTTTCGACACCGCAATTTCCAGGATAATAATGCCTTTTGAAGTGTCAGAAGAGGTATTCTATCCCATTCCTCCTGAACAGCTTTCCAGAGTCCTGTAAGGGTTTTGGGACGACGTTTGTATAATGCAGATTTTAAAACTCCGAAAGCACAAAAATCCATAGGTGATACATCGGGAGATTTAGTAGGGATATCAGTGAAGGGTATGGCCTTGATACCAGTTTTTTATTCCATTTCTTTTAGGAAATTTACAGTGGATTTTGATGTGTGACTGCTAGCTTTATCCTGATGGAGTCTCACAGATTGATGGCACTGTGGGTAAAGCGATGGTATTTCATTCAGAAAAATTGGCAATAAAATATGTTTCTGATAGTATTTGGAGTTAATCTTGACATTTTTTTCCACTCTCTTTATTTTTAACTTGCCATTATAAGAAAAACCAGCAACAATAATTAAATCGCAATAATTTAATCGCACATGTATTTTATAATAACAGTTGTTTTTCCACTAATTTTGATTTTAGTTATGTTTTGATGTTGTTTTACATTTAGATGCTTATGCATTCTGGGTTCTGTCCTTTTTGGTTTCCAATCCTAACCAGCAAACTAACCAAATAGCTACCCATAAATTAAATGAAACCAATCATTTTTGTTCAAATTAATTTTGTAAATATCTGAAGATTCATTTAGTTAACAATATATGGGAATTAGCTTAATTAAAAAAGTCGCATATAAAATGAAAAAACTCTTCTAGCATAAATAAACGCTTTGCAGTATTAGTAATTAAATTAAAAAAATATAGAAATTTGTTCTAATAACTGAAAAAAATTAGGTGTTACGTCTAGGACTCTAGAGTGTAACTCTTCACACAATGCGGAAACTACTTTCCCTTGAAACTATTTAACTTGAACCATTATATTGCACTCCATCAAATTATTCACGCGTAAAACTCCTTACTGGGAACTATTAATCTTTTCTCGCTAACACATTAGAAAAATAGACACCCCCTTTAATGACACTATTACAAATGTTTGCCAGCGCCATTGAGTCCTTTGAAAAGTGCGCATTCAAAAGATTAGTTTAGAGGTTTCAGAATTTTTGTAAAAGGGTTTCTCTCGGAATTAGTAATCTTTTACTGTCCCACTTTTGGGGCCTCTTGTCAAACATGGAACTACAAAAGGGCATAATTGCCCGTTAAAGGCATTAAACGAGATTTATATTCCCTTCAAAGAATTGCATGGTCGGTGCCCTGCTGTAAGCTCATAATAGCTTTAAAAGTTGAACTTTTCCTCTTATAACTTAAAAAAAAATTAAATTAAAAAGTTTATCAGAAAAAACTTACATCACAAGATTATAAGAGAAAAAATCGTTAAAATGTAAGATTATATAACTAATTTATTTTACTATAAAAGTATTAACCGTGATTCTTGAAACTAATAAATTCATACGTTAAAGTTCCTGATAAAAGTGGTATTTATTACAGTCACATATATTTTTAGAACCCAAAAATAAAGATCAAATTACATGAACAAATTAATGATACTAACAGTTGAAAAAATTAACATAAATAAGCAACTAGCGATAAAGCAACATAAATGCAAGATTCTGTATAAATATTTGACACCAAAGATAAAAAAGCAAAAAACAAAAATAAAAAACCACGAAAACGAGGTGATCAACCGGTCTCTTCATCAGGATTCCTAACCGAGTCGGTCACCTCAACGGGAATCTTTCTGAAAGGATACAGGTCAAGCCAAAACACGTCAATTATGTTGCTTTATCGCAATAAGCAACTAGCGATAAAGCAACATAAATGCAAGATTCTGTATGAATATTTGACACCAAAGATAAAAAAGCAAAAAACAAAACATGTCAAAGGATACAGGTCAAGCCAAAACACGTCAATTATGTTGCTTTATCGCAATAAGCAACTAGCGATAAAGCAACATAAATGCAAGATTCTGTATAAATATTTGACACCAAAGATAAAAAAGCAAAAAAACAAAATAAAAAACCACGAAAACGAGGTGATCAACCGGTCTCTTCATCAGGATTCCTAACCGAGTCGGTCACCTCAACGGGAATCTTTCTGAAAGGATACA
Source organism: Dolomedes plantarius (assembly GCA_907164885.2). Classification (NCBI taxonomy): domain Eukaryota; kingdom Metazoa; phylum Arthropoda; class Arachnida; order Araneae; family Dolomedidae; genus Dolomedes; species Dolomedes plantarius. The sequence goes on along the minus strand of OU015491.1, from coordinate 140,287,524 downwards.
GGTCAAGCCAAAACACGTCGCAAGGCGCAGAGATCCCCACGTTGAAAACAAAAAAATCAAAAGCATTAGATAAATGGAAATCCCAACACAACTCAAAAACAGAAATTTACAAGCTAACTTACCAATACCCAATCAACAGAAAAACATCTGTAGAACCGGCAATTTATCTTGAAAAAATAGCAGTAACGCAGATGAAACTAAGGAACTTCCTGCCACCTGTCTAATTGATATGCAGAAATTTTAATTTAAATATTTGAAAAGAATAATTATTAATACATATACCAAGACTCATATTTCAATTGTCTTATGAAGGTAAAGCCATTTTTGCGTATTAAATTTATCTTTGCTTATTAATATTATTAATATTATTCGGTGGCAGATTGAAATCTATCTTACTTTATAAAAACTGTCAAATTTCATGCAGCATTGATAAGAAAATCAATAACGATTTCAGAAACAAATATATGGGTACTGAAAGTTTCTGATGAAAGCTTCTTATCATAGTAACAAATATTTTAAGCTTCGTGTCTCATTTATCAGATAAGGCAACTTTGACCTACAGACAGTATCTTCGGTGGAAGATTAAAATATCAGTACCGCATTTTAACATTCCAGGTAGCACCCATGCCTCTTCAGTTTGATATAGGGTCCATTCCCCTTCTCTCATTATCCATCTAAGTGTGGATGGATCAATCATATATCATCAATAATGCATTGGTCAGCAATAAACTGGTCAAAGCTGTACACTTAATGTTGTATTTATCATTTCCCATGGATTCTCACTTTCAATTCATAAAACGATATTTATTAAAAAGCAATTAAATAGGTTATTGGATAGGTTACATTGTGATTTTCCCCATTACCTGCATAGACCGGCTTGGTGCGCAATTTCTATCTAAGTTGTCCACATTCTCTTATTAGCAAAATCCCCTTTAGCTATGTCAGCATTATTGCTTAAAGAACAGTTGTTCGATTACCACAATACAATTTCATTCAACAGAATAACTTCATTAGATTTAAAACGCGGCCACACTAGCTCACGTCGACATTTCATATCTTTAGAACAACCTCTCTGCATTGCCATCCGAGAGTACAATAATAAATTTATCAAATTCCGCTCATGAAGATAAAATTTAGTGATTACGCTCTATTACTAGATTTTCCGAGATTTCACATTTTGGTTTGATACTTCTTAAAACATGGATAGTCCCATTTTTATTAATTGCTTTAAGACAAAAGTTTCTTGTCTCTAACTCAACAACCTCTAAGGATATTTCCAGTCACTTTCTAAGTTTGTGAAAGATGCATAAAGAGTTATTTTCATTACCAAAAGCTAATTAATGAATGGCTATTGCAATACGATTAGAATTTAAATATAGTCTCCATTCGGCCACTATGAAGACTTTAAGTGTTTAAAACTCTCAGCTGATAAGACTTTAATAATTTATGTTAAATGGCTAATTTTATCAGCAATGTTTCTTGAAAGTATTATTAATTTATAAAGAATGCTTCAAAGCATAAGACGGAAAAGATACATTATTAAATAAAAAAACTATGAGAAAAGAATATAAGCGTCATTAAGGATTATTTCATTACACTCGCTAAACGTTTGCTATGTGTCCAAAAAGCTCAGAAATAATCACTTATAATGTATAGCCCAATTTTTTTCCCCTCTAGAATCTGACATTTCTGTAAATTACCAAATGACAAAGAGTGGAACAATTTATATAATTACCTCTTCTGATGAAATAAGGAGTTTTTTGTCGGAACATCCATAAAATAAAAGAACCTTATCTTTCTCAGAATTTTGTGTCACGCGTACTAAAAAAAGACCATAAGTAATAATTCATGCATTTTGAAGTTTTTAGAAAAAATAAGCATATCACTTTTTTTTAACTTAACAGTCACGGCACATTTAATACCGATTCGGTCCATTAAGCAACATCATTTTCAGTACTGAAGAGCGATGAAAAAGATGCTTTCTAGATATTTATAATAATAAGGGGTGGTTCTTAAATTGAAAATATTTACATATTTTTCTCGAGAGCAAAAACCTGTCAATGTCAGGGAATTTTGACTTTCGAGTGTACAGCCCTAATTTGCACTTGGTAGTAATTTTTTATTCCGTCATTTCTATACCTCACTAATATTTATAAAAGATCACAAAAAGAATCGGGATAGGAACCGAAATATCTTAAATGAATGCATCATTAATTTTGAATTAAAAATTATAATTAACTTATTCGTGCGACAGATGCCGATTTTTTTTGATTTTTTTAAACAAATTTAATATCTGATCATTGCATACAGATTCATAAAAGGTAATTTTACAAATTGAATATGTTTTTAATTAAGAATATCAATAACTGGAATAATCACTAAAGAGTATTGTTTATTATGTATTATGTATCACTAAAAAAATATTTCCTCAATAATTGTGCTTACATAGTCATACTGAAACCTAGCAAAATATTACATAATTTAAGAATGTACCAAACCACTGATATATGTATATATAGAGAGAGAGAGATAGATAGATAGATAGATAGATATAGATATACATATATCTGTAGCTTGGTACTTCTTACATTGAAATTTGTGTACTTCTTACATTGAAAATAATATTTTTTAAAGAGACATAAGCAAACAAAGTCATCTTGGAAAAAACTGACTTAGGCACTTCTTGTACCAAGCCACAGGTATATATATACTGAACCCGTAGCTGAAACCCGTGCTTCGTTACAGAGTACATTCAAATTAGATAATTAAATACAACGGCCAATGTATGCAATCAGTGCAAAAGAAAAATATATTATATACTTATAAAAAATAAAACGGTATATATATACATAATATATATATATATATATATATATATATATATGTCTTAGACTATATAATATTTTGCTCAGTTTCAGTATGACTATGTAAGCACAATTATTGATGAAATATTTTTCAGTGGTACATAATGAGCAATACTCTTTGGTGATTATTCCAGTTGTTGATATTCTTAATTAAAAACATATTCAATATGTAAAATTACCTTTTATGAATCTGGATGCAACGATCAGAGATTAAATTTGTGAAAAAAAAGGAAATCTGCCACACGAATAAGTTAATTATAATTTTTAATTGGTTTTGATCAATGAATCCAGTGATCAATACCTTTGAACGATATACTGTAACAGATGAAATAGCATGGCTTTCGGTTTGCTTGCAATCGGGTTCGAGCAGCATGGAATTCAATCACACAATACAATTAGGTAATAATACGTTTATTCACTGTACACATTATGATTATTTAATAATTAAACATATTATGCGAAATATAAAAGGGTGGAAGCTATTTCCGTAAGTTCAAACAGAAGAGAAAACGGATAGTGACGTGCAGTTTCAATGCACATGCAAATTCTAAATACGCAGTTCGATACTCACACCAGCATATAGGAAATTTAGTTTCGATTGTTCTCGTGATCTGTAGGGAAATGTTCAGGAACAGCTAGAGGCTATGCAGAAGAGATGGGGAAGTTAGTTATATAATAGGAAAGACCATTTTAAAAGTAGAGAATCAATGGAATGGAATTAAAAGTGGAGTGGCGTTATTATTACATATATATATATATATATATATATATATATATATATATATATATACACACACACACAGTAGAATAAAATACAACTCTGGATTTGTGCATTTCTTCTATGGCTCCATGGTTGTTTCCCTCATCACCCAACGACCAACTGCATCTGTATGATCAACACTCCCTCGTACCGACTGCATCTCCAATAAGTTAATTCGCATCAATTCCCATATGTATAAATTCATTCCCATCGTGATTATTATCATATATATATATATATATATGTATATATATATATATATATGTATATATATATATATATATATATATATATATATATATATATATATATATATTAAGCCTATAGCGCAAGACTTCTACAAAGTTTTCAAGGAACAAATTGAATATTTTTAAATGAAAAGAGTGAATTTACTACAACTTATGATCGTAACTGATAACTAATTACATAATAAAAAATAAACTAAACCTCACTGACTGATTAGCTAGAAATCAACTCCTAAAGACATAAGACACACAATAAGTCTTAACAAATGTTATTCAGAAATCTGTAGTTCACTCTGTACAAGAATTGCTCATTTGTTTCAGCTGTGAAAAGCGAGAATAAACGTTTATGCACATTCAACGCTTAACGAGAGAGATAATGTGTGCAGCCATGACTGAGATCAATTTAAGCAGTTAATAATAATGGCCTTTTGGGTCTATAATTATGAGAAGATTTTTGACTTCAGATGGGTCTCGGATTTCATTTTGCTGTGAAATATGCTTGGATCTTATTCCTTTACAGACTATGATTTCATTTTCCCATTAGCTCAACATGCAGATCTTTTGTATCTAAATGACGTTTTCTGTATTATCCTTGGAGCTATGCTAGAAAGAAATAAGCGCTGTAGTAGGTTTCTGAATAGGAATGGTTTTCCTCAGATCGTTAACTTTCTTCTCATCTTGTAAATTAATTTGATCTATTCAATGTAGAGTATCCGTGACCAAAACTCATAAAAAATAGCTCTTAAAAAGTGTATAAATACTTACAGATTTTGATGAAAGGTCGTCTTTATGCTATAATATGTGATTAATTTTTAGAAACAATTACTTCCGCAGCATGTTCATTTTTTTTTACTGTAAACGTTAGTTAATAAGTCAACTTTGTGTGCCGATATAGTTTTGAAATTTTAAGCCTGTAAAACAAGTACCCCTCCTGTTCGTCCCTTTAATGTTCAAATAGTGTTAGAATTTTAATGGGTACATTATGGGGACAACGTAACAAAAACAACTACAAATAGAGAAGTGAAAAAAAATTAAGTGTTAATACAAGTCTCTTTTGTGGTTTATTCGACTGCTCTACTGAGGTACACGCTATTATAAAAACTGTCGTTTAATAATTCATTAGTCACAAATAAGACTTCTATTCTATTGTATTATCCACAAAATATTTTGAATGAGTAATGTTTAAAAAGGTGTGAATACTGAAGACTTTATTGAAGAGAATTTATTGGCAAAAACACTACTGAAATTGTAGACATGTAAATGAACCATTATGTGCTAGATTACAATCCCGAATCAAAAAGAAGAAATATGCTATTTTATTAAGCAAACTGAAATATTATCCTAATTAAATGACTTGGAGCTCCAAATGTTCTTGTCGTAAAAAATGAATTACTATAACTCAAATAAAGTACTAGAATTGTTTTTGCCCCTTACTTGAGCGTACTGTTAAAGAATTAAAATTAGATCTACAAAAAACAACAAAATAGAGCAAAACTCGTAATTGAAAATAATGCTTCTTAAACATTGACTTAGAAACCACTCAGTCTAATTGACTACATTAAAATGACTCTATGCCTACCCGTGACATTGGCTCGTCTGCATAAATCTTGATTTCCAAATTCCCTGTTCTAGACGCATTTTGACTTCTTTCTATTTAATTGGCTGTAGGTCTCAGAAGTTAATCTTAAATTCAAAAAGCGATTGGAAAGTAAACTTAAGGAAAACTGGTTAAAAACAGACCGTATGTAATACTTGCAATTTTTTGCTAGGTGAATACCCGTACTTCACTACAGAGTACATTCAAATTAAATACAACGGTCAATGTATGCAATTAATTTGTATGTTTAATATCCATAAAACATACTAAATTGAATTAAATTCTTAAAAACTTCCATCTCAATTTTCTAGTGGTTAAATTTTATCTTTTAGTGTATTTTAATATTTCTTTTGTCAATTTATTTCGTTGTTATGAAAGTGACGCAAAATTAATTTAAAGTATCGCAAAAAGAAAAGAAATTAAGTAAGTTTAATTTATTAAATTCGTGATCAGAATTTAATAAATTAAATTATAAAACTTAATCTTTAAAAATTCATCAAAAATCAGAAAATGGAGGTAAAGATTCGAAAAAGATTTCATTTTAAAGAAATTTTTCTGATATTTCTTGTGATATAAGTTTTATAACCCTCAAATTATTATTTTAAATGCAAACTTTAAAAAGTGTTACAAAAAAAGCTAATTTTAAAAAATCTAAGAAGAATTTTTCAAAAATCTTTCTTAATGCACCCTTACACTAGGAGAAGAATCGCCAGGCAAAATTTCAGCCCTTAAGGTTCAGCGGTTTGGTCTGTGCGTTATCTGTCAGTCAGTTACGGAACTGTTTTATGTAGAGAGATATGGTGATGCAACACGACAGCACGACAGAAAAATGCACATTGAGAATTGAAAACCAGCGGGAGATTTAAATTTGAAGGTGTCTCACTTTATGTAGAAACAGAATAAAGTATGTTTTTCTCTCGTCATATTATTAATAACAATAACAAATTTCATTCACTATAGTTGACGTTAATCTCAGATTGCGGTGGTTCTACAATGCTGTTTTCTTTGACAGTTCCTTTTTTCACTTTGTTTCCAACTTCAGGATATTTTTGTGTATATTGACGTCCTGTAGGAGAATTCAATTCTGCCTTCTTCGTTTTTTCTGTGATATACCAGAACAAATCAATTTTAACGTGTATCATTTTCACTAGGTAATTTTTTAGTTCTTGACTATAAAGTCAACACTTATTTGTGATATATCTATGCAGTTATCTCTGTCCAGTGGTAAAAGAAGGCTTTTCGAATACCAATACCAATTTCATTAATAAATGCTGGGGAAAGTAATTAAACAAACAATTAATTGCCAATGCAGATCCTATACAACATACAAGCTAACATACTTTAAGGGAAAATATGATTTATTTCCAACGCAAAAAATGATTTTATGACTTATCATTTTCGTCATATTTATGTTCAACTAATCAAAATAAATGACTAAACATAAAAAAATCTGATAATAATAAGTAGTAAAGAGCGAAGTCATAAAAAACAACAATTCTGTTCTCATTAGATTTGCTAAAATGGCTTTTACGTTTATTCTCTATATGTATTTACCTGGAAGAAAAATTTCAAAACATTGGAAGGAAAATGTGACGTTTCTGAAAATAAAACAGCTATGATGAGAGACACAATCTGTATAATTACCTCCCCGTTAAAACAAAGCTTGCGTATATATATCATTTATAATGTACAATCTTGTCATCTAGAAAGATTCGTTTCTTTTCTTTTAAAGAAATATGCATTATCTATGCCAGCGAGATAGTTTGGGAGTTCATTAATGACTATTCCTTTAAATTAAAGGTTTTACAGTCAACAAACATAAATTTTCTCTCCAGATATCTTTACTTTCAGCTCTTAAAATATCGCGTCTTTAACTTCTAAATAGCACGCATTGAGATATTTTATCTGATGGGATACAAAGACTTAAACTTAACGGAAGTTAACAGCAAGCTGAAATTATAAGTTTGGTTTGTAGCATAATTTTCTTTTTTAAAAAAATTTATACTTTATCTGACAATTTTGTTTTCTCTCAATAAAAACGACTTAAACTAAGGCATAGATTTCTATAATTTCTAACAAATATGAATGAATTTTACAAAGTTTTTAAGTACACAGTCGAAAGTCCAATTTCTATCAAAATATTTATTTTTCCGTTTAGTAATCGTGATAAAGGTTAATACAATTTAATTTTTTTGGTTTGCTCGACTGCTCTACTGAGGTACACGATATAATATCAACAGTTATTTAATATTTCATTAGTCACAAATAAGACTTCTATGCTACTGTATTGTTCCCAAAATATTTTGAATGAGTAATGTTTTTAAAGGTATGATCACTGAAGACCTTACTGAACATAATTTATTGGCCAAAAAAACTACTGAAATTGCTGACATGCAAATGAACCATTATATGTTATGTTACAATACTGAATCAAAAAGAACAAATATGTTATTTTATTAAGCAATCTGACCTATTATTATCCTAAATAAATGAGTTGGACCTCAAAGGTTAGTCCTTGATCTCTTTATTTCTATTTGAATGGTGTTTTTCTTTTACTAGAAGCATACTTTTACTAGAGGTTTCACATACCCATAACAAAGCGAAACCTAGGTGCATGACGCTGGGTACTGGATATATAGTGTTTTTTTCATATGTAGCCGTATTCCATGAATTTTTTTCAATGGATAATATGTACATTCGGGGATAATATATAATTAAGTTTATTTCATTTTAGATATTATGTTTCCAGTAAAAGACGCATTTTTTTTCGGTTCCCTTCTTTAAATAATTTTTCACCTTTTTTGGTGTCTATGGGAAATCTCACATTTTATATACGATTTTTCCTTGACGTTATTCTTTCACAATTTTACATTAGTATTGGCACAGCTGTTACTGTTTAAGCCTGCATAAAATAATGTCACAGTTAACGAATATTTGTAGAAAGCGCTATGATTAACTAACAAGGACAGGTTTTTTAATGATTGATGATCAGAGAGATTGTAGGATTGTTTGAGAGCAATTCTATTTAGATGTTGCTAATGAGTCTACTGAACGTTGTTATCTTGCTGTTATAACGCTGTTACTGAACATTGTGAGAGTAATTTATTGAACTCGAAAGTTCAAGTGGAATTTAATTCTAAGGTATATTTAAAGCAGCTTTTTGCATAGTTTTGTTGAATATTTTGTTATATACTAGCTGAATATCCAAACATTTGCTACGGAGTACATTCAAATAAAATACAACAGTCAATTTATGCAATTAATGTATATATATATATATATATATATATATATATATATATATATATATATATATATATATATATATATATATATATATATATATATATATATATTTATAATGAATACAACGATCAATGTTTGCAATTGATGTAAAAAAAATATACATATATACATATATATATATATATATATATGTTTTAAAAAATTATAACGGATATTTTATAGACAAAATAATGTAGAAGAAAATATTTAAATTAAATCTAATAGAACATACTAAAGAATATAGTACAGATAATATAGTTCAGTTTGAGCAACATATCATTTACTATATTTTAATATTTTTTGGATAATGTCCAATCGTCTGCTGCATTAGCAAGAAAAAAAAAATATTTTTGTCTATTTCATTGTTATGCACGTGACGCAAAATTAGTTTCATGTATCACAAAAAGAAAAGAAATCCCGTGATCAGTATTTAATAAATTAAATTCTAAAAATTAATCTTTGAAAACTCTACAAAAATCAGAAAATGGAGGTAAAGATTCGTGAAAGATTTCATTTTAAAGGAATTTTTATGATCTTTCTCGTGATGTAAATTGTATAAACCTCAGGTTATTATTTTAAATGCAAACTTTAAAGAATGCTACAAAAATAGCTTATAAATTTAATTTAAAACAATCTAAGAATAATTTTTCAAAATTCCTTCTTAGCGCACCCCTAAACTATAAGAAGAATCGCCATGCAAAATTTCAGCCCTTTGGTTGCAGTGGTTTGGTCTGTGCGTTATATGTCAGTCAGTCAGTCAGTTACAGAACTGTTTTATATATATATATAGATTGCATACTACATATCTGATATTGTGGCCAACTTGTTATTATTGTGTACTCGAAGATGTAGCAGTTGCCAGCAATGCTTTTATAAGCTTTGAGAGCCGTTTTGAGCCTTAGAAGTTTCAATTATACTTCTAAGGCTCAATATAATATTTGTAAATCCTTTATTTTGGGTATTCTATTAATTTGACTTTTTCTCGCTTAAAATTATATATAATTTTGAACTGTAAAGATATAAACCTCAAGTAATTTTTAAAATATTCTGTGAAGCGTGGCAACTTAATTCCCGCTTAAATTTGACCATAACATTTTATATTCAAACAACCACCCATCGATATGTTTTCCTTGAACTTCATTTCCCATTCCGATAATTTTACGAAATATTGCTTTTTCACTCTCCATTCATTTCAATAATATTGATTTCATACATTTAAAAAAAACGCCACAAACATTTGACTCCCTATTACAGTTATTTCTTTTGTGGAATTGGAAAGAATATTTTCTATCAAGCAAAACTCTAAGGATTTCATTTTTCACTGCGGAATTAAAATAAATGGCTAAACAAAAACACCTCGCTCTAAAAAAGCAAGGCGCAAAAAGTAACGTCGATTCTATCCTCATTAGTCTTAATGAAATAGGTTTTGCATCAACTCCCCAAAAATAATAAATTATGGGAAAAATCCCGAAAAAATGACAACGAAAATTGGGTATTTTGGGGAATCAAATAGGTGTGGTGAAGAATACAAATTACGTAATCTAATTTACTTCCGAAATAAGAAGTTTATTTCTGGAACTTTGAAAATAAGAAATTTATCTTATTTTCCTCAAAAAATAATTTAATTTAGAAGTTACCGTATTTACATATTTCCGAGGTTTGTATAAATTGCCTTTATTCTGAATGCATAATAGGAAAAGTGCATTATATGATTTAAATCTTCAAAAGACTTAAAATAGCAAAATATGATAAGCTACATGTTCAGTGTAATTCAGGTGGCAAATATTTTTTACTCTTACCTAATGTACACATTTTTGTCAAAAGATAAATTTGCATGGAAACAGAACAGCCACACTGAGAGAGAAAGAAGTATTTGATACTTAAAAAGTGCTCTCTTTTTAAAAATATTAATTTTGTAAGGAGTGATATATGTGTGGATAACTAGCATTTAAAGCTTATATTTTACTTTTCGTATTCTATAGCGACTAAAACTCTCTTTCCAAGGGCGACCTAGGACTATAAACGATACAAATCGTAATCGTTATCGAGCTAGATACATACTGTACAGTAGGGTGGGTCGATTTTTACTTTTTTTTAAAATCGAAATCACTTGTGGTGGGAAAAGCTATGTATTGCTATCAAATGTTTGTAAAAAAAATTTTTGAAATTAAAATATATTTAGGCCCCCGCCCGGCCCTTGAAGTTTTTCCAAATACGTAAAAAAAAGCTTTTTTTATTTATTTTTAAATTCTTTTAGTACCAAAAATTTTAACCGCCTGTAGTGGAAATTGTTGCATAGCAAGACCCTTTGCTGGTGAAATTTTTTTTTTGAAATTAAAATATTTTTAGGCCTCCTGCCCGGCCCTTGAAATTTCTCCAAAAACGTAGAAAAAAGAATTTTTTATTTACTTTTTTAATTTTTTACGTAGCAAAAATTTTAACCGCCTGTAGTGGAAATTGTAACATAGCAAGTCCCTTTGTGAAAAAAATTATTTTGATATTGTGTCATATTTAAAGCCTCCGCTAGGCCAGAGAAATTTGTTTTGAATTTCACCGATAGATGGTGTGATTGTACTGCTCGGTTTCATAAAAAGTTTTTTAAAAAATCATGAATATAAAGAAATCTACTGGAAAAACAAGTGAAGCTGCGAAAATTAAATTAAGAAGATTTCAAAATGATGGAAAATATACATTGTTTGATATCTCAACATGTACGTGTCAGGAATTTTCATTGTGCACATGTGAGAAGTCAAGAAAAGTGCCGGTTTTGGAACAAGAATTTTTGAACGACCAGAGATCTTGAGCGAAAATGTGTATGTGGAATTTGGATGCTTAAATCTCTTGGGTGCTAAAACTTAGAGTGGCAAGGAAAGCAATGGATGCTGAAAGTGCGAATAATCAAAAATCTGAAACTGAGATAAATAGCCAACCTCAACAATGTGAAAGTATTATGGATGGTAGCTCTACTTCTGAAAGTGAAGATGATTTTTATTTTGATCAGGATTTTAAGCAAGTTGCTACATCTTAAAAAGAAGTGGGCAGCTCCAAAAGTGTATGCAAAAGTTTGGTTTCTCACTAAAAGTGAGCCTTCATGCACAGCTGGTACACAGAATCTTTGGGAAGTTATACACTACTTAAGATATCTGAGCGATGAGCTGAAATTAGTAGTGGATGCTGTAATGCAAATGAATGATTTTATGGTCAGCCAGAAAACCTGCTGATTGCCGTGATCAACGACAAACGATCCTATGTGAGGGAATTAGGCTTCAGAAGAATCATGAAGGCCCGAATACTTCCCAATGAAACAACTTGTGATTTTGTCATTCCGCCTCTCAAATTTCACGCAAACGACTGTGCAGGACTGATCAATTGGAAGAAATGTTCACTTACAGAACCTCCACTGACTAAACATATACCCTGTGCAGAAATTGAGAAAATGGCTGAAATAGGTGGCTTTATTGAAAGTAAGCTGTGGACTCTCTCATGCCGTACACAAGATGTCGAAAGGGCAGTTAAGATAGTGTCAGAGGCATCCTCGTCTGTCTGTGGAACAAAAAGTCGCGATGGCTTTATACATACAACATTACCATCTCGAAAGCTGATGCCAAACTTCGAAAATAAAGTAAAATATAAATTGTAAGATTGCTATATCACTAAACAGAGAAAAAAATGCCCCCATATTTGGTTGGGAGGGTGGGTAGGTGGGTGCGGGAGGAATACAAATGCAGCCACCTCCTCGTGGTGAATTCTGGGTTATTCTGTCATAATTTTGGCAAAATAAGCAAAGAGCTGTTTTAACCCTTTGACACAGATGAAACATTGAGTTTAATAATGACTTTTCTTTTCAAAATATATTGATTGAAAATTCTGCACCAAAGGGTTAAAATATCAAAATTTCGCCGATCCAGCGGGGGCTTTAAATATGATACGATATCAAAATAATTTTTTTCACAAAAAAGGGTCTTGCTATTCAACAATTTCCACTACAGGTGGTAAAAATTTTTGATACGTAAAAGAATTTACAAATAAATAAAAAGTGCATTTTTTACATTTTTGAAGCAACTTCAAAGGTCGGGCTGGGGGCCTAAATATATTTTAATTTCAATAATTTTTTTTTCACAGACAATGGGTCTTGCTATGCAACAATTTCCACGACGGGCGGTTAAAAGTTTTGATAGGTAAAAAAATAAAAAATAAATAATAAATGCATTTTTTTACATTTTTGGAGAAACTTCAAGGGCCGGGTGGGGGGCCTTAATATATTTTAATTTAATTTTTTTTTTTTACAAACATTTGATAGTTTTTCCCACCACAGGCGATTTTGATTTTTAAAAAAAGTAAAAAACGATCCACCCTACTGTACAGTGACACAGAAAATAAGTGCAAATTTCCAGGCTTCAACCTTGTTAAAGATTAAAGAAAGCTATGGTTTATTAACTAAATTATGTTGTCAAATCGACGCCTACATGGTGTAGCGGTTATTGTTCTGAGCTGCCACGCAGTGGGTTTGGGTTCAAATCCCGAATAAGTCTTGGTTGTTTCCGTGTCGTCCGGCTCATAGGGAGCAAGGCTGGCTCACCTGTATCGTGCTCCCATAATAAAGTAGCCAATAAAATTGGGGTAAATAACAGAAGGTGAATATCTAACGACAAGTGCCTCCGCATTAGACAAAAAAAAATGTTAACATAAATGCGGTATGTCGGTAGCAAAGACTCGCAACGCAGATGTGCAATTATGTTGAAAGTTACATCAATTTAAAAATCCAACAGGATTAATATTTAATAGAAATATGCAATGAGTTGAATAAAAATAGCTTTGTTAAAAAGCATACTTTTTAATACTGTAAGAATATTATCATTATTGTAAGAGTATTATATATTATTGATTTCTCTCGTTGCATTCTGTTTCAGTGCAGAGACACTTGTACCAGTCAGCACCATTCCATGTAGCGATGGCAAAACCATTCCTTGCCATTATTCAAACGATAGACTTTTTTTTTCTTCCAATTTATGATACAACACGTATTATATAAAAACCAAATTTTTGAAATTGAAATGGTTTGATAATTTGAAACAATATAAAAAACACTGGTTAAGACACTCACTAGGAAACTCTTTTCTGCCAACAAATCGGAACACTGAACAAAACGTAAAGAAGAGGTGAGAAAATATATTCTTCAATTGCTATTCTGCAGTCTTTTTCCTGCGGATACTCTTTCATACATCGACATTGATAACTCTCTGCCTAATCGTACATCCTGATTATCGAGTGAAATTCTAAAAATGCAGTTTTCTGTTTGAAATTTTACATCGCCAAGACGAATTTCTGGCATAGTTGTTGGAGAAGCTAAAACAGAAACACTCAAATTCGTAGAATCCACAATTAAAATTACTTGACTTACTGACTTACACCACTTTCCCTTTCACCGCCTCATATATAGATACATATATACATACAAAAGAGGTAAGCAACGATAAGTAATCCTACGGTAATAACCCGCGGTAGTTTCGTTAGAAGAGACTTCCTGAAATTTTTTTTTTAATTCTAATCCAAAAAATAATTACAAGATAAAAAGAACTTTTTATATACCACGTTTTTAAATTTCCTGTTGAATCATATAAACTTGACAATTCTGTGTATTAATAAATACTTTTTAAAAATTTTTTGATGAATTATCCCATCAACTTAAAAGAAAATGAAGTTAATTGGAAGTTAACTTGCATTTAACTTTTCGTTCCCGTTCCGGCCAATAGATTGCTGTACCAGTATACAAAACAAAATTAACTGAAAATAACTGAAAATTAATTTAATTTGCTTAAAGATGGCTAAAAGTATTTAAAAAATGTATTGTCATCGTGTTCTGAGCTATTCTAAAAGTTTCAAATGATTAGCTAGTCGGGAAGTTAGTTTAAAATCGATTGCAAGATTTGTACTTGACAAACACACAAACAAACACACAAACAAGAAAGCAAGTTAATAAAAACATGGTAAAAATGGCAACTACTTTTTAACTAGTAATCATACTTGTAGTTCTTCAACAGGCATGACTGAGTGATAGTCTCTAGACCAATCGTGTCAAACTCAAACGCTGACATGGGCCAAATGAACAAGATTTAAGTTTATTTGAGCTACAAAAAACATACTTAAAAATCAAATTTCGTAGAAACGTAGGTTTATTTCGAAAAGTATAGTGTAAAAAAGAACAACAATAATATTCATGTTTTCTTCGTGACACTTTTTGTTTTTGAACATTAACTTATTACCAGACACTGAATAATTTCACAAATCAATAAGCGTTCTCCGAAAGCAAAATATAACCTGTTTTACACCCACCAAACAAATCACTACGTACAGGACTGCTTACTGACCAGACTACTGGTTTTGCATGAGGTAGTCGGCAGCTTAAATACTCACTGCAAGGGAGGGGGGGGAGTGATGGTGCGCTTGTACGGAAGGCACATAAGATGACACGATATTTACATACCATTATATTGGCTAGCCCTGGGGGGCACAAATAACCGTTGAGGCAGCGAGTTTCATATGCCTGAATTAAAGGCATCTCTGGTGGTCCTTTTAGCCAATGGGATGCCGAAAAAACGATAAACTCGGACGGTGGTTTCGCTGACGTCATCGCTTTCATGAGGTCTTCAGCGGTATGACGTCATACGACAAGATCGCTGGTTTCGCGGACTTGGAGACTGTATACACTTGTTCTCCACAGGATTTTAAAAAACTCGCAATTCGAGTATCCTTGCGGCTCTGCGACAACCGAAGGGGGAGAGGCACGTGAAGTCGAACCGAAAGCTCCCTGTGTGTTCGAACGACAGTGGAAAAATCAGCAATTTCGACAATCTGACGTCACTGCTATAACAGTTAATTTGGAATTAAAGAAAACCTTTCAAACAATATAGCATCCTTTTGAAAAATATAGTCTAAAAAATCAAGAGAATCAATAATATTAACGTTTTCTTCCTGTCACATTTCGTTCTTGAACATTAACTTTCCAGACACTAAATAATTTCACAAATTAATAAGCGTTGTCCAAAAGCGAAATATAACCTGTTTTACACCCACCAAACAAATCACTATGTTCAAGACTACTAGTCTGGCATGTGGTAGTCGGCAGCTAAAATACTCACTGTTCGTGGGGGGAAACAGTGCGCCTGTTCGGAAGGTGCATAAGGGGACACGATATTTACATACTGTTATATTTGCTGGGCCTGGGTCGCAGAAAAAATTTTTGAGGGCCGCGAGTTTCACATGCCTGCTCTAGACTATACATTAATGCAAAAGGAATACGAGTCATATACTGATGTAAATGAGTAAATAAATTCATTATTTTGCAAAATACAAATTTTCCACCAGTTTCAAACTCGTTGTCAATTTGTGCTTTATTGTAGATTTTGAGAAGCAGTGTCTTGTAAAAATTGAGACAAACTGGCCTCTTGTTTGTTGTTGAATGACGTTTTTGTTTCGTCATTTCCGTAATGGTAACGAACTTAATTTCAGCATCTAAAAATCTGATAAATGTATATATATATATATATATATATATATATATATATATATATATATATATTAATAAAGATTTGAGTTGTTTGTCAGTAACTGAATACAAAATCGTTCCCAATAGCTTCATATATGTAAGTATGTAATATCGATGAAAGGAATAGAGACTGCATAAAACAATTTCATCTAAATAAGACCGGGGGTTGCCGAATTAGAGTATTTTAAGGTATTTTGAGTGTTTTGAAACCTATTAGCTACCATTTGATTTTTCGTTTTCAGATTTATGTCTAATGAAAAAACATGTCATCTCCCCAAAATAAATTAATAAAACCTCAAAAGTTACCAGAAGCAGATGTATAAATAACCTTTAAAGTTACTAGAGATTACCTTACTAGAGAAGACATCTTACTGCGTTAAATCTCAAACTAAAAATGAATCACTAAAAGTACGTTAGAGTTAAAACAGGATGCTAAAGTACAGGAGTACAATCACTAGTATCTAAATTCCAAGATAAATAAAATGGGATATTACGTAGAGCATCGTGAATACCTGCTGAATACATCTGTTTAGATGCAGCAGGTGAAATACCATAATCAAAAGGTATAGCAAAAGCAGTAACATAGTAATTAAATTAATTAAACTTGACGTAACGGTAAACCTTCTTGTAATCTGTAAACAGTTGGGTATCCAAAGCGCGGGGCATTACCTTCTCTTGCCAATGTTTCAAGTTAGAATTATTCCAAATAGCAGTTGGGTCGTTTGTAGGTTGTAAAATGTAATAATCAACATCTTTTAAAGTAACTCGCATATGCTCGATATGACGATTTTTAAAGTTTTTCTTTCGGAACCTGGTTCTTCTGTAACCAAAGTGACGGCGGGGTATCTTCTTCCGACTGAACCGGTACACGCGACGTCGATGCCTCTGTATCTTCCATCTCGCTGCCATATCTGCCACACACGTCTTCCCATCGCGGGATCTCGTGCGCTAATAACACAGTCAATATTGTATCCGAGACAGGTCTTTCGTCGCGTTTTGTAATGACAACAGGCTCAGACGTGAAATCATAACGACTGAACCGTGACAACAGCGCATTCAAGATTTCGCCGTTGAACACGGCCTCTATGCGAAAGTTTGATGTCACATAAATTTTTTTTGGACGAATCTTCATCGATCCGCCCTTTATCTCAGCTATAAACTCATATCTGTCGCTCCATATTTTTAGAAAGTATCCAAGCCATTGGCCATGGCCTGGTTCTACATCCGATATAAGGATGTTCTCTTCCCCCCCATACCCATCCCACCACTTGTTAAGTGGTTTGTTATATACATCACCGATTGATCTCACAGCAAAATCTTTTCCTGATCGTGGTGGACCATTGATCCAGACACCACAAGATCCGTTAAGTTCCTGGCAATTGAACTTCTTAAGGGAATCTAATGTACGTTTATATCTTAAATATAAACCTGGATGGTTATCTGCAATTTCATCAATTTTTCCCTTTTTAGCTAAATCTATACACTCCTTAAATTTATTACTACCACTAGAAGTAGACGGAAGATTGCCAAATTCAGTAAACTCACCGTCCTTCTTGCAGTAGTCGGCAGCCTCGTTTACAGATCCTCGCATCTTCTCCAAGTGTGAACCAGGAATCATTCTCTTGATCGTTGAAAATTTGGTACGAATCTTAAATGAAACAAATCCTTGTAGATGACGTCTGCCAGTAAAAAACAAAAACCAGAGAAACAAAAACCAGAATAAAAAACAAAAACCAGAGAATGGGATCTAATCAAAATACTTGTCATTTGCAATAATATCATGTAGTTTATTCACTATTCAGTTTTAAAGAAAATTGACTTATTTCAAGTTTCATTGCAGTCAACTGTCGGTTGAATCTTTATTTCCAGTAAAATTCTATTTTTTACTTTCTGAGAACCGATACTACTAGGTATGCAGCTCTAAGTGTAGAAAACAGGAAAATATTCCAGTAATTTTGAAGGATTGCAAAAATTGACAAACATAAAAAATCTCTCAAATTACTTCTAAAATACTCAGTAATTAATTCTGATTACTTATTTATGAACAGCATAAATGGATTATTAAATTATTCATACCTAAATAGTGCAGAAATTCTGAGGGATCAAATAGGTAATGATGTGGTTTAGTTTATGATAAATTTAAGCAGTCCTCTTAATGAAGGGAGAAGACAAAATAAAAGCCAAAATTAAAATCTTTCTCCATCCTAATCTCTTAGTATTGCAATCGCGATAGAAGATTTGATCGCTCTCTACTGGACAGTAAAACATAAGAAAGCCCTAATCCTGAGACTAGATGCGACGTATTCGTTTCGAATTAGATATATATCAAATTCTAGAAATATTCCCTCGAAGTTTGATATATAAAAATTGGGCAAAATTTCTCTTTAAAATATTATCTTTGCGAGCCTCAATGGGCATTATTCTGGAAGCTAATGAAAGAAAAATTAATTTAGAGAATGGAAATTAATCTTTCGCCCAAAGACTATTGACAAAATTTTAAAATTTAATGCAATACTGGAAACTTAACATCAGTTACCATGCAGACAGACCGATAAATCAAATTAATGAATACCTTTTATTTATTCTTTGGAAATGTTGGTGAAAAGCAAACTTAATGCCTTTACTCGGTCTACAGCTCCCCCGATCACTATAATTTTCAAAGACACAAACCACTAATCATCAGTCAGCATCACTAATGTTATGTTAAAGAATCACCAAATATGATGTTATAATATATCAGTCCAGTGCATACCAAATGACAGCTTTTACAATAGGCAAATATTGGCAAAGGTCCGGAATCTATTTAAATATTAAACAGGTGTTGCTAAAGAGCCTTGCTTCAATTTTAGCTGCGAAACTTGCATTCTGTTGTATCCCGCTGAAATTCATTCGATGTATAAATTTTAACTCGTGAAACAAGAATTTCCAATATTTCAATAAGCGAATGGGGTCGAGATAAATTATAACAGTCCTAAAATTACTCACTTATTAATCAACTTCGTTTTCGATACAAGAAGAAAACTTTACTTTTCTGCCCTTAAATAATTTTCTTGATGAACTGGGTGAGTTCGTATCATCAGTTACTTCCATTTGCGGTTCAATATTATCTGCAGCTTCTGACGTCACATCAGTCCGGTACCTGATTAATGGCGATTTTCATCACATTCTAGTAATTTATTTGGCTCATCGTAATTAACGGTTGTGGCAGAGAAAGCTGGTGTGTAGCTAACCGGGATTTCCACTCATCACGTGTATTACGATTTCATTAATAATTGATAACCAACATCAGATATAATTAATTTATACTATCAAAGTAATATTAATTTAATTTACTAAGGATTACCAGAAAAACACGCTTACTATATTCAAAAGAAACTACGAAAGACCTTGATTAAGCATCTCATCTAGAATATTAGCAGAATCAATCATGAAATGTTCCTTTAAGGAATGGAATTTCAAATCATCCTTTACTTTGAGATTGAACTTCCCATCCGTCCCACACTAAAGATGCATTGGATAAGTTTTTTCCTGTGGTTAGGAGATTCATTGAAAAATATCATACGACGGTTTAAAAAAGTAAACCTGTCCTGAAGGCAACAATTCTTGAAAAAATTTGCGGAAAAAATTATTTTAAAGATTGTGACACTTAGTATTCCTTTCTCGCAGTTCATATTAGGCTGTTATTAGACCGAAGAATTGTCAAAAAAGGTCTTTAATAAAACTTCTTCAACCTTCTTGAAATATGCTGACTTTCAGAAAATTCTCGTTATAAACTCTTCAACCCATTTCATTCAATCCATGACAAAGTCTACCAGTGACGGGTAGAAATCAAGAAAAGAACTTACATCTAAAAGTAACATTAACATAAATAAGCGACAGAAATAAAATCAAGGACATAAAATAAAATTTATTAACCGCGCAAAGGGAATGAAAAATGTAAGCAAGACAGTACAAAGAGTCCTTCTTTATAAGGTAAAACAAGTACTATTTCGTTTAGCACAAATATGCAGCAAATCCTTTTCATACACGCTAAGCAGAATTGAGAGCTTGCAGGCTCCATGCTGATAGCACAGTATTTGAAGGGTTAACTTTTCTTCTAGTTACAGACTGTAAGAAAAGTTTTCTTCCCGTGGTTTTCTTTTCACCATTTTCAGCATTGGAATCGCAAAATTTTCTGATATCCATAGAAAGATAAACGGGACAAGAGCATCACTGTGAATGTTTTTTATCCTCTCTTAGCTGTTTTTCTAATCATGACACTAAAGTCACAAACTTTAGAAATTAGGAAATATAAAAATATGGGAAGCGAACACAGGTAGATGGATCAGATAGAGGTAGCAGCGTCTAGTTCAAAACAAGCTGTATAGTGAACGTTTGAATTCTGTTGTGTTAGACTTCATGTCCTATGTATATTCAACAATTTAATAAGATTGCAGAACTCGAAAAGTGGAATCATAACTGTACAAACAAACTGTTTATGTTGTATTGAATAATTCCTAATTCAAAATATCGACACTCGTAATTACAATAGGGATAGTTCAGGAAGGTAGCCAAGAAAAAATCATAAAGGAGGAACAAAACTCAGAAAATTTGCATTCATCAAACTTCTAAAATTGCAATTTAACGTAGCTTTACACCGATTCATCTCCAGAGTTGCTTTCGTTTATGTTTTATTAAAGTGCATGATTCAAATAATTAAACATAATGTAATAGTTTTCTTATAATTCCTTATTTACAAGCTCACTCGTTTGTATTTCTTATCCTACAAAAAGAATATATGATATCATAACATGTTATTAGTCACAGACCCTACGTATCATGTGTTCGTCCCATATCTCGTAATATGGAATACCTCTAAAAGGGTTTCATTACATAAATGCCATCACGTAGAAGATAGAAATAATTTCGAATTTTTGGAGTAATAAGATAATTTCTTTTTCTGAATATCGTATCATGTATTAACTTTCTGTTCGCATTCAGTGCAAAAGAGTTTAGAGTTAAACTCTAATGACATAGAGTGCTGCCGCACAAAAAGAATGTAAGAGACTGTTTTTTTAGAAAATTAAATTCCATTCATAATCAAATTGTTAGGCCACAGGCTTCGAACGACAGAGGTCGTATGTTTGACCTGGCAGGTAGACATTACACAGCACTCTTGAACAATCACTGGTAGGAAGTTAGATTAATTTCCTAAAATACTTCATCACTACAATTTTAAAACGTCTCCATTAAAGTCATCGAATGGTGTCTAGACAGTCCTCCTCTTAACCTCTATTGCTATCATTGACAAAACGAAATTCTCCTTAATACCATAGTCTACTCTTCATTCTTTCTTGTTATGCTGCTGATATTAGTACGTGTGGAGAAATTTTAAGCTCATAAAAATCTTGCTGGGAAAATAAAATTACCATCAATGATTTTCTAGACCTCATTTTTTTGTCGGTAGGGCTCTTAATTTTTCCTTCGTATTATTGTAGATAAATGCTTTGAAACTGATAATTTGGGAAAAAATATTTTCTTATGATAGATACCGTCTTTATTTACACTTTAAATATCTGATGAGCAGACCCTACGAACTCAGTGTATAAACCAAAAGAAATTATTTGTTTCAAAGTGTAGCCAGATGTTGGCTGAATGGCGCTGGTATTTCGGTACAAGAGTCTGTGGGTTCGAGTCCCTCTCTTGGCATGGACGTTTGTAGCAGTTTGGAATCAGCTTTAAGCAGTAGGTTCTAGTCTAATTAACCCACGTGTAGCAAAAATTGATCGTAGTGTGCTCAATCAAACCGAACTGTTCAATGCTCTATTTTGAATTCTACATAATGTCTATAAAAAATGTCATAAGGGCCAAACAGACCCCAGAATAAATTCATAATAAAATGTTGCAAATAGTGGTAGCACATATTCTTTCGCCCTTTAGAACAATCAGACACTTTTAGGACATGCTAATTTTCTGCTCTATTGTATGGAGTACCTCGGTATGCTTGGAATCTTTGTTAATGTTCTATTTCATTTTAAATTCGTCAATTATCCCAGATTCAGCTTCTAATTTAAGATTCAAACTGTGTATTGGTTACCTCTTTGTAACTTTTTTTTAACTTTTGAAAGGGCAGTTCGTGTTACTCGGATAATTGAACTGAGTATAGAAAAATAAACACATTAAACAAACGAATCCCGAAAGTTTAAAATAATCCAGCATAAGAGACTAAAAATGGATTTTCGACCCAAAAGTCATTATCTAATGCAAATTGACATAATGCATTTAAATAGACTGAACTCTTATTGACTCGCAAAATAAAGAACAATCTACATTAAGGTTCCCAAAATTGTCTAATTTTTGTTTCAGCAGGCGAGGAGCTATAAAAAAATCATTTCTGATGTTTTAATTATTAGAATACTGTCAAGAACATCTTGAGTCGCATGACAAAACCGGGAAGTTTTGAAATTGAGAATGATGTATCTTAACATATACTAGTTGGTACCTGTCAAAACATGGCGGCTGGATAGTAAATAAATGTACAAATACACAAATTTTACTCAACAGGTCATTGCCAAATGTTGAAAATCCTAATATTAAGAATAGAGAAATACACTTCAAAAACTACTATTGAACTCAATAAAAAGAAATAGGGTTACTCAACAGCACGAAATAAATAATTTCCTTCGGGTTTAATTCTTTATCTCACAAACATAATTAAAAATAAAAATGGCAGAGAGCTAGAAAGATTCCACGAAATAAACAAATTAACGTGTTTATGCGGCCTGGTATTAGTAAGTATCTAAAGCCAGATTTATACATGTCCTGAACATGCGCAGAAACAAATTAATATGGTTAAGCTGTGTGAGTAAATAAAGCGACATTTAAACATGTCACTGGGCATGCGCAGAAAGCAATTTTTTATCGTAAATTATCGCTCATTAAAAGAAATTGCGGTTACAGAAACTAAATTTGACACATCTATAGATTAAAATCTTTCGCTTAAGACCAAAATGAAGTAAATGGATGCAGTAGTTTTTTCCACGGACTACCCAAAGAATCGGCGTAACAATTTATATATATCGATATTTTTATGTCCGAAAATTAACAAATTTAGATACATCTCTAAACTTATTTTCTAGTGTTTGAAAAAAAATGTAATAAACAGGTTTTTTTATGAGAGTTACCACTTCAACTTGTTAAAGATATATTTCTATGATATATATTAAAGCAAAGAGATAATTCCCAATCTCGCTTAACAATCCTTATCAAAGAGTAAGACCCCGAGGCTAGTAAGATACAGACCAAAACAATTCGGTATATCAGTAGATTATCGTTTCACTTAACTGCATAAACACAAGGACGCGGGAAATACTTTCTCCCTGGAACTAATCTTTTAATCCAAAATCTTCCAATACTCATTTGAAACTAATTAAAGATAAAAGCCCTAAAGATTTTAATTTGCATTTACCCTATGCTGGGGAAAGAATGTAAAGGAACATTGACTCAATTCAGTGTAAAATTGATGCTTTATGAAGCAACTGAAGCTAAAAATCAAAGTCTACTAGTATTAACGTATGTTTTACAACTTTTCAAATACTTTTAAGAACTAAAATTATTCTCTGTCTGTATGTGCAGAAACAGTGACTGCGTTTGATTGGAGTTATTGATGCATGAAAAGCTAATCCTAAGATTCATTACCTCAGAAATGAGAGAGACTTAAAAGCTATTTCCTACAATTTGATCTTCGTTCACAGAATACCAGCTATACGAAACCTGTTCAAAAAGAAAAACTCTCGAGAATTAGTGCATTCCTGTTGAATCAGTCACGGTTGCATTAATGCTTTATTAATAACATCTTCATTCAATCTTTAGAAAATTAATCGAATTTCAAGCTCCATTCATTTGTTCTTTCTGCTCTAAAACCCCATTTTATGTCATCTCTAACTTGGGTAATTATCACCGAATAAAATTTTCAGATAAAAACAGTGGGAAAAACGTAAATGTACGACTAGAATTAAAAATTTAGAATATTTTGACTGTCCATTATTCTTCAAATATAGCTGAACTTCGAAATTACGTCTGAGATTTTTTTTTTAATTACGAGGCTTGCACGTTAGAGGTATTCTGGCTACAAACAGTCTATAAAAGTCAGAAAATCGTTTTATATCAACCATCGAAATTCTGAGGGGCTGGATAATTTTAATGTAGAACTATCGGTGTATTGAAAGCTCATAAGACAAAAAGAAAAGAGATGCTTCTAGTGATGTGTGCTTCGCGTTTGAATATTTCGCTATTACTTCTTTGTTCCTATGTTCTCTGTTGGACACACCTGTTAAAGATAAATAAGTTTTCGTTTGTTATTATGCATTATAGCTCAAATGACAACTTGAATTCATTTGACAATAACTTATGATTTTTTTTGTATACTTTGAAGTACTTACATACATACTTTGAAATTGTTTCCTAAAGATTGAAAGATTTAGAGTAGATTTTTAAATATATTAGAACAGTTTTTGATTAGCAATATTTACGATTCTGAGAAATTTCAAGCTTTTTTTTCATTTTATGATAGTTTCTTATTATAATATTAACATATGAAATTTTAAAATCTTGTAAACATAAATGTATGTACATTAAACAAAAAGTTCAAAATTTCGGGACTTCAAACATCCGGGATTCTACAGTATACACATATACAGGTTTACCGGTCTTAGAGTTTTAAAGGCTGCCATATAAATTACATCAAATTGTAGAACACCTTTTAAAAATCATGTAATATTAACGCATGAAATTTTAAAATCTTGTAAATATAAATTTATGTACATTAAACATAAAGTGCAAAACTTGGAACCTTCGGGATTCTAC
The DNA here is from genome assembly GCA_907164885.2 of Dolomedes plantarius. Taxonomy (NCBI): domain Eukaryota; kingdom Metazoa; phylum Arthropoda; class Arachnida; order Araneae; family Dolomedidae; genus Dolomedes; species Dolomedes plantarius. Next base: position 140,262,383 of record OU015491.1, on the reverse strand, counting down.
AGTATACACATATACAGGTTTACCGCTCTTAGAGTTTTAAAGGCTGCCATATAAATTAACCAAATAGTAGAACACATTTTAAAAATCACGTATCATACATAAATATGCCACCCCTATAGATTTTTGCTACCCTTTTTGTCAGGTCTGGATTCAAAATCACTTTTTTCTTTGATGTTGCTGAAAATTTAATTTATTTCACTTTAAATCTCTATTGTTTCCATTTTATTTCATTAATTAAAGAGAAAAAATTTCTAGAAAAACGAAGAAATAAAAATTCATTTCTTTGAGCAACCGATCATTTATGTCACAAATCATCTCGTAGTCTCACATTTAAGTTAGCTTTTACAGCATAAATCCTTAACAGAAATCGTAAATTATTAAATTTGAATAGAAACTCGTAAGAAAAACTTTAAAAACACCTTTGAAGATGTTCTCTCTAAAGAGAAATCTCAATTTTATTTTAGAGACTTTAAAAGTCCTTTTCCCGGGCCGTAAAAGAGAATACTTGAGTAATTTTCTTTAAATATTTTAATAATATTCTCCTTCGGTAGAGCCTTCATTATGAAGAAATTTAGTCCTCGTATAATGACAATAAATAACCATTTATCTAGGAATTTCCTTTCAAAAGTCTTGCATCGAGTCTCGCCCGTGTATGCAACTTATATTAGCATACTAATTATTCTACACATATATCTTTGTTGGAAATGACAATTATATTCGTTAGAAATTCATACGGCGTACCACTTACAAAATTTGCCGGTTTTTAATATATTAAGTCGGCACACAAAACTCTTGAATCGCTGGACTAATAAATTGAAAATCCTATCATTTATCACTTTAATAGAAGCTGTGTGATTAATTATGCGTTTGTAATTGAAAGGTTCGGAGAATACTTTTGCTGTCGTGTGTCTAGGTGGGAGTTCAAATAATTTAAAATAATAATCCGTTACGGAGGAAAGCGATTTAAAATGATCCTCGGTATGTAAAAATTCAGAGAAACTGATTTAATTTCCTTTTAGATCTTTAAAGAAATCTATATTGCTTCTCAATGTGTAGTTAATAAATTCTTGCTGCGTAGACTAGAGAAATCTGACAACTCAGTATTTGGATAACTTACGATTCCTGCACGTTTAAGCCTTTAAAGCAAATCGTTAAACTAATATTAAACATGCAATGAGAGTACTTGAATTTCTTATTCTGCGAAGGAAAAACAGAACCGAAAAGAAGCAAAACAATCCTGATGTATTACAAAGTTACCTTTTATTCTTGAGTTTACTTTAGTATTTTTAATTTTATACTAAATTTAAAATATAATACTTCTTCAATAAAATTTGCGTTATCTTTCGTAATTCTCAAGTAAATTCCCCTTATATTAATGTAAGATTACGTTCCTTTATAACGGTCCTTCGAAAGGAAAATTTCAGACGCTAATTTCGTCCGTCCGTCCATCCTCGCGAGTTATAATTTTGGATGCGCGCCAAACCCAGTCTATCGCTTGGACAAGTTAAATAGAAAAGTACCAAAATGCGTCAAAATTTTGACATGCATATGTATATATGTACATACGTACATATATGAGGCGGTGAAAGGCAAAGTCGTGTGAGTCACATTTTCAGTGTTTTTTATTTGAGGACAAAAATGTAATCTCTATGTTCAATTTATAGTGGAATTGCAAATAATTATTATTTGCAATATTATAATAATTATTATGAATTATAATTTGTTCAATTTATAGTGGAATTTTTTGTACTTTGTGCAATAAAACACGTTTGACTTACACCACTTGACTTACTGACTTACACCACTTTGCCTTTCACCGCCTCATATATAGATACATATACATATACAAAAGGAGGAAGCAACGATAAGTAATCCTACGGTAATGACCCTCGGTAGTTTCGTTAGAAGAGACTTCCTGAATTTTTTTTTAATTCTAATCCAAAAAAAAATTTTATATACCATGTTTTTAAATTTTCTGTTCAATCATATGAACTTGACAATCCTATGTATTAATAAATACTTTTTAAAAATTATTTTGATGAATTAGCCCATCAACTTGAAAGAAAATGAAGTTAATTGGAAGTTAACTTGCGTTTAACTTTTCATTCCCGTTCCGGTCGATAGATGGCTGCACCAGTCTACAAAACAAAATTAACTGAAAGTGAATTCAAACCTGCTTAAATATGGCTAAAATTATTTAAAAAATGCATTGTCATCGTATTCTGAGCTATTCTAAAAGTTTCAAATGTCTAGCTAGTCGGGAAGTTAGTTAAAAATCGATTGTAAGATTTATAAGGGACAAACACACACACAAACTAAAATTGAGAGAGTAAAATTAAGAGAAAGGAAAATTACTTATGCATATGAAATATATACGAAAACATAATACATATGATAGTGACTAGAAGCCTTTTTCTGTAATTTTAAATTCTGTTTAGCTGAACTACGTTAACAATGAACCCATACAAATTATTATTGTGTTGTCAAATCAAAACAATTTTTGTCTTTCATTTTTTTTCTTAACAAATTTTTGTTAAGAGGAAAAGACAAAGAAACTTGTATAAATAAATATTTTAATAGATTTGAATTATAAAAATTTTATAAACATTTTAGGACAAAAATGGTTACTCCCTTTTAACTAATATATTTTTCCAGTACTATGAATTGCTCCTCTCGGTTAATATAATTTTACACTTGAGAAGTATTTCCTACAAAATGACTAACTTAGTTTATCTGTACGTAACTATATAAGTTCTCAAACTTTTACGAGTCAATTAATGTATATCCAAGGATGATATGGTCCTAAAGTTCTAAGGTTTAACAGACGAGCCTTTAAATCTCCAGACATCGTCTAGATAAGTCGTGATAATTAATCTTCAGGATGGAGGTCAGGCCCTATTTGATTCTGACTCCATGACTTCGTTAAACGTGTAAATAAATCGCCCTGGATTTCATTCGGTATTTTACTATGGATATTTTAACCTGCAAGTAACTGCAATTGAGGTAAACTTAAAGACTAAAGGTCTAGACTAGCAAATATGAGTGAGTGTGTAATCCGATTGGTTTTGAAACCAAATAAAGAAACATTTTTGAATAATTACATTAAATATAATTTTGAAAAATTATGTTAAACTTTTCCTGTCAGGGTGAGAACATGAAACATGTACTAAAACTGACTCCAGTTTAGCAGATTAAAAACTAGATCCATTATTAGTTTTTAACCTGTGAAGGAAGTCATCGAATACATCACTTCCTATGAAAACTAGGATATTTCACATACTAAAGCGTCAATCGACGTTAGAAGATCCGGGCTCAGTACCTCGATCGACAGGCGGTCATTTCAGTGCACTAGACCGGTAGAAAGCATGTAAATAATTATCATATTGAAAAGAAATTATGATTATGGAGAAAAATTAACAAGAATAATATGAAATGCCATGGCGCTGCTGTGCTCAGAGAGAAAAGAGGTGTGAGGAATTGAATCCAAAAGAGGAAAGTTCGTCATATCACCGGGTAAATGCAGCTGGTGAAATACCAGCTTATCATAAGGCGACCCCGTTTAGAACTTTACTACTAGCAGACAGTCATTATAAGCCCGACACTTGAAATGATAAGGAAGTAGACGTAAGTTCTTCCTTTACAGCATAACATTAGACGAAATAATTAAGACGTTGTAGATCCTCATTTGAAGTTTTCCTTCAACTATTAGCGATCATTTGTATATGTACCTAGTGAACGTATCTAGTACTGTGGGTGCATCGAGAGTGATAACTCCTTTGTTAAAAGCCGCGCGAATAGATCCCTCGAAATCAACTCTTTGCCGTCTGAAGGAGATATATTTTTTCCTCGGTTGTAAATCAGCCCTAACTTCACTCTACATTATTTTGTTCTCTACACATAACTCAAAATTTAAGGGGAAAGGTTTATTTGATAACTCTACTACTGTTCCAAAAAGATCTCAGACTGTTCAAGAAACGTTACAATGAATAATTAGTGTCATACGATGGGAGATCAAGTGAATATCTGCACTCTAGTAAATGAAGGCAACATCTAAAAACATATGATTTTGTAACAAAAAATGGAGGATGTTCCTTATTAAGGAATTTATTTGTCCGAATAAAATCGCTCTTAGACTTTATTCTACATATATTTCGTTTACTCCAATCTCCCAAACAAACAGCTGAAAATACCTTTTGGGTCTTACTTGTACTGCCATTCAAATTTTTCTATTTTAATAAATATATTAAACATCAAAGAAATTTGTTCAAATATAAAAATTTTAATTATAGTCATTTGAAAATATTTAATAGGAAAAAATGAAACTTTAAAATTGAAAGCTCTGGATGTTATCATTATTCTCTAAAAATATTTTAACAGGCAGCGTCTGTAAATTTAATTAATAATTTAACACTTTAGTAGAAAAGTCATTTTCGCTTAGAAAGGGAATAATTTATTTCCTCACTTAAAGGAATCTTAAACGTTAAGGAATACGTAATCATCCGTTGGGATTTTAATTTACTAATAAATTCTCGGAAAGTTTAACAAGCAGAAAGAGAGAGGGCAATATAAAATCATTTAGCCTTTCATCATTTTAAAACTTAGAAATTATTGGAGCTTTTTATTTATCTTAATATTATTAATGAATATTTTTAACAAAGTTAAATAACTAGAATTTATTTTTCTTTTATTTTTTCTATGTCTTTGCAATTTTGAAAAATACCAAATGCTCAAATACTCATAGAATGAGATAAGTCTGATACATCATAAGCTAATGAAAACAAATTTTACGGGGCATCACGTCAAAAACGTTTGTATCTAGCTTTCGGTAAAAAAAAAATTATTATTTCAGATTATAAATTTAAATTGAATTAAAATGATCTTACCTGAGTTGAAAACATAATTGGAATATAAATGCTTTCTAATCACGTTATACCAGCTAAGAAATTATTAGTTAAGATTCTGTCCTTCACTACTTACCTATTAAGCTTCCCCTTTTCTGCCAATTTTCTGACCAATAGCAATTCACCTCTTTATCTACTGAATCCATGGACGAGTTTCAAATCCGTTATTTGACCGTAAATTCCAAATTCGAGCTTTATATTACCTCAGTGAATATCAAATTTTCTTTCATACAAGTGTCTTGTCTGTTCCGCATACACGCAAACGCCATTCAGTCTTAAAATTCTGTTGAAAACGTCATTCGCTATGGGGATATTCATTCCGAGAGCCTCTTTAGACTAGGCAACTTTATGAAATATGAATTATTAATATCTCTTCTTCATAGGTTTAAATGCTGCATACTGAATAAATGTCATTTTGAAATTATACTGCAAAAAAAATTAACTGTTGCACTTTGCTCTCGTAAAGGATTATACAGGTATCAGTGCATCTATTCAATACATGTAGTAAACCAAAGAATACAAGTACCACGAATCACGTATTATCCACGATCGCACGTACCACGTATACGAATGCACGTACAATTCAATTTAGAAAGGTCCCACGAAGCATGGCAAATTTGAATATATGAGTATATATTAATTGTTATTTTTTAAAATAATTTTTGACCTCGATACAGTCTTGCAAGTGTGCCTCTGAAAAATATAAAAATGACTTTTTCCCATCTAAGGGCATGTTATTGTAAACCATGTTGTTTCATGCAGAGAAATAAAGAGACAAAAAAGAAATTAAGAACATCTACATATATAAAACAGTTCTGTAACTGACTGACTGACACATAACGCACAGACCAAACCGCTGTACCTAAAGGGCTGAAATTTTGCATGTCGATTCTTCTTATAGTGTAGGGGTGCACTAAGAAAGATTTTTGAAAAATTCGTCGTAGATTTTTTTAACTTAAAATTTTAAGCTGTTTTTGTAACTTTTTCTAAGTTTGCTTTTGAAATAATAATCCGAGGGTTATAAAATTTCTATCATGAGAAAGATCATAAATATTACTTTAAAATGATATCTTTTTTGATAGCTTTACCTCCATTTTCAGAGTTTTGGTGAGTTTTTAAAGACTAATTTTTAGAATTTATTTTATTAAATGCTGATCACGTGGTTTCCTTTCTTTTTGTGATACTTTAAATTAATTTTTTGTCACGTGCATAACAACGAAATAAATTGACAAAAAATACTAAAATACGGTAAAAGATGAAACTTAACCACTAGACTAATTGAGATGGAAGTTTTTTAAGAATTTAATTCAAATGAACATGTTTTATGGATAATGAACATACAAATTAATCGTTATATATATATATATATATATATATATTTTTACATCAATTGCATATATTGATCGCTATATTTATTATAAATATATTTGTTGGGCATTAATTCCATACATTGACTGTTGTATTTAATTTGAATGTACTTCGTAGCGAAGTACGGGTATTCAGCTAGTAACTATATAAAAACGCATATACTGACAGCTAATAGTTTCAGCTTAATTGTCGGGAATCATCCCATAATCTTATAAATCAGTAGAATAGTCTTATCGAAGAGATAATCCATACGTAGAGAACAATATACATTTCGAACCACCAGTGTTCTTTTGTATTTAAGATAAAAGATTCCTCCCTCTCAGAGGTTACTTTGGAACTGAAAGGAACATGGTACACTTCCAGAGTTTGGAAGAAATTAGCTGATTCTATACAATAACAAATGGCAACATCTTTTCTCAGAGGCTTTTTAAATTGCTAAACTTGCCTCGTATTCCAGCAGTACAGCTCTCTAATCTATTACCCACGAGATTTTAAAAGGGAAGAACACCGTATGCTTAATTAGTTGTCGCGCTTCCTATTTCCGACAACGGGAGAAGCCAGTTGCAAATGAAGCCGACAATCCTGTGTTCTGATATCGAGGGATGCGAGGGGGGAAGAGTTAAATTTAAATATTTCGGAGTCAGGGTAATGGTTGTATATTTAAGGTGGGCGAGACAGTGGTACTTGGTTGATCATCCGAATTTGTGTTAAGGAGATGATGTTGTCTCTGCTTATCTTCCATTAAGATACTTTCGGAATCAGGATTTTAATAGTAACTTTCGCCGAGTGTATATGTGTATTCCAGGCACGGTTTAGAGATAATAATTGATGCAGTTAAGAATATATCCGCGCTTGTATTAGGTTATAAGCAATGTAATCTTTTCAGTTGATTTTAGCGCTATTTAGTATATGCTATTATTATTTATTCTTTAACTGCATAATGATGCATTTCTGAACACGGTGAAATTGCATCCTATATTTACTTAATGAGAAAAAAAAATTGAAGCTCTGAAGTTCATTTATTAATTGATATTTTTTTCATTTCATACACACACGCATTCACAGATACGCATGACACATACGCATGAAAAGCTTGAAGAACTCCCAAGAAATTAATATTTTTGCAATTGTAATGCATAGCTGGAAAATACGGTAAGATTTAAGGATGGTCGAAATTTAAAAGGGAAAATCGTTTTCAAGCTAACGTCCAGTTCTCTGGATATAAATAGACAATTGGTCTCCTTATATCATAAAACACCGCAAAATTACTGACAGCTTAGTTTGTAGTCTGATCAGAAATGAAACAAAGAAAGAATTTTGTTTATTTTGTTTAATATTAGAAGCCCCACACTCTCGATTAAATTTGCCAACTTTGATGAAAGTTTTTAATTAAAACAAGCAATTGTTTATCTTTCATTGTTATTAATGTTTGACGCGAATGTTGAACGCTAAATACGGGGTGCCGCAGTATGTACTCCCACATTTCAAAGGGTAACAAAATACGAATGATACAATTTACAGAATAAAGCTTTATATTTTTGTAAGGGGTCTAACGGTATAAAACGAGCGTTTCAAGGCTAAAAAAAGTCTTTGTTCAAAATAGCATTCTCATTCCTTAAAGGAAAGTGCACTAAATATTTCTATTATTTGAAAATTGCACTATTGCTTGAATTTTTCAAATTATTTAATTAATTTTGCTTAATTAATATAATATGGATGTGTTTTATATTACTATGGTACTATATAATACATTATGCATACACATTTATTCAAAGAAAAGATTTTGATAGAAATTTCAGTCAAATTTTAAAATACATTTTGTATGCAAGATGTAGCAAAGATGAATATATTTTATTAAATTTTAAATACGTTGTTTCACAAATACTGCGTACATTTCATGGCTAATTGCATATTTTGTAAGTTTAGTATGAAAGAAACATTTCAAATACCCTTTCCTTTCAGTACAAAGATCCTAATTTAGAAACCTTCGTATAAGCTATACACAAAAGACGATATATGTAAAAATTGTTGAATTTTTTTATAATGAAAAGTTAGCATGGGTTTTTTTATAGAAATTATAGCAGTCTTTTTTATCAGGAACTAAATATTTTTCCAAGATGGATTTTCGAGTTTTTTAGCATGATAGCTGAAATATTGATGTGTCAATGTTCTAAAAATTATTTGTTATATTTTTTGATTATTTAGAATAATATAGTTTTTTAAAAAGTTATAATTGATTAAAATAGCTCTACTTCTGATTTTTTAAATTTTATGGAGTCCTCAGTTGGATGATACTGAAATCCGTAAGTTCATCAGTACACATATACCACCACGATAGAAGAAAAGATCACGAAATGTAAAAAACAGGCGAAATAAAACTGATGATTTTGCTGCCTCTAACACACTGAAACTTAGGCGTCCTTTTGTCTGCTTATGGAAATACATCAACATCTACAGTATCTCTAGCAGATAGCGATCTTGGAAATATAACCAATGGGCTCCCCATTACGTTTTACCGTAGGCATATCACTAAAGGATTCATTTCTGAACTGGCTCTGTCAACAAAACGAAATTCGCTTTACTAAAGAGTTTTCCTTTTCTTAATATCTGGTTGTACTTAACAGTCTTTCGTATAACGTTATCCTCAGTAGTGTTGATTATCAGGTCTGCATAGGGGCAATTTAGTAATCTGCCACACACAGCCTATATCTTATTGGAATGCTTTCCAGCTTTTGTTTCTATCCGGTGACTTTCATAGCCTATCACTAATCAAACTTGTATGGACAAAGCGGGATTTTTTATCCAACAGGTCCACATTAGGACTGATTGCAAATTCAGAATGTCAAGCAAAATATATATCAAGGTAACAGTACACTGCAGTAAACCATCATCTAGACAAGAGTGTGATCACATACTTGAAAGTCAATACTGTTTCGTTTTCCTCGGTTCGATGGGATTGAATAAATTCTCTTCAGAAAGTGCACACAAAATAAAATTTATTATTCTGTAAATTCTTCAGGAGCATACACAAATACTAACAGAAAACACGTAACAACTGTCTTCTATACCAGGGGGGGGGGGCAACAAGGGGATCGCTAGAGACAGGTCGAACTTCGGCATGATTTTGGTCGATCGCGAGCCATAAGTTTTTGAAAAATTATAGATTATAATAGTTATATAGAGATGCTCATTTTTATGAAAATAGCAACTAGTCGATCGCCGAAAAAACTATTCATGAAAAAGTCGATCGTTGACTTAAAAAAGTTGGCCACCCCTGTTCTATACAACAGAAAACTCTAAAAACACAAGTCAGGATAACAGAGTCTCCAATACAATATACGCCTAACGCACTTTCAATACATTCAATTCTCAGCAGAATACAATACTGAGTTCAAATGTCAATGTCAGTATATTTATAGACTTCCAAAGCACCCTCTATCAGTCGGTCAGCTAGAAATTTCCAGAACCTCCTGGAAAGGTCCAGAAGGTATTTATAGACTTCCAAAGCACCCTCTATCAGCCGGTCAGCTAGAAATTTCCAGAACCTCCTGGAAAGGTCCAGAAGGTTGGCAACAATTTGACGCCATATCGCCAAATTTGGCGACCAAAATAAGTCATCAAATTCATCGCCAGTTTGGCGATAACTCTTATATTTGGCGAGATTACCATAGACTCTTAAAATTCACAACAATACTCATTCATAAAGTATATTGAAAATATGGAAGCTGCAACTATTACCTTAAATATACAACAATTTAGAAAGGTCTTTTCCCTTCTAAACTATGAAAATTTTTTTTTTTTTTTTTTTTCTCCAATGCGGAGGCACTTGTAATGAAACATTGGCCTATACTACACCGCAATTTTACTGCCCATTTTATTATGGGGGCACCATATAGGCGGACAGCATTACCCCCTATGAAGGGACGACACGAACGGAAGCATTTTTCGTGGCGCCACGCCGGGATTCGATCTGAGCACCCTCAGCACCGTAACCCAGCGCGCTGTACCACAGGGCCGCCACAAGCCCACTATGAAAATTTAGATAACTTAATATTACTTTATCTGGGTAGTGAGGTTTCAAATGTTCCCTTTTTGAAGCTCTAAGAAGAGCACCAAATACGCAGATTATATTTTTGTTGAACGCTAAATACAGGGTGCGGCAGTATGGACTCCCACATTTCAAAGGGTAATAAGAAACGAATGATACAATTTGCAGGAAAAATCTTTATATTTTTGAAAAGTTCTTATAGTCTGGTTTTTTCTAATAGGTTTTAAAAATAACATCACTCAGGTGGAGGCCATTATTTGCGATGCCCTGCCGAAGCCGTTCTCTAAAGTTTTCCATCACTCTGTTGGCCATCTCTGGGGGGAATGGCAGCAACTTCCTTACGAATAGTGGACTAACGGACTCGTTGCACATATTCAGGTGTTAACGAAACCTCGATGTTCGCCAGACTAATTCATGGTGTCTAGTGACTAGAAAATCCTTCCCGAACTGTTACCACCCTTCGTGCCGCCCCCCTCTCCACTTCCTTACTAGTGAACTCCAGAAATGTCGAAGTGCATTTTGCAGCAGACAGTTCAGTTAAAATTTAATGAAAATTCAAATATGATATAAATATTTCTTTTACCCTTTAGACAAGGTAATGACACCCGGTGGCGTAGTGGTTAAAAGCGTCAAGCTACCACTCCACAGGTCCAGGGTTCAACCCTGTGACTGGGCAAGGATGACTCATGCCTTTCATCCCTTGATTGGGTCGATAAAATGAGAACCAAGCATGTTTGGGAACTAACTCTGGGGGTCCCGCGTCAGGTTGACCACCTTACCGAGACATTTGCTATATGGCACCCCAAGCCCATGATTATGAAAGCGGAGATGGGCACCGCAGGCCTTGGTCCACAGTGCTGAAAAGCAATTCGGACTGTTATTCCATGAGTTAGTTAGAGTTAGACAAGGTAATAGATATCTAAATAATAAATTTTTGTACCGGTGCTAAGGTACATTATTTTACCTAAGAAAAAGAGTTAGTTTTGTGAAAAATTTCTTGAAGAAATGTGTTCAGTTTCAACGGAAAATATATATAGCATATCAGTCTATTTCTGAGAAATCAAAGAATATTTAAAACATCTGTCAATTGAGGTTATATATAAGATATCAGAAAAGCAGGATAAGATAATGTAATATGCAACGGTTATTAAGAGAAAACATGGAGTTTTATAACTTAATCTGAGAAAATTCTTAGAAAAATATCAAAAGGAACTGCTGAATAATATTCAGGTAAATGTTAAAACAATTCACGCACGCGTACACGGTGATAGTAGCTCGCACGTAGAGACGTACCAAGAAATTTCAGAAAACTTGCCTATCATAAGACATCATATAATCACAAAAGTCACTGAATCATAAACGTTTGAAATATTCTTATATAAACTTATGAAATTCCGGGCAAGAATTTGTACCGCATCGTTCCGGTGGAGTTCCGAAAAGTTATTCTGTCTAGCATGAACAGTACGTCGCTTTCCTGAAAATTATTTTATCAACCCAGATTCAGAAACAGTACGCTCACTCCAAACTCTAAATATTGAAATTCAAATTTATTTCCCTTCTTTTCCGACAGCAACGAAATGGGTTATCATTCATTTGCATGCGACTGTGGCGAGTATCGGGAAGAGCTAGAGTGAGAACTAATTAGTTATACCGTGTCCTTCCCAAAACCATTTGACATTTAAATGGGAGAGGTGCGCGCTCCTACGAACGAAATCAGCTTCGCATTTTTGCCGCTGAATTTTCATTTGCTTCTGGAAAAGTTTGGATTTTGAAGTTTTAGCTTCTTTTTTTTCTTTTTTTCCTTTCGAAACTGATAATCATTCAAACTTAAATGATTCGGCTTGAAAAATTGCATGGCAAATGTCATGATAAATGCGGGTGTTAGTGATGGAGCAGAACCAACGGCATTCGTTAATGTTAGATATTTCAAAAGTTTTCGGAGTCTTTTCTTCTTCCAGAGAGCGTATCTGTTTCCCCACTGAAGCGGGGGTGCTTTGCCCGTGGATCTCCGAGAAAGAAAAAAATGTGAAGTTAATATCAGTGTAATATTAATTTAATAAATTTATATGCGAATATTTTTCTACATATTAGGGGAGAGTTAAAAATGTTAGAAAAAAATTTCAGATAGTCTCTTCTAATGAAACTTCCGAGGGTTAATAACATAGGAATACTTATCGTTGCTTACCTCTTTTGTATGTATATATGTGTGTACGTGTTATGTATATATGTATCTATATGTATGTATATATATATATATACATATATGTATGTCAAGATTTTGACGCATTTTGGTACTTTTCAGTTTAACTATTTACTGTTTGCCCAAGCGATACAGACTCGGTTTGGCGCGCTGCCAAAATTTTAACTCGCCAGGTACGGACGGATGGATTTAGCGTCTGAAATTTCCCTTTCCAGAGGACCGTTATGGAGGAACGTAAACCTAAGTTAAAAAATTAATTTCGTTGTTTGAAGATAAACCGAAAATGATAGCAAGTAACTTTCCTTTTAAGATACATCTTACAGTATTCCTGGATACCAATGTTTCGTCGAAAAGTAATGACATAAAGAATTATTTTAATATTTTTTTTTCTTAATTTCATATACAGGAATATTTCAGAACAGAAAATTAAGAACATGGAATCATACACCAGTAAATTATTAGGTTATTATGCACTGTTAAAACTTTTCTAAATCAAAATAATGACTGAAAAGTATATATTTTGAGACACTTTAATGTTTTGACGTGTAAATTTCTACCAATGTCGATCATTTCATAAAGCATGTTTGTTAGCGATATTTTAAATATTATTGACATAGTCCTGTTTCCCATGAAAAACACACGCCTGAAATTTTGCCATAAAATGTTATGATTTACTTACTTAGGCTTTCTTGAGTGTGAACTTTTGAGTGTGATCGGAATTTAGAAGAAGGTTGATTGGAATTTAGAAAACGAAATGTTGCGATTTATTTCTTCATCACCTTTCTAAAAATGTATATGAATGACAAAAAGCAACGAATGTAATAATCCGAAAGGTAAAAAAAAGTCATTACAATTTTTTTCTCTTTTTCAATAATTTCATGTAATATGAATACTAGAAAATTTTACGTCGAAAGCTATTCGGATTGTGTTGTTGTTGAGTTGTTGCTTATGCCTCTTGACCGATAGCCATCAGATCAAGGCCAATATAGGCTATTGGGCTGAGTGATACAGCTCCAGTTTTAAGTTAGCACCACAAGGGTCGAAGTCCGACTTGGCTAAAGACCGGTCCCATGATTTTTAGCCGAGTCAAGTGTCGGGACCGGTACACTTTTCCTGCACCTCCAGAGGTAAATTTTGAGAACTTGGAGGACATTTCAGCCACGACAGATTTTACGGACACCAGCCGCCATTAGCGTACACGGTCACGGTGGTGGATTTTGTCAGTGACAAGCATCGAACCAGAGGCGTTCAGATACCTGGACCGCTGCTCTTGCCAACTGGGCCACCGCGACCTATTCGGAATTTAAAATACAATTGAGTAAGTTCTTGGACTTTTATGATACATTTCGACAATAAATAAAATGTCCACATTTCGATTACAACGATAAAACTTTGTTTCTAATTTCCAGCCATATCGTAAAGTGAAATGTAGAGAATAGAAAGTCCGAGGAAGCCTAGTGGTAGCCCCGAGGGTGCTTGGTTCGAAACCCAACAACCGCCGTTAAAAACCCTCGTGTCTAGGACCATCAGAAAAAATGTTGTAACTACGTTACATAGGCCTGGCCTTCCAACGTAGGCTTGCATAGTGAATTGACCATAGAAAGATGAAATCCCTCGTGTCTAGGCCGGATATGATCTCGTTTAATTCGCAGACCGGAAAGTTCCTCTATGAGGGTGCGGAGATAGAACGATCTCCCCAGATGGCGCCACTGAGGTTTCTCGGTCAAAGCTGAGGTGGCACTTAGCTAAGACGGACTCCTGCCCTTGTGGTGTTATTGTAAACCGGAGCTACACTCCCGTAAAACCTATATGGACCTGGTCTGGAACATTTCAGGCCAAGGGGCATTATCAGCAGCAATACAACAACACAACAACAAATCTGTTGGATAACGAAAAAATAAATGAGCTTTGCATGATACTGAACCATCTACAACCATAGGCGTAGAGTCAGGGGGCACGTGACCCCCCAACTTAACTTTAAATAAATTAAAACGTTAATAGAAATTCAGTTAAAATCAGAAAATTGTAGAAAACTTGTAAGAAAGTTGGGTTTTTCCCGCATTTTCAAACTGTGAAACTGAAGATTCCGTTTATGTCTTTAGCCTTAACATAGTTTTTAACAATATGATCCATAAATAAAATTCGATGCTATATTTTTTTCTCATTTTATTTATATTATATATTGTTCCTTCCTGTAGTAGCAGCCCGCGTTCATAGATGGCAGCACTGATCCAGTAATTTCTTATTTTGTAACGGTGTGTGTAAACATGAATTGTTGTTGTTGACAAAACATTCTTATGTACGTGATGCTAGCAGGGCTTCTGCTTGCTTATTCTATTCTTTTTTTTATGTAATTCCCTTAAATGAAAGGTTTGGAAGATGTCTGGGAAGTGAAGCAATTCATCATTCATATGTAAGTCGATTCATAATTCAATTCTTTATCCTATTTGGGTTTTTCATTTTCCCAGCGTTGGCCCCTCCCTTATATTCAATTGTATTCTATTAATCGCAAGTGTATTCTATTAAATGTGCAAGTATTGTAATTATTTTGTTTTAAGTCAAAATAAATCTTTTAAAATCATTTACAGTCCACTAAATCTATAAATCTGACATAGTTTTGGTCCTAATCAACCCGGAGTGACAGTAGAGAATCTTTTAATTATGTGTCTCAATCGCTCGTTTCAGTTCACCATCTTGGATAAAGTTGATTCCCGCGTTCTCGCAAGTGTTTTTGCTACTTGCCAACTATTTTCCGGTAGGCAAACGTAAATGTAATGTTTTAATTTTTTATTTCTAGCATTTGTTATTTTTCGTTTTCGGCATTTTAGCATTCGCGTAAAATTGTTGACGTGCTATTTTCGATTCGTGGAATTTTGTATATGAGACATTTTGATTTTCTGATTTCGATATGGCTAAAGGTAAGAAAGATTCAAAGATTGAAACCAGGTTTCATTTCATTATCAAGGAAATTGACATTTATGTTAACCGTGTTGATGATTTAATCAAGGAGGGTAATTCATTTATTTTGAAAGAAATAAAACCAAAACTGTGTAATTTGATAGAATCTTTGGAAGAGTTAATATTTGAATTAATCGATGAAAATGATCTTTTTTATAATGAATACACAAATGCAAATGAGAAAGAAATTAATGATTGTGCTGATATAGAGGGATTTATTAGTAGAAGTACTAATGAAAATTCGGCTTCCGAGTTCATTGATAAATCAGTTTCGAATGAAACGCAAAATATTCGCCTTCCAAAATTTGAAATTCCGATTTTTGGCGGAAACCTTGATGATTGGATTACGTTTAAGGAAATATTTTTGTGACAATTGATTCAAATAAAAATCTGTCCCTACTTTCAAAATTCCAGTATTTAGTTGCATCAGTGAAGTCGGACGCAGCAAAACTGATTAAGGGTTTTCCTGTTTCTGGGGACTTCTACAGACAAGCTTGGGAAACTTTAGTGTCTAGATATGATGATAACAAACTCTTAGCTAATAATCAATTGAGTAAAATTTTTAACATTAAATCCCCCAAAGTTTGTAATGGTAAATCTCTTTTGGAAATCTTGGACACGTGCAATGAAGCAATATGTAATCTGGATATATTGGGGTTTAAATGTAATGAATTGGTAGACTTGATTCTGATCTATACAATTCAAAATAATCTCGAAAGCAATATGCGTACTCAGTGGGAATTGAAAACTGAAAAGGGAAAATTTCCAACCTTTGCGGAATTTTTGGCTTTTTTGGAAAATCACGCGAGAAGTCTGCAAAATGTAAAGGATTCATGTTTCAAAGTAGAAACAATTAGTTAAGGTGATTTCAAACCTCAAAAAAGGACCACCTTTTGTAATTCCGCGTCAGCTTCGAAGCTACCAGTTTGCATCATTTGTAAAAACTCGCATGCATTGTACAGATGTCCAGATTTCCTAGGGATGTCATGGGATCAACGATGGGAATGTGTCAAAATTAATAAGCTTTGCATTAATTGTTTAAGAAGTAATCATTTGGCCTCAAAATGCTTAATTACTATTAGGTGTAAGTCAGAAAATTGTAATAAAAATCATCACACCCTTCTCCATCGTCCAAATCCTATTCAAATTGTCGAAACTGCTAGTAATTCAAATCAGGTAAACGAAGTGGATAGTCCATGCCTTGTTAACCATATACAAACAGTGACAACGTTGTTAAGCACCGCATTGATCAAAATCAAATCTTTAAATCAGGACTTAATTACTTGTCGTGCACTGATAGATAGTGGCTCGCAGAGGTGCATGATTTCTTCCACATTAGCAACAAGACTTAATTTAAAAGTGAGAAATACAAATCACATTATTAGAGGAATCACTAATTCTGTTGCAGAAACATCCTTGAAAGAGACTAATATTACTATATATTCACACTCCTGTGACGAATCATTTGAGATGAATGCTCTGGTCGGCAAAAACATTACCATGAACCTACCTAATTTTCGGATGGAAGTCACCAAATGGCCTCATTTGGAGGGACTTGTCCTTGCTGATCCGAACTTTCACATCTCATATCCTGTTTAAGTTTTGATTGGAGCAGACTTATTCATTCAAATGATTTCTGGTGAGAAAATCATTGGCCCAAAGGGAACACCCTGTGCTATGAAATCTAAGCTAGGATAGTTGCTATCTGGCCCCATCTATTCAATACCAGTAAGGGAAGAGATTTTCAGTTGTCATTATCTAATCGACAGCGAACTCAATTCTTCACTACAGAAATTTTGGCAAATGGAATCAATTCCAGAATCATCAGTCATTGATCCGGTAAATGACAAATTTCAAAAAAATGTGAAGCGAGACTGTACTGGAAGCTACGTTGTGAACTTACCATTCAAATCTATTCCGGTTCTCGGCGATTCCAAATTTCAAGCTTTGAAGCGCTTCCAATATTTAGAAGCAAAATTCAGAAAGAACCCAGAATTCAAAACGAAGTACTGTGAATTCATGAAGGAATACCTCTCACTAAACCATATGGAAATCGTCCCAGTTGATGAAGAAGAGGTTTCAAATCAAGCTTTCCTACCTCATCACGGTGTTTTAAGAGAGGAAAGCCTAACAACAAAGCTTCGTGTTGTTTTCGATGCATCCAGTAAAGATTCAAGTGGAAATTCCCTAAATAATTTCCTTGAGGTCGGTCCTAAGCTACTCCCAGAGATATTCAAGATCCTCATAAACTTTCGATCATATCGAATAGCCTTGTCAGCAGAGTCGAGAAAATGTTCCGCCAGATTCTGGTAACTGCTTCCCACAGAGATTACCAAAGAATAGCTTGGAGATTTAAAGAGCAACAACTGATCTCCACATATCGTTTGCGCACTGTCACCTACGGGACAGCTTGTGCTCCTTACTTGGCAATTAAAACTCTCCATAAACTCGCTGAAGACTCCCAGACAGAAAATCCCCGCATTTCTGAGATAATTAGGGAGAACTTCTACATGGATGATCTCTTGTGTGGCGCTTCTTCGCCCGAGGAGGCATCAAGACTCGTCTACGAAATAAATCAGATTATGGAAAGTGGCGGATTTGCACTGAGAAAATGGGCTTCAAACTGTCCAGAAGCAATTGAACATGATGTAACAGAAGAAAGAAGACTCGTCCATTCAAACGGGAAAATTGAAAATGAACAAGTTGTAAAATTATTAGGTCTGACATTGAATTCTTCTGAAGACACGATACAGCTACACATAGCGAGAACAACCGAAGTTAAAACAAAGCGAGATTTGCTCGCCTTTATTGCGAGAACATTCGATCCGTTAGGTCTATTGTCACCATCTACAGTCATACTCAAAATCTTAATGCAAGAACTTTGGAAAGATAAGTTGTCTTGGGAAGATGAAATACCTCTAGAAATTTTGAAGGTTTGGGAAAGTTTTCTAAATCAAATTGATTGTCTGAAAGCCATTAGAATTCCGAAGTTTATAAGTATGGATGAAAGCGCAACTACTCAAATCCAGTTGCATGGATTTACTGATGCATCGCTGAATTTATATGCTGCAGTCCTCTATCTGGTGAAACTAAGTCCTTTTGGTAATACCTCTCATCTCTTAGCTGCAAAGACAAAGGTGGCTCCATTATCTATGGTCACTTTGTCTAGGCTTGAACTTTCAGCAGCATTATTATTATCACAGCTTACCTTGACAGTGATGGATTCTCTACCGATTAACCTTGAAGATGTCCCTCTTTGGTTAGATTCTCAAATTGCCCTATGTTGGATTCATTCCCCACCACTGAAGGGTAACCAATTCGTATCCAATCGCGTGCACAAAATGAAATCTCTAGTTCCAATGGCTCAGTGGCACCACATTACAGGAAAGTGGAATCCGGCAGATTGCGCTTCCAGAGGAATCCTTCCTGAAAAATTGCTTCATCATGATCTTTGGTGGTCTGGCCCTTCCAGATTGTGGGATAATTCTTCTTATCCCCCCTTTAGTCAAGATTCATTCTCTGATGGAGCCGAAGATGTGTTGGTCCATACCGCGGTAGAGAAAGAGATCCCTGAATTTCTGCCTAAGTTCTCATCATACACCAAATTGATAAATGTCATCGCCTATTTTTTAAGATTCATGCACAACTGTAGACACCCTAATGAACGCCTCACTGAACACTTGACTGCTAATGAAATCAAGTCTTCTCTCCTGCTCATAGTTAGACTGTTGCAGACAAAGGAATTTTCAAACGAGATTAAATTACTCCAAAAGAAATCACCATTGCCTACTTCAAGCAAGTTGTTGACTCTTAATGTTTTTCTCGACGAATCAAACATCCTTAGAGTAGGAGAAAGACTGTTCAGACAGCAAAATCTGACTCATGATCAAAAATATCCAATATTGCTACCCAAGGAAAACCTAATTTCGGATTTGATCATTCAGTATTACCATCAGAAACATTTTCATGCAGGTCCACAGTTAACGTTAGCTCTCATACGTCAAAAATTTTGGTTTACGAGCGGACGATGGAAAGTGAGAATCCAAGGTGAGGCAAGTGATCCAACGATGTATTCTTTGTAAAAAATTGCGTGCTGCATCCTGCCTGCAGATTATGGCCGATTTACCATCTGAAAGAATCAATCCATCACGTTGCTTTCAGAAAATAGGAATTGATTTCTGTGGACCAGTCACAACTAAACCAAATCTCACCAGAAGTAAAACCAAAATGAAATTATGCATATGTGTTATCTTCTGCATGTGTACTAAAGCTGTGCACTTAGAGGCTGTATCCGATCTTTCAACCTAAGCTCTACTCGCGTGCTTGAAACGTTTCATCAGCCGTAGAGGCTTACCCTCGGATATTTATTCCGACAACGGAAGGAACTTCGTAGGACGTTCCAATGAGCTGAAAACTTTGTTCTGCAAATTGAAATCCGAAGAAGTAATGCATTTTTCATCCTTTCATGAGATAAATTGGCATTTTATCCCACCATATTCACCGAACTTTGGAGGCATCTGGGAATCAGCCGTGAAAAGCGCTAAACACTTACTAGTGAAAGCCAGTAAATCTGCAGTTCTCAATTTCGAAGAACTGTCAACCTTTCTTTGTCAAATTGAGTCGTGTTTGAACTCTCGACCATTAGTGCCTATGTCTTCTGACCCTTCGGAGTTAAGTGCTCTCACACCAGGGCATTTCATAATCGGCAGTCCTTTGCTGGACATTCCTGAAACTCCAAATTGCACCATCAGTTTAAGTGACAGGTGGAAACTTTTACAAAAAATGCGAATTGAATTCTGGGACCGATGGTCTCGGGATTTCTTAAATCAACTCCAGCAAAGACCAAAGGCTTGGAGCCTCCAACGTCAGAATCTTCAGATTGGAGATTTGGTGGCAATCCATGAACCACAACTTCCTTCTTTAAAGTGGCTTCTTGGACGTGTGATTCAGAGTTTTCCAGGAGCAGATGGCTGTGTAAGAGTTGTTTCCATCAAAACTGCTTCTTGTGATGTCAAGAGGCCAATTTCTAAAGTCACTGTGCTACTGCCCGCCCCGGGGGATGTTCCGTCCTGCAGTATCAGCCTGTGTTCATACATGGCAGCACTGATCCAGTAATTTCTTATTTTGTAACGGTGTGTGTAAACATGAACTGTTGTTGTTGACAAAACATTCTTATGTACGTGATGCGAGCAAGGCTTCTGCTTGCTTATTCTATTCTCTTTTTATGTAATTCCCTTAAATGAAAGGTTTGGAAGATGTCTGGGAAGTGAAGAAATTCATCATTCATATGTAAGTCATTTCATAATTCAATTCTTTATGCTATTTGGGTTTTTCATTTTCCCAGCGTTGACCCATCCCTTATATTCAATTGTATTCTATTAATCGCAAGTATATTCTATTAAATGTGCAAGTATTGTAATTATTTTGTTTTAAGTCAAAATAAATCTTTTAAAATCATTTACAGTCCACTAAATCTATAAATCTCACATATATATTTTTCTCGTTTCGTAACTTTTGAATACTACTCAAAACTCAACTTTATTGTTATTTAATTTCAAAAAATCATAATATTTCATATTTTAAGGACCGCCAGGCAGTCAATGCGTGGAGGAGGGCCCTAACTGAATTTAAAAACTGTCCCCCCCCCCCCAAAAAAAAAAGTTAGAAGCACTCTACGCCTATGTCTACAACCGTTAGAGTTTTACTGCTAAATACAAAAGAATGTTTCTAATATGTCATAATTCAATAACATTATGAATATGTAACAAAAAAACGTTTATCATCAATTCATTACTTACATGTTTCTTTCACCTAAAAATATTAGAAAATCATCTGATACCGAAAACATTTCTATTGTGTATTATCTGGGATTAAATTAAAAACGCTGATTCGAAAGTCATAATTTCACTTCAGAATGCGAGTGATTTTTTTTATATACGCAATTCCTGCACATAACAGTAAAGAATGGAGGAAATGAACTTTTTTTCTGCTACGCGGACAATTGTAAGTGGGAAATTGAATTTCAGATTTTCGTCACAGATATCAGAAGAACAAGTTTAGAAAAAAAAATGAAAATCCGTCGTATCATATATCGAACAAAATGACTGATATCCGAGAGAAAAGCAGAAAGAACTCTTGATTACTCTCAGTTTGACAAGATCCTTATCTGAAGTACCAAAACAGAAATCAATTTTATTTGCCCGAAGAAAAAACACCTACTTGCTTTTACCGGTGTAGTAGCAAAGACACTTTTATCATGAAGTTATACTGTAGTTGTTTTATGTGACTTTTCATAAAAATCAGAAGCGAGAAATTCACTAAACTAACCTTTATCTTGTATTTCGTTATATAGATTGGTTTCTTAAGTATTCAGACGCAGGTTAAAAACATTTCTACGTTTGGTGAAACCTTGTAAAATTTTAACCTGAGCCATGCGATATTTCTAGATATTATATAAAGAGTTACCACATATATCAATTACACCCCCCCCCCTGTTTGATCACGATAAGTAGTTCATATTCAAGTAAGTCTATCAAGTTCAAGTATTCATCTCAAGTAAAACATCCAGGCATCCTTCAAGAAAGACTTCAAAGGTTGATATTTAAGAGTTTTAATCCATGTTACAATATTTTCAATTTTTAATGCATAAAAAGAAATGAAATTAAATTCAATTCTAAAGATTCATCACACGTCATGAGCTCGTGATGCCAAGAGTCAAAATAAAAGTAAAAGATATCAAGAAGTTCACGTGACTCTCTGCCCTTTAACACATCCGGACATGCGCGTGGGAGAAATGAATTCCCAACATCCTCCCCCACCATGAACAGTGGTTCATACAAGAATCAAATTTTACAATTAAATACTTACGTACACTTACCTAATGAATATAAACAAAGGCAAACAATAATAATAACAATTTTCACACATAATTCTATTATTAAAACTTCTAACAGAAACTAATAATTAAACTAATACAAAACAGAATATCAATAGCAAACCTAAAAATTATATAAAGCATAAACACATAGAAAACATTAAAATGATATATGAATTGTGAAATAGGTAAAATAGCTAGTTTAGAAATGGGACGTTTCAATTCTCCACGATAAGTTTTTAATTTCACAACTCGAATGTTGTTATTAGCACCAGGAAAAAGTTGAATCACTCTGCCCATCTTCCATTTTAAAGGGGGCAGATTACTGTCTTTTAAAAGCACTAAGTCATTTATTTTCAAGTTCGGTTTGGTCTTCAACCACTTGGATCTCTGTTACAACTGATAATGTTAGTCCGTGGACCATCGTTTCCAAAAACTTTGGAAAATACGCTGTGTTAGCTTCCATCTCTCGAATGGTGGCACGTAGACATTAGTTAGTTCAGGATCAGGTAACGACGTTAGCGCAGTTCCTATAAGGAAGTGTCCTGGTGTAAGAGGATTCAAGTCATCAGGATCGTTTGAAATCGCAACGATTCAAGTTTTACAAATTTCTCTTTTAACACCGCAATACAAGTATCATAAGAGTTTGGTACTTTTCCGTTAGACGGGCGCAAGTTATATATCGCCAAATATGGCTCTTTTGTTTAATTAATTGTAACTCCCGTGATACGTGTATGTGAAAGAACAAAATATATAAGAAAGCATTCATTTTGTTCTTTAAGTAAATAATTAGTCAGGAGGCCAAAAATATTTAATGTCCTTAAAGATGTCTTCAAAACGACCTTCTTTTTGTCGTCGCCTATGAAATTCAGCCTGTGCGATTGCAAATGGTGGCGTGCCGTTCCTCAGTGTTTTTCCATGTCGCCATACGGTGCTTCATCGCAACTGCTCAATCTTTTGTGCGATTGTGAAGAAAGCTAATAAAGTCTGTGGTTAATTTGTTTCCAATTTTTATTCATGGGAATTTCCGGGTTATATAGCTGGGTCTCTGAACTTAATCGTGTTCTCTCGCATGATTCAAACCCGTTGATCTATCATTTTCTTCCAACGTTTCGTGTGTGACAATGGTTCCTCAAAATTTAGTCCATCTATTTCCTATTAAACTGATTTCCTAGGGTTGTTATGTTGGCGATTTTTCATAGTCGCCAATGGCGATACTTAATAGGACGAACCCCAAATGCGCCCGGCTAACGGAAAAGTACCCATAGTTCTTATCAGTTAATGTTGTAGCGTACTGGAAAGATGAGGTTATTTTTCCCAAAACCTCACAGAAGTGCGAGAAACACAGCTGCGTGTTATCGGGGCGGTTTTGCCGGTTCCCACCGATTTTGAACACGTGGAGGATTAAAAAACGATTACTTGTTCCCCCGACTAAAAATCCACACATTCCAAGAAGACGGACCCCGAATTGCCAGTCGAGAGGAGAGGCTTAGTGTTGTTTTTCCAGAGAGTGGCGTATAACATCGACCCGCGCGGTTGTCATTTTGAGAGGCTCCTGTGTTTTTGGGCCGGAATGGTCCTGGAGCGCGCACTGTAAATCTGCACGTAAATTAAGTGAATATGTCGAAAGTGTCTAATGTTTAATTTTTTTTCGTTAATAAATTGTTGAGTTTTTGTTTTAAAAATTTGGCCTTCGTTTGTTAATTAGAACTCTGTCTTTCTTGGTATGGATCAATAGTTGTGAAATTTCTTCAAAATGCCTCAGAGAGTATATCAGCCTTGTCGTGACGCTACAATGTGAAAACTTTAACAACATTATAAGCTTGACCGACAAGAAATGATTTCAGGTACACAAATTTTTCAATTTTACTTAACGATTTATTTTGATCAATCGACACTTCAAATGCGTTAAAAAATTCCTGCCACATACTAGGTTCTCCAGAAAATTTTGAAATATGTAATTTGGGTAATTTTACGGCAGACGCCAATGAAGGTTCTGACACATTTGTAGACAAATTCAAACTTGCATTAGAATCATTATGTAATTCACTTCCTTTTGAGAATTTATTCAGTCTAGTTTTAATTCTACACTTAGCCGAAAATATTTGTTCATAATATTCTTCGCTCTTTGCGAGATCCTTTTCAAAATCTTTACTATTATTCAACTGAGTTTCGATTTCTGAATTTAAAGCCGTTTAGATTTGTTCTCTTTCACAAATCTGAGTATTGAGCTCTAAAAGCCCATCAACATCAGTTTTCTCTATTTCTAGAGACAGGATTGTATCAAGTTGCTTAACAAGATTTGTGACAGCAGATCTCTGCAATTTCCGTTTCGCTCTTAATTTTTCAATTGGCTCCATTTCAAAATAGAAATCGAAACTCAACAAATCAAATAAATTTTTTTCAAGAAAATATTCCTACGTGATTTTCAGCAGTCAACAAAACTTATCCATGAATGTTAAGCCTTGGTTAATAATAGTTCACTTATTTCAAGAATATATCTCGCCGGTGCCTCCAAAAACAATGTTTGATCACGAATAGTAGTTTATATTCAAGTAAGTCTATCAA